>OY292394.1:29225443-29698497 GCA_958496205.1 Idaea biselata | reverse complement strand
CAGAACGCACGAACCGATTTCCACGGTTTTGCATTCGTTGGAAAGGTCTCGGGCTCCGTGAGGTTTATAGCAAAGAAAATTCAGGAAAAATTTAATTATCTATAATTTATAAGGCAAAACAACGTTTGCCGGGTCAGCTAGTGCCGAATAATTAAAGAGACGTCATTTCCTCCCACCTGAAAATTTGTGAGCTGATTTTAAATATGTTTCTGTGATAAATAAAAAAAATCAGCTAGCAGTAAGTCGAGGGAAACCTAGTCAGCTGATGCATTTAAATAGTCAGTAAATGCCTCTGGCTAACTTCTACGTAACGACCTTCAAAGTATCAGCTGACGATTTTTCCACCAAGATACAGCCAGCTGACGTATATATTTATCAATAGTTACATATAAGCTATCATCAGGTAAATTTTTATATGAGAGGATATGACTGAAAGTGAAGATTTTTTTTTCCATGATCGAGACATCAGCTGACGATTTTTCCACCAAGATACAGCCAGCTGACGTATATATTTATCAATAGTTACATAAAAGCTATCATCAGGTAAATTTTTAGCCGAGAGGAAATGAGTGAATGTATTTTTTTTTTCTCCGAGCGTGGGAGGTTATAACTCCTCATCCCCCCCACCGAGCCGCAGCTGACGTTCACGAGACTTCATGGTTCGATTTTCTGATGTATTTTACTAATTATCACTTGAGAGGAAATAATTAACCAAATATTCACCTGGCTCTGGGACTATAACCAAAGAAGAGATATTTGAGATCAAAGTGGCCAGTACGACAAAACGCCAATTTCATATGTAAGGACCTAATATTATCCAGGGAGGAAAATGTAAACTACGTTTGTATGGAGAAACAGAACGGAGACTGTCCTCTTAAGTTATAAGTAGGTATATTCAATATAATGTCTAATAGGTAATATCTAAGAGCTAAGTAATAACTAAGTCAACATTTCAACTAAATTAGAGAACATTAGTACAGTGTCAAAAATATAAAAACATCAATAAATTTCTATTAAAATCTTACAAATATGAATTTCAGCAGTAGAAAAATTTACAGTTGCCTAGCTGGTCTGGCACTTATCGTTCAGGTATTCATCCATTTTATAGTAACACTTCCCATATCTCCCATATCCAATATATCTGTTACTTTACTTTTAAACATTTTTTCATTCTCCAAAATCAACAAGTCTTTCGGAAGCTTATTTTATAATAATGGTGCCATACCCATAACACTTTTTCCAAAAAGAGCACTCTGAAGTCTCGGCATCCAGATTAAATGTTGAGATCTAGAACGGCTTAGGTGTTTAAATTCTTGGAAATTGCCTCTCACAAACATAATCATCTCGTATATATAAACGCAAGGAAAACTTAATTTTTGATGTTGTTAGAGCAAATAATATTTGAACTTTTCTTTTATTATGGACCATTTATACGGTGCTAATTTTCGAGCCTCGAAGTCAGTAAGACAAAGAAGTAGACAGTGCTAAGTAGCTGCAGACAAGTTCTTACTTATTGATTATGACGACCTCTGTGGCACGTCTCGTGAGAATGCCCAAATGCAATGCAGAAGGTTGCGGGTTCGATTCCCGCCGGGTGCAAGTATTTACTCTTAAAATATATAGGGATCGAGATCGGGATCGGGATCGGGATCGGGATCGGGATCGGGATCGGGATCGGGATCGGGATTTACCTAAAATATTAAATTAATATTAATATTTATAATATCTCTAAAATAAATACTTTCAGTTCAATAATTAACCAGTTTTTTTACTCGTATTACAACACATGTCCAGCTAGATTAATTAGCAAAATGGACGAGCACAATAAATCCGTGTCGCCAAAAAATAACGCAATGGAATTAATTTTCAAGTTCAAACTTTTACACGTTTACCTGTTACTAACAGCTATTAGCTGTTATCCGCTACTTCGTGTGCAGTATAGAAGAATATTTAACTTTAAAATGAAGGCTTTATTGTTATTTTGTAATTAGCAATTGTTTTATTTTACGCTCTGAAAATAAATTGTCGCATCTAGCGCCATTCCGTAGCACGCTATGCCCTTTAGTTACGTAGTACGCAGTCTTTTCAGATTTATGAGTAACTAACTAGGTCCCGCAGTTTCACCTGCATAAGTCCCGATCCCGTGGGGATTTCGAAAACCCCTTTCTTATCGGATACCTCAATCATATTGAACACACTCTCCAAATTTCAGCTCTCTACTATCAGCGGTTTAGGCTGCGCGTTGATCAGTCAGTCAGGATACAAAATTTATAGATTGATAAGTGATAGCCCTTGCGTCGCGCAGTCGAGTCAAAAATAAAAAGTATAGTTTTTACGAATACCATTGTTAAAGTTGCTCAGTAAATGTGCTCAGTAGTTAAGTTGTTAGTTGCACAGTGGTCGGCAGATAAGTTGAAAATATGGCAGATGCGCCCAAGTCGATTTTTCATAGAAGTCGCATGTAAAATGTACTGCGCGAACTTTCCCCTTTCACGTCAAAGTGTTTCAACCTATCTGCCGGGCACTGTAACGACCTTTTACAAATTGCAATCCGTATAACACATTTTGTTAGTTTTAACACAATCATGAGGATAGATCGTTGTCTATTAGTTGAGTCTCTTTACAGGATTCAATACAAATACTAACTCAAGACGCACCGAACGTAGTTTACGAGTTGGAAAACATGGGTATGCCGTTTTCGAGAACGCCGGAGGGAAGAATTTACCAGCGTGCCTTCGGGGGCGGAACTACTAACTTCGGTAAAGATGTAGCGAAGAGAACCTGCTGTGTTGCTGACAGGTATTTCATTTATTTTATTTATTAAACAGAACAGTTTATGACAAAGATATACCTATAATTAAATCATGACACCATTTTTGTTCTAGTACATAATCCTTAGGTAAGTAGGTATGCTTAGAAGCAATGACGTATTTTAAGTAAACAGAAACATTATGATACAAAACATTATACTTAATGTAGTCGTTACCTATTACGTGAATATTATGAGAAGGAAAACAAAGAAAACATCAATAACTTTTTAAATTCACACGATTTTGTTAACATAAGTTACATTTTCCCGTGTCTCTAGTTCCTTCGCGGCCAACACCATTATTTGTAACATGGTTGAACCGTCGAGGTAAGAAATTATATAATAATATGCTATTAAGACCCGAGAAAATGTAACAAAGAAAACACCAGGGAACAAACAGCTGGTTTCCCCCACCTCACAAAAAAACCTAAGGGGGCTTACAAATCGAAGTATATTTGCAAACCTAGTAAGTCGGGTTACAAAAGACTATTGAAGCAAAACAGTTTCTCGGAAAGCAGTAAATTACTAATTCTTACTTCTGCTAGTAGAATTAGTAGAATCGGTGATTTAGTGTCACAATTTACAGAGGCACGGCGGAAAAACGGCTTTTTGAAAAAAAAAAAAGCTTTTAAATTTTAGTACCCGGCGGGCATTGAACCCGCGACTACTGGTATTCTGTTCCAGCGCGATAGCCGCTACGCCACAGGTAAGCCTCCCGCCAAGCCAAAATTAAGAAAGGACCTTCTCGTATTCTTGCGAGTAAGGCCTCGTAGTGACACCTACCGGCAAACTTTGCATTACAAATGTTGGTCCACGTAGTGCAAGGTCTCCTCTCTATTTTAGTATCTCCAACGCCATCTGTTTAAACGTTTGCGGCGCTCCCCAAATGTTTGTAACAGCTCCATCTATGAGGTGGTAACTAAATAGGGTAACACAGGATTCTAAGGTTTAACGTATGGTATCAAATAGTTCCCAATTGGTTCGCAAGAGAGAGTATTTTTTTTTAAAACTGCGTGATTAAATTTTATTGTGCTTCTCGCTTTATAAATGTGCAATAAAATTTAATGTATTTAATTTTCGACTAAGTTTTACGTTTTAGGGCATCTGTTGGTACCTGTTATAAATAATAATTTAAACAAAGAAATAATATGAATGTTTTCTTCATGTTAGTAAGCTTAGTAGATCGTTTAATAATTTACTAAAAATCCCGATATCGCGCAAAATTTACATATTAATCGTATTGTTGTTTTATGAATTGCGCGATCGGTCTACCAAACTAAATGTCCACTTCGAAAATGGTCCATTTTTCAAACAGTTAATAATTTTGTGGCCCTATTCAAATGCTTGTAACAGCTCCATCTCATCTCTGAGGTGGTAACTAAATGGGGTGCTCACAGGATTCAACGGTTTAGAGTTCACCGGTATTATATAGAAGCACCCGGTTCCAAATAGTTCCCAATTGGTTCGGAAGAGGGTAATTTGTATAAATGAATGAATAAATTGTGTATCTCGCTTCATAAATGTGCAATAAAATTTAATGTGTTTAATTTTCGACTAAGTTTTTACGTTTTAGCGCATCTTTTGGTACCTGTTATAATATATTTACACAAAGAAGTAGTATGAATGTGTTCTTCATGTTAGAATGCTTATTCCTTAGTTGATCGTTTACTAATTTACTAAAAATCCCGATATCGTGCAAAATTTACATATTAATCGTATTGTTGTTTTATGAATTGTGCGATCGGTCTACAAAACTAAATGTCCACTTCGGAAATTGTCCATTTTTTAAACAGTTAATAATTTTGTGGTCCTATTCAAATGCTTGTAACAGCTCCATCTCATCTCTGAGGTGTTAACTAATAGGTACTTCCAGAGCCATAAGATACAGACCTTAACCGTCTAGTTTATGGCTCACTGGCAATGTTCTAGATTAGTACTGTTTGTTGTTAATGTTTAATATTATAAATTATTTAGGTAGAATTATATTGTATTAAAATAGTGCTACGTAATTTTGGTAATAAATCATTTTGTATTTTTTTTTTTTTTTTTTTTTTTTTTTTTTGTAACTAAATGGGGTAGTCACAGGATTCAACTGTATAGGGTCCGTTCACACAGACCGGGTCGGGGAGGAGAGCAGATTTTTTAGAGCAGAGTCTTGTAGTGTTGTAATAAATTTAAGGTTTATTTTTACATGTCACTAATATTATTATTGAGATCGCTTGAGAACAAACCTTAATTGAAGTGACATGTAAAAATAAACCTTATTACAATAATACAAAACTCGGTTTTAAACGTGATAAAAATATGCTCTCCTCTCCGAGCCGGTCTGTGTGAACGGACCCTTAACATTCACTGGTATTAAATAGAAGCACCCGATTCCAAATAGTTCCCATTAGGTTCGCTAGACAGAGTAATTTGTATAAATGCATTAATAAATTGTGCATCTCGCTTTATAAATGTGCAATAAATTTAATGTATGTCGGAGTGTGGACTAATAAGCTAACCAAACTCCTTTTTTTTTCTTTTTTTTTTTTTCGGTCTGAGACCGATATGGCCAATTTGGAATAGCGAGGGTCAAGTTTTAGAATATTTCAAGTTTCTTCAATATAGTTTTGGCGTCGTACATCTTGTACATCTTGCCAGTATCAAGTATTTTGCATGAAATTAGCCCGATCGGGCCTATAGTTCAAGTCAGGGGCTATGGTAAAGCGGTGGCAACTTTACTATAACCTTCAAGGATCTTCGGCGCGAACGACGGAAAGTTCATGTTTAACACTCAATTTTGTTTTCACTACACTTGTGCACATTCACGGAACTAAATTGAATAAGATTCCACCAAAATTACACAATTTAACCGAGTTTACAACATAGTTTAACGAAAATAAAATTGGAGCACAACATGTTGTCCCCGCTTTCCCGCCGAAAGTCCAACCAAACTCCTTACTAGAAGAATCGGATCGCCAGTGTTATTTGTGACACTGACAGAGTCCACAGCAGCGACGTGTTGTGGTTGTTGGTTGCTAAGCAACGGATATCATTCATCTGGGGGACTGTCGTGATGGCCACTTGTTTTCCTTGGTGCAGTTGGGTAGTGGCTGGTAGAAACTGTCTCGCGTTCCGTATTCTTTCTATGTGAATTAATTGTTAGCTACGATATGATTTGAATGTTAATTATACCCAGTACCCCATCATAGTTGTTATTATTGAGCAGACATCTACCCAAGTATGCCCACTAGGAGATATAAGATAGCAAATACAGAAGAGAAGCACCCTCCTGACGACATCAGCAACCTCTTTACGACATGTATTTAATTTTCGACTAAGTTTTTAGTTTAGTAACTTAGCACAAAGAAATAGTATGAATATGTTCTTCGTGTACCGCTTAGTAGATCGTTTACTAATCGGTCGGTCTACCAAACTAAGCATACCTAACGTTTCCCGTACGGGACGTGCTAATTTCTACATACAAAAATCCCGTTGGGGCTACGATGGGGGGGATGGCACGGAATTTTTGTATGTAGAAATTAGCACGTCCCGTACGGGAAACGTTATGTAAAAATCAAATTGACTACGAAGCAAAAGTGACTAATTTGTAATTCGTCTATAAAGCAAAACGTCTAAATTGTAAAATGACTTATTTTCAGAATGCCGTCAGAGTAAATAGACTAATCTATTGAAAGACTAAAACTTGAAATGCCTTTCGTAATAAAATTACTGAAACGTATAATGACGGCTTTTTAGACATTTTGCTTCATAGACAAATTATTATTACAAATTAGTTTTGTAAAAATATGAATTACCCGCATGTGGTCAGAAACGCAAGTGGTCAGATACGCATTTCGTCAGAAAATGCATTGTGACAGATAGGTACGCATCTTTTTGACGACCTCTGTGGCGCGTCGTGCGAAAGCGCGACTGCAATGCAGAAGGTTGCGGGTTCAATTCCCGCCGGGTGCAAATATTAATGCTTAAAAAAAATTATTTGTGTCTGGTCTGGGTGTTCCTCTATGTATAATATGTATGTATTTACAAAAGAAAAATAAAGTGTTGTTCAGATTATTTATTTATTTATTTACTAGCTGACCCCGCAGACGTTGTCCTGCTCGTTAAATAATACGTCATACGTCATGTCAAAATCGCTGAGTTTGATTTTGATTTTCCAGCTTTTCTTTTTAATTTTTCCTGAATTTTCTTTGCTATAAACCTCACGGAGACCGAGACCTTTCCAACGAATGCAAAACCGTGGAAATCGGTTCGTGCGTTCTGGAGTTATAGCGTCAGGAAGGAAAACCCGACTTATTTTTATATAGTAGATTATTTATATTTATTTTCATACGCAACTTGATAGATCCACTCTTGTCAATCGAAAATAAAACAAAAGACGATCGAATTAGAAACAAAAGACGATCAATATGAAAACAAAAGAATATATATTTTTTTCGATTAAGATCGTCTTTTGTTTTAGTTTCGATCGTCTTTTGTTTTATTTTCAATCGACATATTTTGATAAGCTTTTCTTTTGGTTTCGATCGTCTTTTGTTTCCATTTCGATCGTCTTTTGTTCCTATTTCGATCATCTTTTGTTTTATTTTCGATCGACATATTTTCATAGGCTTTTATTTTAGTTCCGATCGAAAAAAAGTGGATCTGTCAAGTTGCGCATGAAAAAATGCGTTTCTGATGAAATGCGTATCTGACCACTTGCGTTTCTGATGACATGCTGGTAATCCAAAAGTATTTTATACAGTCAAAGTAGTTTAAATTTGACATTTTGCATTTTAGGCATTTTGCTTCGTAGGCTTCTTATTTCTTAGGCATGTTTAGGCATAATTAATTTTAGGCAATTTGCTTTGTATGCTTTTTGCTTCATGGGCTTTACAATCCTGAGGCAAATTACTATTTAGGCATACTGAATTTTAGGTAGTTTGCTTAATAGGGATTTAGTTTTTTAGACATGACCTTTAGGCATTTTAGTCAATTTGATTTTTAGGTAATTTGATCAGGAAGGGATTGTTTTCATAGCACGAAAGAGTTGTATGACTATAAAAACAACCGTTGTATGTTAAATGACAAATTAATAGGTCCGCTCCGCTCGCGGTGGAAGGCGGCCATTAATGTCCACTTTGAAAATGGTCTATTTTTCAAGAAGTTAATTTTTTTGCGACTCTATTTAAATGCTTGTAACAGTGCCATCTCTGTTGTGTTCATGAAACAAGGACGGAGTAACCGCGGGTTTCAACGGGTCAAAGTTCACTGGGTTTAAATAGGTTTCAAATTGTTTCCAAGTGGTCCGCTAGAGAGAATATTATTATTGTGCTTGCCGTAATAATTATTATTTTATGTGTTCGTTTTAGTAAGTTATAATAGCGCATCTGTTTGTACTTCCTACCATAATTAATACAAAGAAATGGTATAAATGTCCTATAAATACCATTTATAAACTAGTATCTAGCGTTTTCTTTGGTTGCTGTTGCAATTTTCTATGTTTCTTCTTGTACCACTTGTATCGGTATGTGCAGGATCCTTTAACTTCGCGATCGGTCGAAACTAAATGGTCCATTTCGAAAACAGAACACTTCCGAAATGGTCCACATAAAATTTCATAAAGTAATCGTTTATTGTTTTTATTACACAAACACTGCGAAAATTATCAGATTTTAACAAACCGGAATTCTAGCAATAAGTAAGCCAGCTCGTTAACTGCTGTGTCGGTATAATTATCTTGATTTTTTTTTAAATGTTCCAATTGCTAAGTTGACCGATAGCGAAGTGGGCGATCGGTCAACTTCGCGATCGCCCTCAAATCAGTTTTGCTTACGGCAAAAAAAAATTAAATATTGCAAGGAATTCTACCCCCTCACTAATAAATGATGATTAACTTTATGTAACGTTTGTCTTTTTCTGTGACATATTGTTTAAAAGTTAATTTGATAAACGTTACATAAACTTAGTCATCGTATATAAGTAAGGGGGCTTATATTTCAGAACAGGCCATTCCCTTCTCCACACGCTGTACGGTTACAGCACAAAGTATCACAACATCAACCTCTTCGCTGAGTTCTTTGTGCTGGATCTGCTAGTCCAGCAAGGCGAGGTCGTAGGCTGCCTTGCTATGGACATGGACACCAGCCGCTTGCATAGGTAGGTACCACTGATTCTCATCATTTTGAGGTATTTATCCGACTTCCGATTTTTTCCGAAGCATAGGTAATTACTTATGCAGTCGTTGGTCGCGAGTCGCGACTGACTATCTATCTACGCACAGCCTTAACAGCAGGCTGTAAAGTAGAAATGACGGCGCGTAGAAATGTGCGAGGTTTCACGCCTAGTCAATTTTATTTTTGTTTGCTTGTTTTATTGGATGGTCACATCTATTTTTAAATCTCATATAGTACATCGCAATTTCGTACTTCACTGCAGCGTACTTTCGAACTGACGTACATCGCACTTGCATACTTTAGATCTTACAAACAGCACGACATTGTAATTTCATACTAACGAACATCACATTGATACACATTTCGTCTCACAAACTACGAAATTTCGTACTTCGAAATTCAGTCGTCATAGGTACAACAAGTTCAAAATGTGGTGAGTTTTGCTCAGAAAATGTACATTAGCCTCACTCGTCACACAGTCGCTCCTTTGTAATATCGTGCTGTACAGACGGATGAACTGGGGCCAAATTTTAGAAGAGCGTTTTTCTTTGTGATTCGCACACGACTAACGAGTGATATTCTCCACTTGACGTGGTAGTCCGACTTCAAACAAAATCAGAAGAAATTGAGCTATTTAAATCGCTCGGCTCGAAGCAGCACGACTGATTCAAAATTATAAAGGCTCATGTTTCTACAATGTTTTCTCACAAGAGTAACAAACAAGAGAGATAGGTTAAAGTCTGATTGTCTCCTTGCACGACCGCCTTAGTCTGGATCACAGTACGAACTTGTCTACTCATTTTCAAGGTTCCAAGCAAAGAACACAGTAATAGCTACTGGTGGGTACCCTCGCATGTACTTCTCCTGCACCGCTGCGCACACGTGCACGGGCGACGGGTGCTCGATCGTAGCTCGTGCAGGCGTCCCTTTGCAGGATATGGAGTTCATACAGTTCCATCCTACAGGTGAATAATACACATTTCTTGGAAAAAGTTCTAGTGCCAAGTCGTAGACTTGCTAGTTTCAATGCAGAAGTTAGGATAACTTATTATAGTGATGTTCGTGTCAAACAAAACAATGTCATGGCTACAAACTTCGATCATATTTAAACTATAGATACACGGTCCCATACAAAATCGAAATCAAAAAACGGCACTACTTCAACGCTTACTTATACGGACATAGTACAGTTTAATGTAAACCTTAATCACTGGGCAATAAGGTTGTAAAACACTTATGCACGACTGACAGCGATATGCCTTGTTTCGCTGTAACCGGCTGAAATATGCCTTGTTTTGACGGCTCCATTTCTAGAGCGGCGACCGTGCATCTTATGTAGGTTATATATGATCGAAGGCTACAAATGTCTTTTAGTGAAATTCTAAATAAATGCTATAGTGCGTTTCGTCTTTAAATTCCTATGCCGTTATGTTGGTAGCAAAACAAATAAGTGCTGCTTTAATACCTCGAATGTGCTACCTTGAATTTAGGCGGATTTATTTAAGAATAAATGATTGGATTAATCTTCTAAAGGGATAGCATAGCACATTTAAGGAATTAAGGCAACACTTAATTGATTTGCTACCGACATAACGGCATGGGAATTTAAAGATGATGAATATCCCTGAATCAAGATATAAGGTATAGCACATTCAAGGTATTAAGACAACACTTAATTGATTTGCTACTTTTGCTACTAGGAATTTAAGGATGAAACGCACTATTATAAGCTCTCTCTCATTCGAGCGATGTTCCCGGTTGCATCTCTCTCAGGAGCCCGGGGTCCGCTAAACCCCAAATATTTGTGGTTGGTGCAGTAGTCATCAACAGTCATCATTGACTATAACTTCTGCTAATAGGTTTGTCAATATTTGTACGGCCGGCCGCCTGCCTGACACCAACCCTTCTAGGGACCAAGCTGTTTATACGCCACCGCGCGAGGAGAACTTAAGTTTTGCTAGTCCCCCCTAAATCCCTTAGTCGCCTTTTACGACACCCACGGGAGGAGATTTGGTAACCCTATTCTATGCCGGGGTTACACGCACTATTATAAGCTGTTGTCAGTTATAGTGAACGTCAAATTACCTTCTATGTTCGTGACATTTTATGTTCAGAGTATAGATCCTATATAGGATAGTTTTATTCAGGTATCGAGGTACGTCACTGTTTACAGTTTTCGTATTTAATATTATTTAGGTGCATACGGTTCCGGCTGCCTCATGTCGGAGGGGTGTCGCGGAGAAGGTGGATACTTGGTGAACAGCAAGGGTGAAAGGTTTATGGAGAAATACGCGCCCAAAGCAAGGGACCTAGCCAGTCGGGACGTCGTTTCCCGTTCTATAGCCACTGAGATAAGAGAAGGTAGGTAAAGGATGTTCTGAATGACGATGATGGTGAATGATTCCATGGATTCTGTAATGAATCTTACTTGTAAAATGCGCAATAGGTAGTGCGGCTGGCTAAAGAGAGGAAGGTAGTGCGCCCGGCTAAAGAGTATTTGGGAGGTGAGTGACCAGAATTGGTCTTATAAAATATTGGTGAAGATCTGATGAGAACCCAAAAAGACTTTTGCACAGCGATAAGTATATCAATAATATTATTAGTAATAATTAATTATTTGACGTAGGGTAAGCATAAGCTTTCAGATTATATTAAAAGACAAGTAGCAATTTCGCTACATTATTTTTTTTAAACTACAGCCAAAAACTTGGCTACCCAAAATGCTTCTATTGAGCATTGTAACCGAGTTCAATATAATAATTTGACACTGGGTAATTGTTCGTATCCGCCTAATTTAAATTAACTTCTAAGACAAAAGAGGTACCTACGCTCTTGCATTAAACTCAATGACATAAATGTTAGTTAGGCTAAAATTGATTCTGCGACAATGGAGGTATCCTCTAGCTCAGGGGTGTCCAACATAATTTTGTGTAGGGCCAGGTTTAGTATTTTTGTAACCGTAGCGGGCCAAAAGAAATGTCCAATATAGCGAAGGTAAGTAAGCACTCCCCTAGCTATTAAAATGTAATAAAAATAAAACACAAATTACATTTTTCATTTTCCATTATGGATTATTTATTAAAAAAGAAAGTCTGTTTTACAAATTATTTCACTTAGCAGCTAAGTGAAATAAAAAGATGTCAGTTATCTCACTAGGTTTTAGCTAAGTCTTAGCTAAAACCTAATGAGATAACTGACATCTTTTTTGCTTGCACAGTGCATCTATGTCAGCTGATATTTTAGAAGTGGCTATACGCAGAACGCCTGTAAGATGACTGTCTGTTAAAGTCGATCTGTTTTTCGACTTATTATGTTTCATACGTGAAAACAGCTGTTCGCAAGTGTATGTACTGCCAAATAGGGAAATTTGTTGAAGAGCTAATTTTGTAAGGTTTGGGTATTGGTTGGGGTTAATATACTTTTTATAAAATTCAATTAATCCCTTTGGAAGGCAATCATTATAATATGCCGCTTTTAGAAGAGAGTTGCTTTGTATTTCAATCAATTCTAATTGCAGGTTTAAACTGGCGCTTTCAATTTCAACATCATTAATAATTTCTCTTGACGTCTCTTATTACAATGGTGTACTACATGTAGCATAAAAATCTACCAACTTGTCAAAAAAAAGGTTTATGGGGAAAATGGAGTGACAATTCAAAGGAAAAATTACACATTTTAATTTTTTTTTATTACGAATTTTGTTCAAAAACATCTCCCATAGTTCCAATACATAATGTGCGCGACAGGTGGAGCCCATGAAATGGGGGCAAGTCATCTAATCCACGGGTTTGTGAACTCTCTGGTTGGGAACGCGCTGTCTAGGAACTCTCTATTATTTTATGGGCTCTACCTGTTGCGCACATTATGTATTGGAAACAGAGATGTTTTTGAACAAAATTCGTGATAAAAAAAAAATTCAAATGTGTAATTTTTCCTTTGAATTTTCACTCCATTTTCCCCATAAGCCTTGTTTTTGACAAGTTGGTAGATGTTTATGCTACATGTAGTACACCATTGTAATAAGGGATGCTAAGAAAAGTTTTTAAGAGTAGTTGAACTCCTCGATCACTATTAGTTTTTTTTAAAGGATGTTTAGTTGACCTTTTGGACAACATTTTTTTTTTCTTAACTTTGAGAGCCCATAACTAATTATTTCCTCATTATTTTGGATTAACAATGCCTTCGATAGATCAAGGATACATCTGGGACTAAAATCAAATAAAAAGTTTAAGTGAAAACATGTAGGTACAAAAAAAAGTTGTAGGGGTAAAGAGGTAAAATTTGGGAAAAAAAATAGAAAATCACAAAAATAATCATAGTTTTTTTTGTGAAGAGTTAGGGTATTTTCCTTCAAATTGTATTTTAGAAATAGGTCCACCTACACGCCCACCAAGTCTGTCTAACCCTCCACCGAACACCCTGTATAATAAATAAATAAATTTCTTTATTTCAAGTTTCTTAGACTCATACAGACATACGAAACATACATATAAGTTAGCCAATATTATTGTTGAAATTAAATTTAAATTAAAACAAAGTTAAATCAAAATTAAATTCTAATTTGAAAATAATTACTTAAGTCAAAAGATCAAATTAATTAAATTAAGTAAAATAATAATTATACCAAAATGTCAAACAAATAAAATAAAAATAAATATCATAAAATTCCATTAAAATTAAAATAAAATAAGTCAAACTACAGCTACCACTTTCTAGTTGGCACTGCGACAGGAACATGCATACAACAGCTGTGTCGAATGTATATGTTATAGGCAATGTGTATAATGCAGACATTCGATACATTTCCTAGGTATTGTATAGAATGCCGGGGTCGTCCAGGCAATGTGTAAAATGATATTTAATGTTCAAACTATTTTACACTTTACCTAGGAAATGTATGGAATACCTAGGCATTGTATAGAATGCCGGTTGACGCATAGGTAATGTATGTAACGTGTTTTTTTGCGTAGACAGCGTTTCGATTTTTATACATCACGCCTTTTTTATTTACAGAATAAGGCGATAGCAATTAGCAGGGGGTTTGGGGGGGTACGTATTCGAATAGGTATCTAATATTAAAATATTTACAGTTAAAATCCCGATGCTATCTAACTATCGAAAGCACGGAAAAACTAAACGGAGCACCCCGACTTGGTTAGGTTAGGTTAATGTTAGAACATGATTACACGCAGCGCTTTGGAGAGCGAGCGAAGCGAGCGTGCCGCGGCAGCGGTCGCCAAAGCGCCTTATTCTGTAAATAAAAAAAGCGTGATGTATAAAAATCGGACTGTATATGAAATAAATGTTAATAATGTTTTATTTATAGTATTAGGCGCTTCGGCGACCGCTGCCGTCGTTCATTATACACATTGCCTATAACATATACACAGTCGAGTCTGTCGGCGAACATGGCTAACACAGTGTTGGGGCTGGTCCGCACCCGACGCACCAGGGACGTGCATCTTTTGCGCATCGTGGCGTAAAAACAGTCGGTACGACCAACCGCAAACATAACTGACGCGCTGCAGAAACGAGGCAGCCCCACCACTGCCCGAAACGCGTTGTTAAACTGAACGCGAAGGGCATTGTAAGCCTTTTCAGTGTAGTCAACCCACAGGCTACACGTGTACAGAGATGTACAGAACGCTTTGAAAAGCGTTATCTTCAACGAACTCAGAATACTATGGAACTCGCATTGATTCATAAAAATGGTCCACCTAATTGCCGACTCGGGAAGTCGGAGACGTGCAATGCCGACTAATCGCGAATCAGTCTGTCACCAGTCACTTTGATAAAACTCAAAAACTCAAAACTCAAATTTTTTTATTCATTTAGAACGTATATTATACACACATACGTACGTTTTGAAACGTCGAGATTTTAATTTAGGTACCGAGGTTTCGGAACGCGCCCTCCGATGAGAAGAAACCACAAGAAACTTATGGGGTTTTTTTTTCAATTATTTTTTTTATCATGTTTTATATTACAATCGTCATAATACAGATCTTTTATCTGAACAGGAGCAGTTAACAATCATGTCCATGGATTCTTCTCATCAAAATATTTCGACGTGCTATAGTACGCCTTATTACACAATTTAAGTTTAATATATTTTTTGAATCTTGTAATGGACATGTCAAATACGTCTTCAGGTAGTTTATTATAATAAAGTACACTAGTGCTACAGAACGACTTACTTATTTTCTGGAGCCTACTATAGGGCACAGTCAGATCATCCTTGTGTCTCAAATTAACCTGACGGACATCACTGTATTTGTGAAATTTACTTGATTTATTCTTATGTACGTATAGCAGATTTTCATAAATGTATTGAGAGTAAACATTTAAAATGTTTATCTCTTTAAACTTTTCTTCAAGCGATTCCCTGGGGCCCATTTTGTAGATAGCTCGCACCGCTCTCTTTTGCAAAACAAAAATGGTTTCTATGTCAGCAGCACACCCCCACAGCAGGATACCATATGACATGATGCTGTGAAAGTAACTGAAGTAGACTAGGCGGGCCGTTTCAACATCTGTGTATTCCCGGATTTTCTTAACTGCGTAAGCTGCGGAACTAAGCCTTTTTGACAGAGCTTCCACGTGTGGGCCCCATTGAAGCTTAGCGTCTAAAGTTATACCCAGAAAGACAGCTTTATCGACTATTTCGATCTCCTCATTATCAATTTTTACAGAAGTTTTAACTTGTTTTACATTTGGTAGTGTGAATCGAATACATTTAGTTTTAGATCCATTTAGTAGCATATTATTAACATTAAACCAATATACTAATCTAGAGAGAGCATTGTTCACGTCGTCAATATTAGATTGTCGTCTTTTTACTTTAAATACCAATGAGGTATCATCTGTGAACAATACTATCCCATGATTTTCCTTCACGAGGAAAGGTAAGTCGTTAATATATACTAGAAATAAAAAGGTCCCAATATGGATCCTTGAGGAACTCCTAAAGTTACAGGTGATCCAGGGGAACGTTTACCGTTAATGTCGACACACTGGATCCTATCACTCAGGTAAGAAGAAAGAAGATCCAATGCGCCGTCCCCGATACCGTTGTGTCGTAGCTTCATGATCAAAGTATCATGTCGAACACAATCGAACGCTTTGGAGAGGTCACAGAATACGCCATATGCATCATGCGACTCCTCCCAAGCATCAAATATGTTTTCAATTAATGCAATGCCCGCATCAGTAGTCGTGCGACCCTTACTAAAACCGAACTGCTTATTGTGTAAAATATTGTTGTCATCAAAATGCTTTAGTAGCTGGTTCAATATAATTTTTTCAAAAATTTTGCTTAATGTAGGTAGTACTGATATGGGTCTAAAATTAGAGGGGTCCGATGTACTACCGGATTTAAATAATGGAATAACTTTACTAAATTTCATTTGATCAGGAAACACGCCACAATCTATGCACCTATTGAATATAATAACAAGCTCAGGTACAATAACTTCTATCAAGGATTTAACAATAGGAACAGAAATCCCCCATAAGTCTTTAGTTTTCTTTACATTGATTTGTTTAAAAATTACTAAAATATCATGTTTTTTTAACATATTTGAATTGAAACGCTTTACTACATTCAGGTACATTTGCTTCTAAAAGAGATTTAGCAATGGGGGTAGAAGAGTTTAGGGCTTTTGTCAGAGTAGTAGGCACATTAGTGAAAAAATTCTCAGACTCATTTGCAACATCTTGGTCAGTGTTTGTCATCCTTCCGCCAATGTCCAACTTAAAATCAATATTTTTGTTAAAGACTTTACCAGTTTCAGCATTTATTATTTTCCAAGTGGCTTTAATTTTATCATTACTATTCTGTACTGTAGATTTAATGTGTAAGGACTTCGCCAATATACAAACTCTTTTAAATATCTTTGAGTAATTTTTAACGTAAGCCTGAAACTGTCTCTCTGCGTACAACTCGTAAAGTTTTCGTCTGCTTCTATGAATGCCGACCGTGGCCCAGTCACTGAACTCACGCTTTCCTGATACCACCATTGATTTGGACGTAAAAATAGATTGAAACTGTTCGTTAAGAACTGAAAAAAAGTTGTTGTATAATATGTTTGCATCCATATCACATGGTAGAAATGGCATGACGTTAGCCAAATTCAATTTAAGTTTCTCTAGTCGAACGGCAGTTACTGGCACATATGTTATTTTTCTTTTGGGTATTGGTTTTTTTACTATTACAAAATTGACTAACTGGCCACTATGATCTGATTGCAATTTGTTTATAACAGATTTGCTAATAGCAGTAACATCTTCGGATATGAAGATGTTATCTATGCAGGTTGCAGTAGTTTCAGTAGTTCTGGTAGGCTCCAGAAACAAATTAGTTAGTTTGTGTGATTGAGACAAATTTAAAAGTATGGTGGAGAAAGAAGATACTTTAAGTAAATCAACATTAAAATCCCCACATACAATCAATTGCTTTTTTGATTTTGCTAGTTTTGCTAACATTGCATCTAATATGTCAATAAATTTCTTAAAATTGTACGTCTTTGGTCGTCTGTACACACATGCTATTATTAACTGCTCCAGTTCTACACAAGCTATTTCAGTTACACATTCTACAGACATAGATACGATATCTTTTCTTTCTTTATATTTTAGCTGTTTATTCAATAAAATAAGAGAACCTCCTTGCTTCGTATTTACCCTGCAGAATGAGCTGCCAACCTGGTGATTGCTGAAACTGAACATGAGCTCGTGAGCCCGGAGGTGATGTTCAGATAAGCACACAATATCAATATTTTCAGAGTTCATATACAGTTCCAGTGTTAGTCTTTTGTCCTCTGCAAAGCCACGGATATTCTGATGCACCAGGTTGATTTTACTTACATAGTTTATTTTACATTTTTTTATTTGAGGGCAATTATTAAGGTAATTATGATTATTCGACTCATCGGATAGCGCAATTAAAAGTTGACTATTACAGCTAGAGGATACCTCCATTGTCGCAGAATCTATTTTAGACAAACTAACATTTATGTCATTGTGTTTAATGCAAGAGCGTGCCTCTTTTGTCTTAAAAGTTAATTTAAATTAGGTGGATATGAACAATTACCCAGTGTCAAATTATTATATTGAAGTCGGTTACAATGCTCAATAGAAGCATTTTGGGTAGCCAAGTTATTGGCTGTAGTTTTAAAAAAATAATGTAGCGAAATGGCTACTTGTCTTTTAATATAATCTGAAAGCTTATGCTTACCCTTCGTCAAATAATAATTATCTATATCTATTCTATACATATAATAAAATCGTAACTCAGCGGTGTCTGTTTTTGGAAGATATAAAAAAAATATAAATTGTATGGGTATCTATGAACGCAGTAGAACCTATTTTTCTGTTTTTCTGGTTGTCTGTTTGTCTGTTTGTCTGTTTGTCTGTTTGTGTGTGCCTTTGTGCCCGCTAATCTCAGAAACGGCTTATCCGATTTTAACCAAATTTGGTATGCAGATAGCTTTAGATCCCGATTAACATATAGGCTATTTTTTATCCGGGTATTTTGTCCGGTTATCCGGATAAAGTGATTTTTCTGCTTTTACTTAGTTAGTTTGAATGTTGTATTGAAGAAGTATGTTGTGTGGAATCAATACATGACTAACCGGATATCCGGTCGAAAATAAAAAAAACCGGATATCCAGTTTTTTTTTCAGGAAATTCCTAAAATACCGTATACCTTTGTCTTTCCATATATCCGGATCCTTCGGACATACGGAAATTCTTTATAATGGTTGTTTTTAACCGACTTTAAAAAAAAGAGGATCTGCTCAATTCTACCCGCATATTGTTTGTATGTGAATATGTTCAAACCGTACTCCGGCATATAAAGTCCGATTTCGATCATTCTTTTTTTATTTGGAAAGTGAGAGTCCCGAGTTGGTCCCATAAATTGTTGGTGAAGATCTGATGAGAACCTTCGGAATGATGAGCAGAATAGCATCCCGCAATGCTGTAAATTACTAATTTTTGGACTTCCATCAATAGAATCGGCTTATTAAGAACAAGGTATAAATTGATGAACCACCTGAAACCACCTTCTCAAAAATTCTTCAGTGATTAAAGTTACGGTTACAATTTTGATAATTTTTAGTGGCAGTCGAAAATTCAATAAAAAGGATTTAAAAAATATAGCTGTAATGGGGCAGTTTTACTGAGTAGATGCTGATTGCATGTAGTTTACGTGGCACGATGGCAGCTGTGGATTCCGATTCGAGGGTTCCGCGTTCGAATCACAGACCGGCGCATTCCCTTTTTAAGGAACGGTGGCCTACCGAGCCGACTGATGGCTTCCGATTCGACGGCTGCGCGTTCGAGTCACGAGTCCCGGACACGACGTTACGTTTTACCCTCCAGATGGTCGTCACCCTTGCCGTTGTGAGGGGACTCAGTAACTGAAAGCTAAGAGGCGCACGAGGTGGGAAACCGGGCTTGCCAGGCTTCTAATCCGTAATCCCGCGTCAGCGGGCTCGGGGGTCCTTTACGCAAGAAAGGGGCCGCATGGAAGATAACCACTATAAAAAATCACCTCAGCCTCTGGTGGTGAACTCGGTGAGGGAGGGGGGGCTTTATCACCGGCTTTGGGGACCTCGAGACGGTGGCGTGACCGTGCTGAGGGAGGGGAAACGGAGAGGGATTGTCTATCGGGCAGAGGTAGAGATGAGGCTTGGAAAGGCCGCCGTTGTCGGGTAAACCTATGGTAGGGAGCCCAACGAGAGTGGCCTGACAGTGCATAAGGTGCAGTACCCACGTAAAAAAAAGATATCATTTAGTTAAGCTACCCAACTTCAGCTTACATAACAGAAAGTCAGTTGCACTGTATGTTGGAGAGCTTATTTTTATTGTTTTGTCCTTAATTCGAAGTCGGGTTTTGATTTTTTTGAATTTTCGATAAAGGCTACTTCTTATTATAAGTAATGCGTATAAGCATGCAACACGTTACCTACCGCTGCGCTGTGCAAAATCTACACTTAAATAGACTCTGCTATGATTCTCTTCTGTTCAGCAACAGACTTCCCTGGTCGTCCGTTCAAGTGTAGACTTTTGCTCAGCGATGGGTAGGTAGTCCGAAAAACGCTGACGAAGTCGCGGGCACAGCTAGTTACTAATAATATTATTTATGTCAATAACATTGAACTTCTTACTGTAACAAGATATAGTGTTCAATGTCAAGTTTATGTTATATCTTAGCCTATTTTCCGCAGCTGGCAAGTCATTGTAGTAGGGAAGTGTAAACATTACAATTTTGTTTATATCGAGTGAATCTAACGTATCACAATATTGAATAAGGTATCTTTTGGTTAGACTTCCCCTATTTCCCATAAAAATAACTAGATTATCGCTTTTATTAAATTTATAGTTACTAATGCGCTGCATTATCTGTAAATAAGATGCAGATGGCATACAAAAGTTAAAGTAGGACTGTCCCTCCGAGTTAACATTTAATCTGATCCCAAGATTCGATCCAACCTCATCACAGAAGATAACTGTTTGATTTTTATTATTATTAGAAACGGCACACAACTGCTGATTCTGGCTACTTGGTGGCAGTGAGGGTGAGGTGGGACTATTTACTGGCACTGGTGCTGGCTGGTTGCAGTGTTCACAACCGAAACCGTTTTGATTTAAAGATTCAAAACGGTCTGCATATTCAGAATTAGTTTTAATTAAATTGTCCATTGCCAGCGAATACTCCCTAATAATATCCTGTGATTTGATATACATGCTATTTATTGAATCAAGGGAGCTTTGAAGGTTTTTAAGTTCTAATTCATATTGGAGTATTTCTGTCTCATGTTCCCTTTGAGAAGTCAAGAAGTCAGTCTGCTCTAATAATAATAAATCGTCGGTTATATCACATTAAAATAGGTAATTGTGTGGTTAAATGGTGTAGAAAAAGGAAAGAAACTTCTAAAATTAATACCGGAGTTACTTATCACAGGTAAGTGAAAGAATTTCGTACTTTAGTGAAAAAATTATGGATGGTATTATGCAACCGATAGTCGGTCAGTTTTCAATGCGAAAGTTTTATTTAAATTTTATTAGTAGGTATACAATATTAGGTACGATTAAGTTAGTTTTTATCCTAAAAATGCCAGTAGCGTATTTTCTCCGCATTTTGGGCACATGTGCATAGATGTGTGCTCGTGTGTGTGCTTTATAGAGAACTAGGTTTCACTCGCGTAATTCACGATCCCGTGGGAATATTGGGATTAAAAGTAGCCTATAGGCTTCCTTAATAAATGGACTATCTAACACTGAAATAATTTTTCAAATCAGACTAGCGGTTCGTGAGATTAGCGTGTTCAAACCAACAAACAAACTCTTTAGCTTTATAATATTAGCATAGAAGAGCTAATAAGTTTTAATAAATAAAGTAACATTTTACTGCGTTTAAATCGCAAGAATTTAAAAGTTTATCTATGACTTTTTTATGACTTGTTGGCCGGCTAGATGAGATTGTTTTAGCGATAAGCTAAAAACAATTGTATTGTGGAGTCTTCAATACAATTGTTTTTAGCTTAACGCTAAAACAATCTTTTCTAGGCGGCTTAATCGCTAAAGGCCATCTCTTTTAGGTGGTCTTACTGCTAAAAGCGATCTCTTCAAGGCGGCCTTATCGCTAAAAGCGAAAGATGGTTTAATAAGATAGTCTTTTTATGTCTTATGTTCTTCAAATATTTTTCTGTAGGATTCCTTTACCAGCGCAGCGCCGAACACACCAATACCCACGTTTCCTGTTTCCATGAATACCCTTCGAATTTAAAAATTAATATTTTCCCAGACGAAGTTAAAACCTAACTAAATAACATTAAATGACTGATCGATAAAGACTACAGTATAACACTATCCACTATGTCCGTACCTATTGTCATAGCCCCTCTACATGCTGGGCCAATTGCGCCATTATGTAGAGCGTGGAGGCCGTATTGGTGTCGGATGGGTGATGGTGCGCGGGATGGCCACGGTGTTGGTTTTTCGATCGCTCATCACAGGTACTGGGCCAGCGATGGTGGTGCGCATCTACACTTGTTCCATTCCGTGACTTACTGTAGTAACTATTGCGATGGATAGATAAGATAACATCTACTATGATATGACATTTTTTTTTAACCGACTTCAAAAACAGAAGGAGATGAACGTGTTAAGAAAATATTGGTACCTATGTGCTGTACAGATAGTATAAAGTATTAAAAAATAGAAAGTAGATTAAAAAATAGTATAAATCATATTGTTTCGGAGCCATCAATTTTGGATGCTAACTGTCTTTTATGTAAAATTGGCAACTTAGCTATTTTGGCGATTTACCGATCTCCTTCCTACAGCGATATCGATAATTTTATGCGGAGTCTTAAAAAATTATATAAAAAAAAATTTCTATTAAAACAGGTGTATTTCCAAATTCTTTTAAAAAGGCCTTGGTCCATTCTATATACAAAGCTGGCGATAGATCAAATGTCTCTAACTACAGACCAATTTCAGTCCTTTCGGCGTTATCTAAAATATTGGAGAGGGTTCTTCATAACTCACTCTCAAAGTTTTTAACTACATATGAGTTAATTGCGGATAACCAGTTTGGTTTCAAGACTGGTGTCTCGACTGAGGATGCAGTAGCAAAATTTTCTGATGCTGTGGTTCAGAAAATAGAGAATCAGCAAAAATGTTACGGTATCTTCCTCGACTTATCCAAAGCATTTGATACGGTGTGTATCCCTCAGCTTTTTACAAAGATGGAAGCTATAGGAGTGAGAGGCCAAGCCTTAAGTATATTTAAGGATTATTTAACTAATCGGAAGCAGAGTGTAATTGTCAATCAGGAGATTAGTAGCGAAGAGAGTATCACATTTGGCGTACCGCAGGGAAGTATTTTGGGCCCAACGCTGTTTAATATCTATCTAAATCAGTTGTGCAATTTAGAAATTCCTTACTGTAATATCTTCTGTTACGCTGATGATACCGCTCTTTTGGCTTACGGTGAGTCCTGGAGTTGTGCTCAAAGAAATGCTGAGTATGCTGTCAAAGTTATTATGGACTGGTTGTCATTTAACTTACTTACAGTCAATACTGAAAAAACTTAATTTATCAGGTTTTCGATAGCGCATACTAATAATCCTCCAGATCATTTTAATATAATTAAAGCGCACTCCTGTCATGATTTTTCGGACCACTGCCAGTGTTCACAACTTGAAATGGTCCCCAGCTTTAAATACCTTGGTGTTATTATAGACTCAAAACTAGACTGGCACAAACATCTTGACGCTATTATTGGTCGCCTTCGTAAGTTAATATACATCTTTAAGGCACTACGACATGGTACCGACATAGAAACACTTATGGTGGTATACCATTCCCTCTGTATGTCAATCTTATCGTATTGTATTCCGATTTGGGGAGGTACTCATAAGACAGTAATGATGAATTTGGAGCGAGCGCATAGAGCTATACTTAAGGTGATGACATTTAAAAAGATTAAGTACCCTACAGTTCTACTATATAGGGAGTGTCAAGTATTTAACGTAAGGCAACTTTATATTTCACGGGCCATTCTGCGTCGTCATTCTGAAGCATCACTCGTAGACGAAGTGGCTAGGCAGCGTAGATTTAAATCAATTATACTGCGGGCACCCATGTGTCGTAGCGCTTTTGCTGCGAGACAGTATCGTATCCTTAGCTCTAATCTCTACAATAAGATTAATAAAACCCTGAACTTTTATTCATTGAATAAATTTGAGCTAAAAAGAAAGTTACGCACTTGGTTACTTAGTAAAAGCTACGATGATACAGAGGAGCTGCTGGTTATGCAGCAGTAATACATCGCGCGGTTATAAGTATAATCTTCACTTACACTAACACTAACATCGTGATCCGACATTTACACGTTTGTGCTTGATACGGTACAGCGTGCGCGGGTGGTTCTGTCTCCCCCTGCCCAACTCTCAAGAGGCTGGTGTTTAGGGGTCACCTGAGGCCGCGCGCGTTGTCCCGTTATAGCCTCACTTTCCCACATGCTCTCACACGCACAAACTCACGCACACACATACACTCACACACACACATACACACACACTCACACACACACATACACACACACTCACACACACATACACACACACATACACACACACACATATATCCTGTCTATGTAACATCTATGATTGCTTGATAACATCTAATCTGTAACATTAATTTATATTAGGTATAGTTGAAATTTTTGTTAACCAGCAATGTTAAGTAATGCATAGGATTATTATTATTATTTTGTTATTAATGTCAACACATTGTTACCATTTTGTTTTGACGGAGGATCCCTGCCACCCAAGATACAGGCTTGCCTAGTTTGGGGGGTAGGAGTTCAAGTAGTAACATTTTTGTTTTTAAATACGTGTAACCTTATCATTATTTTGTCTTTCTTTGTATTGTTTTTTATTCTTCTTAAAACATTGTTGTAGTGTAAGGTTTCTTTTTTCAATAAATTATTATTATTATTATTGTTTGTAACGTCCACTATAACTTAACACTTGTACACTATAAAATGCAGCCAAGGACAAGCCCCGGTTTGGATAGTACTATTGTGTAAACTACGGATGAAAACTACTTGGGCTATGAGAATGGGTTGGTAGTGGATTGGATACTGGGGGGAACTATGGGGACTATGGCGCCTGCCGTAACAATGTAAAAATACACGTACAAAAATGGCAGGCGGAGACTCGCCAACTCACAAACTGGGCCACCCTAATTAAGCCGAGCAAATTACAGCCAGGCGCGAGTGGCTGAAGGATGGAGGAACCTCACCGGATTTTAAGCCATCCTAGGTAATCCTGTGGAGCGGGCCAACTCATCACTGACGTAAGGTGTCCATCCTCCGAGCATTTCTGCTCTCGCGACTCCACTCTGACCAGCCGGTGAAGGCAAGCCAGAGGCGGGGGACCGCTTCCTCGTCAGTGTTCACTCCGACCAGCCAACTAAGGCAAGCCAGAGGTGAGGAACGGTGGTTTCCCCCTGGAGCACTCGGGAAGCCGCGGGGTCGCTACTCCCCGACACCTCGCCTCAAGGTGCCCTGCGGGCTTATTATTATTATTATTATTAGATATGGAGCAGGGTCCTCAAACCACAAACCGACGCGCTAAGCAGCGCCATGTCATCAGCGTAACTCAGGTTATTAACACACACTCCATCTATTGAGCAACCCACGCGACGACTACAAAGCGCGACGATAAGGTCATTAATATATAGGTTACACAGGGTAGGCGATGTTAACCCGCCCTGACGCACGCCACTCTGAAGCTTGTAAGGCTCCGACATTGCCCCCGCCCACCGCACACTGTTGATCTGGTGCCCGTACCAGTACCGTAATACACTAATGAGACATCGCGGAAATGTAGTGCGTTCCAACTTTTCCCACAGTATGTCATACGAGACCAAATCAAATGCCTTTGATAAATCGAGGAAGCACGCGTACACCGGGGTCCTTCTGGATGTATAGTATTTGACGGTTTGCTTCAAACACAGTATCGCACTTTCAGTAGACAGTTTGGGCCGAAACCCAAACTGATTATCGTGCAAATTTAAGTGTTGATTTAACTGTGCATTAAGCAAACCATCAAAAACCTTAGCTATTATTGTTGCTAATGAGATCGGCCTGTAATTATTTTTATCTACTAAGTCACCAGTTTTATTTTTAACTACAGGCACAACAACAGTTCGCATACACTCATCAGGTAAGTAGGAATGAGACACGCAGAGCGAGTAAAACATAGCAAGTAGGTACTCTTGCCATATGCGGCCCGGCGTTCTGCAGATGCTCAATGCTGAGTCCGTCATGTCCTGGGGATTTTCCACGCGTCATCTGCTTTATGACTTTATTAACATCTTTCGCGCGAAAAATCTCCATATTATTATTATCATCACCAGCATCCAGCCTTCTACCCGTCGGACCCAACGATGAACAAACACAAAAATGTTCTTTAAAAATGTTTGCTATTCTCTCGGGAGCGTTAGCACCATCGACGCTCACGGGAAGCCCAGGTCGAATATTCGTCTTCTTAGTACTACGCCAAAATCCCCGAAAGTCCCCTTTTAAATGTAGCTTTGCCAAAGCGTCCATTTGTATTTGGTCTTGATGGGTTTGACACCACTTCAACCTTGACTTGAATACTTTTTTACTCTTCAGCATTTCTACAAACATATACCCACTTTTTGGCCTACCACACAAAACCCATTTGTTGAAATTCGACCTGGCCAGCCTGTGAGATTCAGCTACATGCTTGTTCCAACCCGCCACACGTGCCCCACCCCCGCCCACCTGCAACACCTGCTCGCTTCCTCGACTCACCTCCGCCGCGAGCTGTAGGGCAGCCACAATGTCAGAGTATAACTTATCTAGAAAACGCCTGTGATCATGGTCCCCGCAAAAGCTATCCGCACATTTAACAAATTCAGGAGGAAAATTTATATTTCTAAGTTTATAATGACACTCTTTACTATAAATTGAAACCTGTTCATCATATCTTATTCCCCACAGAATATTCCGATTGTTATTACACGCCATAGAAACACTAACTTTTGGAGTAATGTTACAAAAACTACATTCAATAATTATGGGATAATGGTCCGACCACTGAGTGTCATATTTGACCGTCACATTACTGACTGTTTGCTTCGACGACTGAGTTACTACACAATGGTCGAGCCAGCTAGGTGTGCCATACACTTGACTTACAAAGGTATAAGCATAAGAATCTATACCAAGCATATCTATATCAACACACGACCAATTTTGTTCTAGAAATATGTTACTCAACTCATTGTAAAATAACTCACCCGGCGCAGCATTGAAATCTCCCATCATAAATACTGATTCAACATCAGATTCATCAATAATCGCACACATTTTACACACAACATCACAAAACAACGGTTTTCACTGAGTTTGTAGGCATATATACACAAAAAATCAGCACTACCCTATCACCTGTTGTAACTTTAATTACACAAAAACGATCGTCATTACATTGCACAACCGAAACCGATTGAAACGCACTATATCGCCACAGTAAAGCCACGCCACCATAAGGACGCCCGTGCAAAATACCAGCGCCCGTATCCACAGCTGAAGTTGCTGTGTAGCCGAACCCCCTGTCTATAGTTCCGATGAATGGGATGTCGTGCGGCAACAACCATGTTTCTTGCAAGCAAATTACATCACAAAACTCACACAGGTCTCGGATATCGTAAATAGCTCGTTTTACGTTTTTACAGTTAAAACTAGCTAGTCTATAGGGCCAACTATCCATTATTTGAACTATTTATGCCGCCAGCAGAGAGAACCCTGTTCGAATTGTTTCGCCTAAAGTTAACGAACCGACGAATATCACTCCTGCCGGCCAAAGGCTCTTGTCTAAAAATAACGGCAAATTTGACTCTAACACATCAAACTTGAAAGCTTTATAATCTCGCTTCACTTTCATCTTTATCTTTTCCAAAGACACAGTTTCTTTAGTCCTTACATTTATGTGCTTAACTATATCATTCTCAATAGTCGAGTGGTGCACATTCGTAATGAATAAAGCAATCTTTCTTTCCGCTGCCTTAAAAGTGCATTCAGCATCCCTTGATATGCCTGATTGTCCCGTGAAACGATACTTAGGACGCTGCTGCTGCTTGCGGCGCGACACCAGCTGCCAATCTTCATCATTCGTAGTAATTACGCTACTGACCGGCGCGGGCGGCGGCGGCGTATTTGACGCGCACCGATCATGCATGTCCTTGTCAGTCAGCTGACCGGCCGTATGCACGGGTGACGTAGGCTCAAGAGTCAACGACCTGGCCCATCCGCTAACGGGCTTAAGGTCATAGCACACTTAAACGACTCTGCTCCAACACCGCTCCCACCCAACACTGCCCAAAACTAAGACGACTGCTCGCAGTCTACGCGGCGACAGCTAGCAGGCAACCAGCAGTCCACGCGGCGACAGCTAGCAGACGGCCAGCGGTCCACCCGCTTTTACCGTAACGTACTATTTAAATAGTACGGTCGGCAACACTCCGTGACGACGCGCGCGGCGACTGCTAGCAGTAAGCGTGCGGCCAGCGAGGCGTCAACTCCCGAGCAGTCTGACGGCGGTAAGCGAGCTGTCTGCTAATTTATGATGCCAATGTAAAATATATCTAAAGAGCAATATTTAAAGCCCATATTTGAATTATATTATTTTTGCCGGGTGGGAGCGGAGTCGTGTAAGTGTGCTATGACCTTTACGATTCTCATCCAGTGTACCCGCACCCCCCGTCTCTTCGCGGGCCTTCGAGTCCGCCCGTTCAGTACGACTACTCGACTATTGCTGCTCACAATTATCAAATTGTATTTCTTTGTTTACATTAATATGACGGTATTGAGATAGTTGTGCTGCATTTTCCGAAGATACCGTACAATCTCCATAGTCATGAGATAAACCAATGGGACCGCTGTCTACCCACGCACCACGTTTTGTGTTGATTTTAAAAGCAGATGTTGGCGGTAACGAATCGTTTCTAATTCGCAATACTTCCGTTTTAAGACTCTCAACACTGTCCCGTGTGGCATAATTCGACTCCATAAATATCATTTACCTTCGATTTTAGTACCTGTAGATCTTTTAGCACTTTCGAACAATCCAGGTGATCCCATAGGATAGGTGGTAATTTGTCGAGTTGCCGCGCAACAAATATCGGCATTATATCAGGCTCTGTAGATTTAAATATACTTATAATTTCAAATAAATCTCTTTCCTCCTTGCCTTTGTTTTTTCGTACAATTTTACGTTTTTCTGTCGTTATGGATTCAAACAACAGCGCTTTTGAACATTTTATTTCTTCACCGCTAAAAGCTGAGGAACATATCCTTACTAATGTGACCTCATCAGCTATCGACACTTTATTTTGAACATAAGATAGCAGCTCATCAATGATGATATTGCACGAATTACATTTTACTATATTCGCCATTGTTTATTCACACGAGTAAACGCTTCGATCAACGACAAGCGCACGCCCGACCACGAACGACCCACGCGAGCGACTCTACTCTCTAACGATACATAGTTTATGCAGCTGTTTATAAGTAAGGGGTTTCTGTATCTACACCATAAATTCGTCAATGAAGTACCTAAGACTTGTCAATTTTGTCTTCTATGTAACATTAGCAAAATGTAGATACAGATTCATCCTACTTAAACTTCGAGGTTTCCTCTAAAGAAGACTAGATGGCGCCACACGTAACGGTAAAACGCGCTGACGTTGCGTTCCAAGCTTTAATAGGCATCCCTTCACGATTCGAAAATTTGATAATAATTGTCTTGAAATTTAACGTTCAATTTTTGACGCACTTCTCATCGTGAAAACGACTGCTAGAAGTGTGAATTATAATATAATCTATACAAACTAATATATTTATATTATTATAAAAGAGGTTACCAACCTACCGTTGGTAACATGTATGTTTGTGCGTAAGTATAATGGGGGTAATCTCCGAAACTACTGGACCGATTTAAAAATATCTTTTTCATCCCATCTATTCGAAAACAGCTAGTCTAATCCCTGTAAACGGGGCCTGAAGTAGCGCTTTGCTGGCGATGTTCCTAGCAGGGATTTTCATAGCTCATTATTGCCCTGTTTGCAGGGCAATAATTAGATTTGAATTTGGAATGTGAATATTTTTAAAAAGTTTCAATTAACAAAGAGTTCCTATCACCGTACTGCGTGTCTGATAGGTAGGTGATAGGTGATAGACCGAGCAGGTTAAGCAACACATGTGTCTGATAGGTGAGCGATGGGTGTTCGACCGTACAGGTAGAATATTGGTAAAATGCAGGGTTTTGGTAGAAAATGGTAGGTTTTGGTAAGAAATGGTAACGTTCGTAGAAATTGGTAGGTTTGGTGAAAAATGGTAGGTATTGGTAGAAAATGGTAGTTTTTGGTAGAAATGGTAGTTATTGGTAGAACTAACTCATTTTCTCATAGAGGGTGATGAAAAGTAGAATGTTCACCTCGGGAGCAAACACTATTTTTCGCTCGAGTGAGATACTTTGAATCCCTCGATTCGCTCAGGATTCTACTAGAATCCCTCGCTTCTCTCTGGATTCAAAAAACACTCTCGCCGTAAAAATAGTCTTTTCTCCCTTGGTATACAATCTACTATTACCAATTAGAAAGCTACGTTATCAAGGAGTTATATTATCTACTTTTAATGCCGATTTTCCCGCGTAAGACCCGGGATCGGAAGAATCACCTCCGGCTTGTTGGGTTGCTGTTACATAAATGTTTTAGAATAAGTTGTACAAAGGTAGGTAGATAATGCCTTGGCAATATAACTTACCCATTTACGTTTACTTTTGAACGGGTTTATATTATCGCACTCTTTAATATCGTTAAGAAGATTATTATAAAGCCGTACCTACTCCTTCAGATAAAATAGTTTTTGATCCGTATTCAGTTCTAAAAACACTGCAACTTTACCTATAGAGCCCCCACCTACAGCACACATCCACGAATTTATTTATAACTAGCTGACCCGACAGACGTTGTCCTGTCGTTTAGTATAAAAAAATAAAATTCATCAAAATCGGTTTAGCATTTTTTCTTTCATAAGAACCTTCTCCTCACAATAGCAAACACAATAAAAAAAGAATTATCGAAATCGGTCCAGCCGTTCACGCGTGATGTCGTGACAACGGAAAAGTTTCATTTTTATATATAAGAAGATGTGTGCTGTAGGTGTGGGGTGATGTGGGCTCTATAGGTTGTACTATTTAATGTATTCTGTGCTGTAGGTAAAGTTGCAGTGTCAGCGTCGCCCGTGTATTTTGAGCTTACCTATGTAAACAAACATCTTCCTAGTGAGTGACCTTATGACGTAAGGCAATGTATCGATTCCCATGTTTACGCTACGCATTGTAGTATCGAGTGAATCGTAATCGAATGACCTATTACTGTCACTGTAGACCCCAGAAGTGTTATTGTGGGTTCAAGTCCCGCTGGTGGGTTTGAATGTTCCTACAAAAGGCGTTTAAACTAAAATACAAATTTTCCATCTTTGCTGTATTTCTACGTCATCCTTTCTCTAAGACCTTTAGGGCTGGACGTGAATTATACGGAACTATTGATTGGATTTAGTGCCTCGGAATTTTCGAATCCAATTAATTACTGAATTGGTCGAAATTCAATGTCTCGTGAGTACCTACTGTTACTGACCTTGTATTTAATTTAATAACCCTCATTCGTAGAAAATATATTGAGACGCTAATTTTATTGTTAAATTAAACTAATTTCTAAATTTTTGACATTGTGAGACCTTTACGTGAATAGTTGGACGTTGAAAAATGCTTTTAAAATCATTAAACCAACGCAATTGAAACCGAAAAATGAGTATAATTTCGTACCATATCAGATGTATTTTAAATCTTAATCGCGAAAATAAAAATGTACAGAAAATGTATAGAATACCCTATTCTTCTATTTTCATGATGTTAGATAGAAATTAAACTCATTTTTCGGTTTTAATCGCGTGGTATTTATTACTTCTAGCATTGTTTTAACGCTCAACGTTTCGAGGCCTTAACTGGTCGTTGAGAATTAAAACAATGCTGAAGGTAACAAACACCACGCCATTAAAACTCAAAAATGAGAGTCATTAAAAAAAATATATGTATTTTAGGACGTGGAGTAGGTCCAAAGAAAGACCACATGTACCTCCAACTTCACCACTTAAAGCCGGAAGTGATCAAGGAACGCCTGCCGGGGATCTCGGAGACAGCGCACACTTTTACGGGAGTCGATGTGTATACTCAACCCATACCCATCATCCCAACCGTCCACTACACCATGGGTGGTATCCCTATTAACTATAAGGGAGAAGTTAGTTGTTATTTTGTATACTTTTTAGATTGTTTAACGTACGCAAATGGAATCTTCAGAACATTTTAAGATTTTCATGAGGAATTCACCACATGGCTTAGCAGGTATTACGGTTAGTTAGCCTGGGAGATTCGACAACATAGGTTTTATCGGTGAATTATTTATTTGTGAGCAGTGGTTGTCTAGTGGTAGATACGTCCCCTTTCATTCCGAGGATCGTAGGTTCGAATCCTGACCGCGCACCATTGTGCTTTTCTATATGAAAATTTTATGTGGGCTATAAACTTCACTCTTACAGTGAAGGAAAAAATCGTGTGAATACCGACATGTCCTAGGACCACTGTCCGAAGTCATGGGACATTCACCAATCCGGAGTAGACTTCCGTAGCATCTTACTGCTCAAAGAGGAGGTTTGAGTTTTGTTTTACAAACAAGGAGACCCTTGTTTTACAGTGGGACAAATTTACGGGCTAACAAATGAATAAATTATTGACTTATTGACACGGGAGCATCGCCATCCGTTCAAATTCTGAATTAGTACAATTACTGATTTTTCAGCAGTTCGCTCAAAATTTTGTATTATAAATTATCAGTTCGTAAAAAAATGTTAGGTTAGATGCTTCGTGATAGATATTGGTACAATTTATTAATTTGTACAAAATTAGCAATTTGTACAATGTCTAAAAATTGATACGTGCTTCGCTATTTGATCTAATTCTGAATTTGTACAATAAGTGATTTGTTAGCAGTTCGTTCAAAATTTTGAGTTAGGTGGCGAATGGGCCCCTTCAAAACTGGGACCGGGGCCCAGTCGCCACTCCAAATTTTTGGTGGCGTCGACTGGGCCCACATCTAAAGTAAATAAAAAAAACAAAAGACGATCGAAACGAAAACAAAAGACTATCGATTTGAGTAATAATTATTAATTTGTAACAAGTGGAGGTGAGATGCTTTATCATCATATTGATACAATTTATTAATTCATACAAAAATAATAATTTGGTCAATGTCTCATAATTGTTCCGTGCATCGCTATATGTTTCAAATTTTAAATTAATGAATATTTATATTTCTAAATTTATTTATTGTACATTTTATTGATTCGTACCTATAAAACATTTTTTTTTGTTTATATTAGGTATTTAAATAACATTTAAAAAAACAACTTTTGTGTAAAATACTATTAATAATTGTTATTTTAAAATTTGCTACGAAGACTGACTGTCACTGTACCATAATTATTTCAAAATTAGATCAAAAATGTAAAAAAATCCCATACATTTTCCTCTAATATAGACAGTTCTTTCAGTTCAGGTAGGCATTTTACATTCAATAGTTTTTATCTATCATGCACGTATTGATAATTTGTGTTAAAATAATGCGAATGGTAAGTTCTGATAACTTGCACAAATTCAGATATTGTACCAATATTAGAATTGTACTAATTGCTCATTGTACGTACTGATAATTTGTGTAAACTGAGAATTGTTCGAATTGCGATATTGTTCCTATGTCGATGCTCCTAATCGACGGGTCAACCGAATAAGTGGTAATTTCAAAAATCATTTTTTACAGGAGAAGCAAAAAACGTTAAAATGGGCCTGGATACGAGTCCTTTTAACTATCATAAATGTGTCTTATATCACTGAAAGCAGAAAAAAAGAGCTTTCTAATGATATAAATATCAAATATATAACAGTCCAGACTTTCTTATAAAACCCTAAAAACTAACTAACAATTTTATTCCTGTACTAAATAGTAAGTTAATATTTTTTTAAGATTATTTTACGCCTTTATTCGTCTTAAATAGTCAAGTAACGTTTTTAGAAATAAATCAGGACATACTTTTTTACTTAGAAACGCGGTACGTCATTGTTCACGCACTGGCGGTTACGTCGTTATTCAGCTGAAAATGACGTGGAACTACACCACGACGTGGAAGCAACCCTATTTTGCCTACTAATAATTATATTTATTTAGTTTCGTAATCTATTAGTTACAAAAAAATAATAAGAAAACAACAAGTTTCATTCATTTTTATTTATTTAGAATACAATAATTAACAACTCGAAAATTTAGCAGAAAGAGTCATTAAAAATTAATTGAAATATGTAAATATTTCTTATCGTGATTTATTTTACAGAAAAAAATAGGTTTTACGTAAGCTTTTATATTAAAAAAAAATTAATTAAAACCCGTAACTGGCCGCCCCATCCCACAACAGGTGAGAGCAGTATTCCATGCAGAACTTGTGATTGGTAAAGGTTCAGCAACTGTTTAGGCGTAAAGTACTATCTCACCTTCGCCAGCACACCAAGTTTCCTAGAGGCAAGTTGAGCTTTTGCCTCTATGAAAGATCCAAAGTTGAGAGAGGAAGTTAAGGTCATGCCAAGAAGCTCAAGGCGGCCTGACAACGGAACAGATACACTTCGGGAAGTAGGATTGAGATGTAATGCACTCTTTTTGGCGGAGAACAGACACATTTGTTTTGGACGCGTTGAATCTAACCAAATTTGCCTCTCCCCATTTGGAGACAGCCTCAAGGGAAAGATTCATATGCTCAAGCATCGCCTCACTGTGACACCGGATCTGTGTCACACTGGTTTGTGCACTGGCCGAATAGCTCTCCCCAACAGCGCAGTTGTCTGCGTACCCAAATATACCAGGCTTCAGCAGGTCATTGATATGCAGCAATAATAAAGTTGCGGAGAGTAAAGAACAAATAAATACTAAATACAAAAATTAAATAAGAATAAGAAAAACATAGCATAAATATAACCCTAAAGACAAACTACCTAGTCAAACAAGCCACCCGAAACAAAGGAGCTCAAAATGCAGCAGTATTACCCCAAATGCTGCTGCCTTGGATGGCAAAGGCTAACCTGTGAATCAAAAATAAACCCGAGCAACAGTCCAACCCACGCTCTCTAAACCGAATGCCGTTCTCCCGAAGATAACCCAAAGCCTCACTACCCAAACCACCAAAAGTGTCTATAGCAACGGGGACTAATAAATAATCCAGCTGCAAAACAGCATACTCACAATGCTTGGCAAGAGCGGCAGTCTCAGGCGAAACAGAAGAGCGCGACAGGTGACGAGCGGCCAAGGTGTTTCTACAGGTTGCGTTTTATATGATACACCTACCCTACTTCTACGCCACCAAAGTAATACCGACAGGCCTCTTTCCATCTGCACGAGACAAGCCCAAAGGGTTCCAGGCCACACGGCACATTAGCAGACACCTACGACCTCCTAATGATGTCATTGAGCGCATGATGCCGATGAAACCTACCCATACAACGACCATAGCTGAAAGCATGATGCTCGTTGCCCGTGACCATAGAGCCACAAATACATAAATGGGGTTCGTACAACCCGCAGCCCAAAGGCAGAGCTACTACTACCCTCAACGTTTCCCCATCAAGAAACTCACTCAAAAAGAATGCTCAGATTCGGAGATGGCAAAGCCTCGGATATGGCAAAGCATCGTACACTCTCCTGGCCCTTAACTCATCCCACAAACGGTGAATATAAAGAGGCGAAGGAAAATTAGCACCAGGGTTGAGGGCTCGCCAAGCATCAGCAGCATACGGAAGATTGCTATTTCGGCCTCAACCACCCCATGCGCTGAGCCCAGAAATTCTGCCAAACCCACATCCCCAATCCGCCTAATCCCCAAGCCCCCCAAATGAATAGGCAATGAAGCCTGAGCCCACTGCTCGTCATTCAACCCAACATTCATAAAATCCTTGAAAGAGAACTTCAACACCTTAGCAAAAGAAGCAACCTCACTCCCGAACAACCAGGCAGGGGTGGTCATATCATACATAATCTTCGGCATCAACGTCAAAACAACGTAAGCCGACTACTTCTTCAATCTCGTGACCGCCGTAAGAAAGAGGGTTTTTCGCTTCTCCAACGCGAACGGAATTGCTTCTGAAAATACTGGAGACCTTAACAGATTGAAAGAAGAAGATATCAAAAGCCGACAGAGATAGCCCCATGGCTGAACGGGAATAATTCACGTTTAGACGTGCTTATCTCCAGACCCATTTTGACAAATCTTCCAATCAAAGTGATTAAATCTTCCCCCACCTAGTCCAGAGGACCCCCAATAGTCCCGTCATCCAGTTACCATACATTTAATGGTGAAGCGGCTCCAGTGGGTACCCTTGCTGTGTTCCCACCTGAGATAGAATGATGTTGTTGTTGAAGTACAAGTTAGAAGATAATCTATATACTTGAAAAAGAAAAGGATGAAGAATGAGGATGTGGACAACAGCGCTGGAGTTCAAAGGCTCAACGCCAAAAGACCGCACAGAATGAATCGCCGCCTCACAGCCCAAACGAGTACCAAAAACTAATTGATGAGGCTGCAACAAAATCCGCTATCCAGTCCCTAATCGCTACATAAGCCAACTTCCAACCTTTTGAAGGTGCTACCCAACGCGATGGGCCTAAGACCCCCGTCCTTCTTACGAAGGGCACATAAACACAAAGTGGCTCCGTACAAATATGGACAGACCTCTAAGTTGACCTGACCACTAAACATGAAGTTAACAAAATTAATCAAACTCTCCAATAAGCGCCGACCATTATCCCCAGCGGAAGCAGACACTAACTCCTTAAGATGTACTGGTTTCAAATCATTAAAAATCCCCTTGGACCCAGAGCAGAAAGAACTCGAAGTCAGAGCTCAGGTTTACGACCAATATAGGACACGAACATGAAGCTCCAGGAGCAACCGGAAATAGAGTATATGACCATCTCAGAAATTTCATCTTCCCTAAGCTGCTGGTATTGTTGCTGCTGATTATAATGTTTTATCGAAACTTCAGATGGTTGTTCAACAAGCCTTGCTAGAGATTGTGGTGTACAAAATTCATGTAAATTCATATCGCCGGCTGACGAAGAGTTCTATAGATATGTGTTCTCGACAACACTAGTTTTAATAACATATTTGTGGTACTGAAGTAAAAATAACACCAGGTTCGTTTATTCTGTCGATATCTCATTGAGATTCTTCTAAAATTTGTTGTATTGTGACGTTGTTGGTATTAGCCTGACTTTGTGTCTTTATAAGAGGGTTAGTATTTAAATGGTCCCAATTTTTCTGTGTAACCTCAGGCGAGGAATCAAGTGATGGTGTCCTATATGGCTGTTATTCGGAGAAGTGCGAAGAAAAATCTTCGTCGTTGAGAATTTAATGGGGGTACTGAACTTACCTGTATCCATAGAATCATGAACCATGTTAAGACAACGGCAACGTTTATTTCGCATTATTTTTTTACTACTTGATGGCATTTCGATCACTATACAAATTCAAACACAATCTGTCTTGAATTGTATTTACTTTCACATTATTATACAATAAAATCAAGAATTAAAACTGTATCGTCCTCACGCCTTGTGTAAGATAACTGGGAATAAAAGATAATGTCATCACAAACTACGCAGGTATGTTCGCAACCCGTAATGTTATGTCTGGTTCCGTCTAACCTAAACAGATCAGGATGAGTTCAATAGGTATTTACTTTTGAAATATGAGCTGCAAATAAAGGCTTCATTTGTTTACATACTAACAATTGTTTGAAACCTTATGGTACGAAAAGTAACGCTCACGATTTCTACAATTTTATATATTAAAATTTGCTTACTTATGTCTTGTATCGACTAATATTACACAAAATTGAAAAACATTTAGAGCCCAGATTTAATCTGTCTGTGATATCACTTGCGTTTTAGTCACAATACTGTTTTTTCTCGAAAAATAGATGATTGTCTCAATACAATTTCTACATATTTAATTTTCTGGCGAATAAAGACGCAATTGTGTAAGACTTATTTATTCGTGGCATGTTCTAATGGTTTGATACTGCGTAAGGGGCTATTAGTACTTTATTCGTCTCATAGACAACTCAAACTACAAACCGAATAAAGACATCTATTGTAATATCTCAGCCATTTATCAGTAAAAAAAATTGGAAAAAATTACAGATTTAGACTTGGATATACAGAATCAGATTCTGCAATAAAAATATTTTCGCGTAATACGCCATTACCGCTTTATTCGGTTGACCCGTCGCTATGTCGATGCTCCCATTTACACGGGGCCTATTTTAAAGCCAGTAAAAAAAGCATCTTGTCAATATTTGCAGCCTTTTTGCATTGTCTTAGACACTGACCTGGCTTTGTAGGTTGGCTTGATTCATAACATAAGAGTTCTTCTAGAAAGAAGCCCTTTCTTTTTAGTGTTGAATTTACTCCTTAATTCATTTACATTCCTGATTGTTTTGTTTGTACTGTTCCTGTTGTCTTTTAGGTCGTGATCCACAAGGATAGTCAGGATAAAGCAGTCCCTGGTCTCCACGCAGCGGGCGAGGCGGTCAGCAACTGTCACGGCGCTAACAGACTTGGAGCCAACTCCATCCTAGACATCGTGGTCTTTGGGAAGGCTATCGCGGTCAATATTGGCAGAATTTCTAAACCTGGCGATGCGCAGCCTCTTCTATGTGACGTATGATACTTTCTTATTTGATTTGGTAGATGGAGAAGTATTAATTAATTGTGCGTAAGGTATTTTGTGTGTGCGAGACACAGGTAGTTCATATAATATTAAGAACACACTCTCCAAACTTTAGCCTTCTACTATCAGCGGTTTAAGCTGTGCGTTGATCAGTCAGTCAGGACAAAGCATTTTATAGATATAGAATATCAAGAGATAGTTGAAAATTAAATCATCCGAATCTTTTCAAAAAATTGACGATGCGGGTACAACTGTTGAACTAATCCTATCCTACTAATGATAATAACGCAATAACTACTGAACTGATTGTGATGATACTTGTAATACAGATAGCTGTAGACCTAGAATAACACATAGGCTATCTTTTATCCCGATTTTTCCGCGGGATTGGGACTTACGCGGGTGAAACATATACAGGGTGAACCATTTAAATGGGCCTTCAGGGGGATATCCTAAACTATAAGAGATAGCGAAAAATGCTGAAAGGAGTCGCGTCCCCGATTTTGACAAAAACTAAATTGGCATATTTAGATTTTTGAAAAATGCATTACCCTAGCCAGGAATCGAACCTTGTCTTTTTGCAAAAAAATAAACACCTATATTATTATACCGATCGATAGTATTGCTGATAAAGATCAAACCCTGGAAACAAACATAGTGTGGTAAATCAACAGAAATGGCTATTTTTTAATAAAAATATGGAACACTCAAGTAGTTGGTACAAGTACTCGAGCGTTCCACGTACCTATTACCACAACCTACTCGATTTGAACGACTGCATTAGCATTTATCACCATTACTGATCATGTTCTAATTTTAAAATTTTCGTTCGAAGCATAAGCTTTGATAGTTGTTGAAAGTAGTGATGGATATCACTGTTAGATTATTTTTTGGTGTAAATTAATATTTTTATTTAAAAATAGGCATTTGTCTTGATTTACCATATTATGTTTGTTTCCAGGATTTCATCTTTATCAGCAACACTATCGATCGGTACAATAATATAGGAAGTTTATTTTTTTGCAAAAAGACAAGGTTCGATTCCTGGCTAGGTTAATAAATTTTTCAAAAATCTAATAATGCCGTTTTAGTTTTTATCAAAATCGGGGACGCAACTCCTTTCAGCATTTTTCGCTATTTTCTATAGTTTAGGATATCCCCCTGAAGGCCCATTTAAATGCTTCACCCTGTATATTATATATATTATATTATGTATATATTATATAAAAGAAAATCGTGTTAGTTACACTATTTATAACTCAAGAATGGCTGAACCGATTTGGTTGAAATTGGTGGGGAGGTAGCTTAGAACCAGGAGAAGGACATATTTAGAGAGTTGTAGTAGGGTAGGGTAGTAGTAGTATTAGGATAGGGTTGGGTAGTAGAAGTGTAGGATTCTAGGTTTTTTTGATTCGGGTCGGCTAGTAATGAATATATCCTTTTTGTAGGACTTATGCGACCAATCGATAAGAAACTTGGACCGCTTGCGCAATGCGAATGGTTGCGCGCCCACCGCAGAACTGAGGAGCGAGATGAGGCAAACGATGCAGACCAAATGCGGAGTCTTTAGAACTGCCGAGCTTCTTAATGAAGGTTTCTAAATCTCTAATAGCCTTCATTTTTATTAGACACTGGTCTAGATCGCGTTATAGATAATAGATGTGTCTTCTCGGGACCACGGCCGGTATGACACGTTGATGATGAAAAATGATTTTCTATAACGCGATCTAGACCCGTGTCTAATAAAAAAACCCGGCCAAGTGCGACACTCGCACAGGAAGGGTTCCGTACCACTATCACAATTGGGTGCGGAACCCTAAAATATACACTGTTTTTAACCAATTTTTAAATTTGATTGGAAAATGTGAAATCAGTAGATTATTTAGCTTCTATTCTTACTACCATCATACGACCGCACCTCTAAAAAAAAAAAAGAAAAAAAAAATTGGCACAAAGAGAATCTGAAACGTATGTATAAGAAACTCTTTGGTTAGTGAAGGCAGACTGGTATATTTGACAGACATGAGAAACAGCCTGGTGACAAACGGACGGACAGACGGACAGACGGACAGACGGACAGACGGACAGACAGCGAAGTCCTCACTCTACGTTTATGAATAAGGCTATAATAGCTTTATTAATAAACGTAGAGTAAGGTCGGTTTACAACTATTTGTTTCTGTCTGTCGACTTTGAAGGTTCTTTCCACGGAAAAAGACAAAGCATGTTCGTACTACTCCAGTCTTACTCCACGTTTATTAATAAGGCTATAGATGTTTATTTTAAGTGCATAACATATCAAAACCGAGAGAAATCAAATAGCGGGAATTGTTTTAACAAGTTTATTTTTCAATATGACAGACATTCGATATTATGGCATATTCATTATTCACCCATACCGTTTTAGCAGAATGTGCTTTTCGGATATCGTATGACTGATGACGACTGATGTGGTTCATTTGTTTCCAATTTGAATTGGCTAGGTATTAGTAGTAAATAGGCAATTCTTGTAAGTGAGGTGCTTACTATTTCACGGCTTTGTTGCGCGTCGGACAAAGGCCCGACTGCAATGCAGAAGGTTGCGGATTCCATTCCCATCGGGTGTAGGTATTTATCATCATCATCAGCCGAGCGTTGTTCCCGGTTGCATCTCTCTCGAGAGCCCGGGGTCCGCTATCCTACTTTTACGTCTCTACTTCGCACGATCTTCGGCGTCCCGTGTAGTGAGGCCATTTGCACGCATATCCGATCTTACAACGTCAAGCCAGCACTTCTTGGGTCTTCCCAATCTGGCGCGGCCGGGAGAGGGCGCCATAGCAAGACATTTGTTTCCCACGTAACTAGCCGGTTTCCGAAGAACGTGGCCGTACCACCGTAAGCGGCATTCTTGCAGTTTGTCTGCAATGTCTCGGACATGAAGACTGCCCCTGATGCGGGAGTTTCTGACGCGGTCTTTTCGCGTCACTCCACATATCCAGCGCAGCATCTTCATCTCCGTGACACGCAGCTCCTGCTTATGTCGCTCAAGCAATGGCCACGCCTCACTACCATACAAAAGGACAGGTCTAATGATCGTTTTATAGACCTGTCCCTTCAGTTTAACCGCCATTTTCGGGTCACAGATGACACCAGTTACCTCTCGCCACTTGGCTCAAGCTGCCGAAATGCGGGACTTGACGTCACAATCGATGTCGCCGGACTCGTGAAGCACAGATCCCAAGTACTTAAACTGGTCTGTCCGCTCGACCATGTGACCGTCTACGCAGACAGGTGTGGGATCTGTGGTATTGCTAGCCAAGTATTCGGTCTTCGCTACGTTGAGTTGCAAACCGCCGTTCTCAAGTGACTCTTTCCACGCATTTACACGCCTTCCAAGCCGTCCCTTATCCGAGTCCGCTAGCGCAATATCATCAGCATACATGAGTGAGGTGAGGTGTTGGTCTAGTGAGAGCGGTGTTGGTCTAGTGGTAGATACCCCGACTTCTATTCCGAGAGTCGTGGGTTCGAATCCAGGCCGACCGCGCACCAATGTCTTTTTCTTTAAGAAAAAGGTATGTGCGCTAATAACATCGCTCTTACGGTGAAGGAAAACATCGTGAGAAAACCAACATGTCCTAGGACTCACCACGGTCCGAAGACATGGGATATTCAGTGTTTTCTATGTATCAAATGTATGTATTTAAAAAAAAAAAAAGTATAATATGTAGTATATCCGTTGTCTAGCACCCATAGCACAAGCCTAGTGCTTAGTTTGGGACTAGATTGCGCTGTGTGTAACGTCGTGCAATATTTATTTCGTGCAATATTTTATTTTATTTATGAGCATCCACGGGGGCTGCTCGTGTGCGTCTCGGATGATTACGGACAGTGCGTCCAGTATTACGCTAAACAGAAACGGACTTAGGACGGATCCTTGGTGGACTCCGACTGTAATGGGGAAAGATTTAGTATCACCAACAGCAGTTCGCACCACTGAATCGGAATTTCGGTACATGTACCTGATGGTTTCAATATAAGTTTCAGGCACCCCTTTGGACCGCAGCGCCCACCAGATCATTACGCGAGGAATACAGTCGAAGGCCTTCTGCAAGTCCAGGAACAGAAAATGCAGAGGCGTATTCTTCGATCTGTACCATGACCGGGGCGGAAACCATACTGCCCCTCCGAGACAGTGCACTCCTGCCGGATCCGAGTGTCAACTATACGCTCGTAGAGCTTCATGGTGTGGGACATGACCTTTATACCACGATAACTTCCACACTCCTGCACAGATCCCTTGCCCTTGAACACTGGAGTGATAACACTCAGTCTCCATTGGGCGGGCATTCTACCGGTCTCGAGTATGCGGTTAAAAAGGTTGGTTAAGATGCCCACACCACGAGAACCCATAGCTTTCCATACTTCGATGGGGACTCCATCGGCGCCGACAGCTTTCCGATTCTTCATGCAGCGAAGAGCCTTAAGCACCTCCTCAGGCGTTATCAGTGGCACAAGTCGTAGATTCGGAGGGAGTTCCGGTGGCTGCACCTCTTTATACTGCTTACTGAGCAGCTCGTGGAAATAAGAGCGCCACCTCTCCTTCACCGCGAGGTCCTCGCATAGCAGGTTACCATTAGGATCTTTTACACAGCGGCACTTGGATATATCCTGTGCCGCTTTGATCCTAGAACGTGCCAACTTATAAATAAGCTTCTGCCCCTCAGACGTTTCCAACTTATCGTACAATGGCTGTAAGTGGTCCCGTCTGGCTCTGGCTACTGCTCTCTTTGTGGCACGTTTGGCAGACCTGTACGCGTCGCGATCTTCAGGAGAGTTGGACGCTTGCCACTTTTTAAAGAGGGCTTTCTTCACCCTAGTCTCCCTCTGGACTGTGTCGTTCCACCACCAAGTTTCCTTGTCACACTTGCGTCCTCCCTTAGACATACCGAGGACCGACCGCGCCGAATCAGCGATAGACACCTGAATCCGGTCCCAGTGTTCCTGTACCGATTCGCCTTCAGCATTGGCACATTTGTCGCCGATTGCTGAGGCGAGCATCTGGGACTTGACTTCATCAAGCATCCACCATCTGATTCGGCGCTGACATGGTTCCGGTCGTTTGTCTTTGGTCTTTACACAGAGATCCATGACAAGGATACGGTGTTGGGCAGTGAGACTCTCACCGGGTGTGACTTTGCAGTTGGCCACGTAGCCGATATGGTGTCTCCTAGTGATTAGAAAATCGATTTGGGTAGCGCGCCCCCCGCTCTTGTAGGTGATCAAGTGGTCAATTTATGCTTAAAAATAAATATTTCTTTCTAGTCTCGGTATTTTCTATAGTATCATAGGTGTATATTTACAAAATAAAGAAAAAGTATGTAGTATATCCGTTGTCTAATACTATAGTACAAGCCTAGTGCTTCGTTTGGGGCTAGATTTCGCTAAGTGTAACGTCGTGCAATATTTATTTATTCACTCCCTCATTACCAAGATCTTTTTGGCACAAGATCGTTATTTAACTACTTCCATTTTCCTTAACCTATTCCCAACCTATTCCATTTTCTCAGGTCAAACTGAAATCCAAAAGTGGTATAAAGCGTTCCGAGATGAGATTCGCGTGTCAGACCGCAATTTGAACTGGAACAGCGACCTGATCGAGACGCTCGAGTTGCAGAATATGCTGGAGTTAGCAGTTCAGGTTGTAACCTGCGCTAGGAACAGAACTGAGAGCCGAGGAGCACATTTCAGGGACGATTTCCCGAAAAGGGAGGACGAGTTCGATTACTCTAAATCTACTGAGGGTCAGGTAAGGATAGTTCGTTGTTTTGGTACCCTTACCAGTCCATCAGTAGAAAGGTGTGTGTGCTGTGTCACATTGGCCAGTGGCGCTTTAGCAATGTAGCCTTTCTACTGATGATATAATTTTCTGTTTTTGTCTTCGAAATCAGAAATTTATAGATTTAAGATTAGCTGTTTGGTAGTTACTGTCGTCTAAAAACTTTGGGGAGGATATCGACCCTCTGGGCTTATAAATATGGTCAGCCATTTATCTTGTATTCCTATATATATAAAAGAAAGTCGTGTTAGTTACACTATGTATAACTCGAGAATGGCTAAACCGATTTGGTTGAAAATTGGTGGGGTACCTCCCCACCAATTTTCAACCTTTCAACCTTTCAAACTATCCTACGGTGTAATTTTTTGGGGAAACTCGGTCGATGTTCAATCTACTTTTGTTATGCAAAAAAAATCTATTCGTTCTATCTTCCACCTCAAAAGTACTGATTCTTTGCGCTTGATTTTCATAAACTACAATATTCTTACTCTTTCTAGTATATATATTCTTGAACTTTGTATATTTGTTAAAAGCAACCATAGTTATTTCTTTTCCAATAACCGTAGTTTAAGACCTAAATATAAATTTAATATTAGCATGCCACAAGCAAATAATGCTCTATTTCATAAGAGTGCCTACTTTACTGCAATAAAAGTGTATAATGCATTACCAACAGAATTTAAAACCTTAGAAAATGTAAATATCTTTAAGTGTCGACTAAAAAATTGGCTTATAGCAAATTGCTTTTATTCTCTTAAAGAATATTACGAAAAAACTGGCACGATCATTCACTAGTTATCTAATTGTATTAGATCTTAAATATCTTTAGATTTAGTACACAACATAAAATATTGTATGCCTGTAGTGGGTAAGTGATTGTATCCAAAATATTTAAATTTAAGACCCTTATGTACATCACTTAAACAATAAATATTCTTGATTCTTGATTCTTGATTCTAGAAACAGCAGATTAGATTCTTTTTTTGCCTTTAAGGTAAAACAAAGTTCGCCGGGTTAGCTAGTTTAAAATAATAATAAAAAAATCAAAATGTAAAACTGTCCGTCTGTCTATCTGTCACCTGACTATCATAGATGATGTATTTCTCTTGCCGCTATAAGTCGAGTGTCGCACGAGGCCGACCCGCACTTGGACTTGGACTTAATTTATAACTTACTAACTGCCCGCGGTTTCACCCGTGAAAGTCCCAATGCCGCGGGAATATCGTAGTAAAAAGTCGCTTTATTTAAGTAATAAATTTATATCAACTTAGCTACATTTTTTTTTACAGACAAGAAGGCCAATAGAAAACCACTGGCGAAAACATTCCATGTCCATACTCGACCTATACACTGGAGAGGTGAAAATTAGCTACAGACCAGTCATAGACCATCCGTTTAATGATGAGGTCCAAACTGTCCCACCAGTGCCGAGAGTCTATTAGACGGTTTGTCTGTGGAAATCGACCGTTGGCGAGTCTCTTTCGCATCTGTGCTGATATGTAGTTATACAGTAGGTACGGAGGTACAGTGAGTCTAAAGACTAGTGATACCTGATTATTGATAAACTCAGAAATCACTAACACTTGGATACCTTCACTTTGGTATTATAAAATGAGTTTTAAGGCCAGACTTGGTTTAAACCATGATTTAGGCATAGTAAACTCATTTTATAAAAGCAAGGTTAGTGTTTGCAAAATTACTAACCCCTATTACTGAGACTCCGCTGTCTGTCCGTCTGCCTGCCTGTCCGTCTGATTAATTTCAGACTACGATCTGACGTTTTGATTCGTAATTGACATTTTTTCTTCAGGAAGATGTGTCAAATCATGGTCTACAATTTAAGAATGAAATATAAGGCTTCATACGCACTAGCGGTTAACCGCCTGGGCGCTAACCGCGTGGTGCTTATGATCACTAGCGGTTGCACAAAATGGAAAAGCGGTTAGCCGCCCGCGCGGTTCGCTAGCGTGTAAGGGAAAGGTATGGTACGAGAATGTGCTCTGCGGTCTTAGGATTTTTTTGAATAAATCAGGTGAAACTGCGCTGCGCAGCTTGTAATCGATATTATTTTGAAATGAATTTGATTACTATGAATAACTTTAATTACCTACATTATATTTTATATTAATACCATTTTTGATATATTCGTTTAATATGCATAAATAAAGTATTTAAAACTATATAAAAGAAAGCTGTTTTATTTTACCTTACATTATCAGGCCCCAACTTTGCTGTACAACATAATACTTACTCGTTTTTTTTTGCTTTATTTCGCTAGCCAGATTATCCAAAATGAACGCGCTGTAATAAGACTATAAGACAACCGAAACATTAAAACAAAAAATGTTCAAAATATATATAGTACTAGCAGCTCCCCGCGGTTTCATTCGCATAAGTCCCGATCCCGTGGGAATATAGGGATTAAAAGTAGCCTATAGCCTAATAAATGGACTATCCAACACCGAAAGAATTTTTCAAATCGGACCAGTGGTTCCTGAGATTAGCGCGTTCAAACAAACAAACAAAAAAACAAACTCTTCCGCTTTATAATAGTAACTAGCTGCGCCCCAGCGGTTTCACCCGCGTAAGTCCCGATCCCGCGGGAATTACGGGATAAAAACTAGCCTATGTGTTATTCTAGGTGTCTAGCTATCTATATTCCAAGTTTCATCGCAATCGGTTCAGTAGTTTTTGCGTGAAAGAGTTACAAACATCCAAACATCCAAACAAACTTTCTCACTTATAATATTAGTAGGAAATAGATTTCTATTTTTATTACTTTCATTTGTATTATCCGAAGTGGGTAGGTATAGAGTGTTCATTTTTGATAAGCCAGACTAGTCTGACTGAAAATTGCCAGGCTTTACCCAAAGGGTAAAAACAAAAACGGGACCCTTTTTGACTCGGCCCTTGTCCGTCTGTCTATCCGTCACCAGGAAGGCTATTATGCAACCAAACCGTGTAGTGTAGATGCTGTGTAGCTTCTCCACGGTTCGATATTCATTTTACGCCTTTTGGTTTTCTATAGACGCGATAGATGCGATTTAGCGGTGTTGGTCTAGTGCTAGATACCGCGACTTTCATTCCGAAGGTCGTGGTTTCATATCGTGGCCGACCGCGCACCAATGTCATTTTCTTTAAGAAAAATTAAATTGCGCTCTAATGGTGAAGGAAAACATCGTAAGGAAACCTACGGCTTAAAGTCACGCAATAAGGCCCAGTTATAGGGCTAGTTGCGTAAACACAGTAAAAGTATAGATGCAATTTATAATAAACCGAAAATATTTTAACTCATTTGATCAGATAATTTTCGAGTAAATTCATAAAATTACATGAAATAAACGGTAGAATAACCGTATCCCTTATTTTTTGTTATAATGGAAATAGTGGGAGTATCTATCCCAGTATTTCCATCACTGAAAACAGTGGGATTCATCCCTTACGCGGGGTCAACTGTGGGGCGCAGCTAGTCAAAAATATTCTTCGAGTCTTTATTTACCGAGAAAGGAATCGATTTAAATTATCGTTACTGTCAGGCATCACCCTCACTCGTCACTATACGAAACGGATAGAGCCGAGCGTTCCAGTTATGTCGCTGTCAGACGAGCCAGCTCGATCGCAGACGAAAACAATCATTGATTTTAATTTAAAAATAGACTGATGGAAAATTGAATTGATTTAATGCTATAGTATAGATAGAGGGATAGTTGCCACCTGGTGGATATACAAAAAGAAATCCAGTGCGCGAACCTGGGTGAACAGACAAGCCAGAACAGAGCTCTCTGGCGCAAATGTACAAAGAGACCCGACCCCAGCTAAACTGGGAAGAGGGGTGGAGAAAGAAGAAGATAAAAGATATTTGAACAAAGATAGATATCGTCTTATATGATATCAATTGAATGAATGAATAAATTCTTTATTTGTACACACCATATTTAAAATACATAATAAAAAATAACACACAACTTAAAGCCCTAACTTTGAGCGATAAGGCCGCCCATTGTGCTATGAATAACGAGAAGAATTAGGTCGTACCTACTTAGTCAAAATCTATATATTTTATTCTACACATAATTACATATTTACCCGTTAGTCTATTAGATTTCATATAATGGTCTATACCTATAAAATCCTTTGTCTTCACTGACTGCCTCATAAGGTGAGCCACGCCACTACACGAAAAAAGAAGGCTGACTGTGTCACTGGTGGATCAATGCACAATGTAAACCGCTGATAGTAGATGGCTGAAAGGAGAGGGTGTTCTTTATATGATGTAGGCATCCGATAAGAAAGGATTTATAAAAATTCCCACGCGAGCGGGACTTGAAACACGGGATCGGGACATCTGAAATAAAAAAATTGTTTGTCATGTCCGTCGGCATGATGTAAAGAAAATTTGTAAATATATATTTCCATCTTATACCCGAAAATGAAAAAAAAAACACTTAGATTGAGTAAAATATTTGTATTTGGTTAGGTATTTAAATACCTACCTGCATTGATAATTAAATATTGTTTTGTTTGATCGTGTACTACCGGCTTAGGGTTTAGACAAAGAAAGGGTCCACTATCCGCCACACCTAGCCAGGTGATGCTATCAAATCAATAAGTTACAATCGAACGTCGATTTATTATATTTTACGTCTACCTTTATTTTAACCGGCTTCAAAGAGCATGGCTTCTCTCTATTAAATATTTTTTATGGAGCTTCCAACACTGCAGTTACATTTTGTGTTGACCAACATCAACAATATTTGATTGTTGTCGACCTAAATGATCCTGGACATATTGTTGGACACCAAAAAGTTATTGCTGTGTGGATGCAAAATTTTGTAAAAAATAAATACCTAAGAATTATAATTATTAATTTTGCAATAGGAGCTTCCAATTTTAGCATAGCAATTTTACCAAGGAATAGCATAGGTATTTTGAATTTCAATTTTTAGAAATATAAATTTTTAAAATACAAAATCCTTGAAATACCAGCTTCTCAAAAGATCAGATTCGTAAAATAACTTTAATAACAAATTAAAGACAATTAAGTCAATGAGTAAATTTAGAATTATATAAAAGAAAACTTTAAAAAAAAAATTGTGGTCCCTATTTGTGGCCGTATAGGGGAAACACTTAGGAGAAAAAGATGATGTCGAAATTAGTAATTCATTAGAAAGTACAATGTGCAAGTTTAAACTAACATTTTATCCTAACAGACCGCAATCCACAAGATTTGTTACAACCTTAAAGTATAGTAAAGTATAGTTTCTGTGGTATAGTAGCTATAGCATCAGTAGGAAGACGTTAAAACAAGCCACTGAAGTAACGCTACCTCAAATTCAATTATACTTTTGACCTTTTTATCGTCATTCATTGACTTCATCTTAGCACCCGCAGCGATTATCATAACGTGACAATATTGTCAGCGCTGCAGCGGCTTTATATTATACTAGCTGACCCGGCAAACGTTGTTTTGCCTTATAAATTATAGATAGTAGCCGATTCTCAGACCTACTGAATACGTATACAAAATCTCATAAAAATCGGTCAAGCCGTTTCGGAGGAGTACGGTAACTAACACTGTGACATGGAAATTTTATATATAAGATGAAGAAGATTAATTTCACGTAAAAAGAATATAGTTCAGTTCAGGTTCGCTGGGCCTTTCCCGCACTTAGCTTCACAATTGGGCCATTGTACGTTATTCCTTACATTAAAAAAATATAAAATAATCTTTAGAGGGTTTTATATAGCTGTGTCCCGCGGTTTCACTTGCATAACTCCCGATACCGTGAGATGACGGTACGAAGGCATGGGACCGTGAGGGACCCAGTGAATCCTAAGACATGTCAGTTGCCTCGCGATGTTTTCCTTCACCGTAAGAGCGATGTTATTAGCGCACATGACTTTTATAGGAATACTAGCTGACCCGGCAAACGTTGTTTTGGTTTATAAATTATAGATAGTACCCGATTCTCAGACCTACTGAATACGCATATAAAATTTGGTAAAAATCGGTAAAGCCGTTTCGGAGGAGTACGGTAACTAACATTGTGACATGGAAATTGTAAATATTAGAAGAAGATAGAATATAGATTCTTCTTCTGTTTTCGCGATGTTGTATTGAAATTAAAGACATTTTTCGGTTTGAATCGCGTGGTTTTTATTACTTTTAGCATTGTTACAACGCTCAACGTTTCGAGACCTTTCCAGGTCTCTTCTTCAGGATAGACTAAGATGTGATTTGTCATTCTAATGTATTAAAAAAAAAAAGTTACAGTGAGACTACCGTCTTATTATTAAAAACTATTAAAAAAGTATTAAGATGTTATCAAAAACCGATTCAAACCGAAAAATGTCTTTAATTTCAAGATAGAATATGTTTGAGACATCACCTATAATACTAGTAGCTACATAATATCTCAAAGTTTTTATCGTCCAGTCTATACTGTTATAACATTTGAAAGTCTTTCGGTTCGGTGATCGTAATCGAAGTTCAGTAAGCAGGGAGTGGCGCCCCTCCCACAAGTTTATTTGAGTACACAGTCCGCGTCGAGTTCGCGCGTTAGCCGAGCTTTCATTGAGCTTTAAAGCTCCTAATTAGTTAAGGCGGAGTATCACGTAAACGCATTTGCATAGATTATATTACGATATTTTGTTTATCCTACGAAATATTACGTTTGTAGGGTTTCATTTTTAGGGTATAAAAGGAACCCTTTTTCTTTAACTCTATCTGTCTGTACAATGTCTGTACTATCTGTCTATGTGTCTGTCTATCACCAAAATTAATCAGAAACTCATGAACCCTCAAGAACCGTCATTTCAACTGTCTAGCTTGAAAATGTTTGCAGATGATGTGCTCCTGTTGCCGCTAGTTAAATTTAATAATACTAAATTGCAGGACGTTGCACACAGCGCCATTTAGCCCTAAGCTAAGCCATTATGCTGGTATTATAGGTGCTAGACAATGGATACTTACTACATAATTATTATATTTATTTTTTTGTAAACACATACCTACTATTACCTACATAACATATTGATACATTTATATATATAAAACACTCAGAATCAGAAATATTATACATTTTTGGTCAGAATAACTACTTGTTCATTACAAATGAATTTCGACAATGTAGAATAATGTCTAAATATCGCAAAATAATTATTCGAAAAATTGGTAAAAACCGTATTTAAATAGTCCAACTAATATTAGAGTAAGCAAAAGTTCCTGTATTCGGCCGTTAACATTATAACCATAATGTTAACGGCCGAATACAGAAACGCAACTCAAAAAATGAGTTCAACTTAAACAACTAAGCACCTAACAAATTCCAGAATTTCCACACTATTTTGAAATTTAGAAGCTACTCAATTATTTAATTAAGTACGCCTCAAATTTTAAGTTGCGTTTTAGTTTTCGGCTATAAGTTGTTTAGTGTCCTTTCACGCAAACACCACTGAGCAGATTGTCATGAAACTTGAATCAAACATAGCTGGAGTTCTGGAATAACACAGAACGGTTAGTACCTACAACTACAACAAGTTATGCTTGTTTGTGATTTTTTGTTGATTTTATGTAAGCATAAATTACAAAAAGTAAGAAACCCCCATGAGAAGAGTTTCTTGTGGCTTCGCACGAACTTCGGCATCCCACGTAGTGACGCCATTTCCACGCATATCCGATCTTACGACGTCAAGCCAGCACTTTCTTGGGTCTTCCCAATCTGCCGCGGCCGGGCGGGGGTGCCATACAAGACATTTGTTCCCTACGTAACTAGCCGGTTTTCGTAAAACGTGACCGTACCACCGTAAGCGGCATTCTTGCAATTTATCTGCAATGTCTCGGACATGATGCTGCCTTTGATGCGGGAGTTTCTGACGCGGTCTTTTTGCGTCACTCCACACATCCAGCGCAGCACCTTCACTTCCGTGACACGCAGCTCCTGCTTATGTCGCTCAAGCACTGGCTTGAGAGAGGCACTTGAGAGGGCTCGATCCGAAGCTTTTGCTTTGTCCTGACTGACTAACTGATCATCGCAAAGCCTAAGCTGCTTGGAATTGAAATTGAAATTTGTAGAGTGTGTTCTTTAAGTAATGTAGGCACCCGATAAGTGAGGATTTTTAAAAAGTCTCACAGGTTCGGGATTTATTCGAGTGAAATCGAGGGACACAGCTATGTAAAAATATATCGTAGTGCACCAGTGATTTGTGCTTAATAAATATTAGTGTTTACAGTCCAAATTGAATAAATTGATATTCAATTGCCACAATTCTTAGAGATGGCATCGTCATCGTATCGTAATTCGACATTCAACGATAGTAAAAAGAATAGACCCTATTTTCTACCCCTTAACAATTACTAGGCATAAGCTTTTTCATTTATGAGTACAAAAAAATGTAAAATTAACTTAAGATTAAAAAAAAGAAAAAACTTTAGTAAACCATTTAAACATGGTTTTTTGTGAGATGATTCACAACACACAAAACAAAAAATCACCCGAATCGGATAATGTTATAGGGTGGGAGAGAGGTATTATTCCTTTTTCCTTGATGTTAGGCTTGTATCAGGTAGGCACTTTGACCGTCTGTGTGTAAACAAAAAGAAACCAGCAGAATGAACGTATTTCATATCAGCGCGTTTGCTGTCTGTTGCTATATAGGTTCTATTCAACGAAATCTGCAAAAAAAAAACCTTTCAACTTTTCCAGTCAGTAACTCCAGAACCCAATGTTTTGAAGCGAATTCAATTGTGTTATGGGACTATTAGTACCTATATGGTACAGTCGCGTGCGAAAGTCTTTTTAGCGAGATTCGATATCGGGTGTTGTTTGGGCTCGTGGAGCGACTGTGGAGATATGGTCCAGGGCCGGAGGGTGGCAGCAGGGCGCGCAGGCTTCGCAGGCCCCGCCCCAGGGCGTGTCGAGCTACCCTCCGCCCCACCGGACAAAGCACCTCACTCGTATTATCCGCGTTTCCTGTTGCCGAACGGGCGCCTTGCTCTCCTATCGATCTGTTTATTTTTTCGACAAATAGCTGTGAGTTGACCCTTCCGTGACGTGACTATGGAACTGGAAGAACACACTATGGATCACTGAAGGTGAGTCGATCGCACTCCGACTGACCGGTCGGCTTACAGGCCGATTCCTGGCTGAGTGGCCGGCGGTTATGCTTGTGATTGTACTTAGGTGTACCATCTTAAACGGCGCGGTTACTTCTCACTTGCTTCTCACATACGAATGGTTGTTTACAAGCTGCTGTTCTTGGGTTTGGTTGCTATTGGCCAAGACACCTAGAACTGAAACAAAGCGGCGGTATCAATCAAAGGTCGGTCGGTGTCATCAAAGCGAATAGTAATTAAAAATAATTAGCAACAAGCAAACACAACGATTGCCGCGAAATTCATAACTTTACTTATATTCCACGTAATTATAATCTTTTTATTTGACATTTAATTGGTAATTAGGTACCTAACTATGATGGTTAATTTAATTGTATTTTCTTCTAAAAACACAAAATGTTGGATATATTTTTTTATTATTCGTACGCATTTAATATCTAGATACCTAATGATAATGTTAAACTTGTTAAATTCGTTCGTATTAAATATCTTACTTCTAAATATTACCTAGTACAAAGAACAATAGTGAGTGCACAAATAAATTATAAAACACTAGGTGCGCCCCACGGTTTCACCTGCGTAAGTCCCAATCCCGCGGGATAATCGAGATCAAAAATAACATAATGTCCTTCTCCATGGTTCCATCTATGTCTCTACCAAAATTTATCAATATCGGTTTAGCAGTTTAGGCGTGAAAGCATAACTGAGAGACAAAGTTACTTTCGCATTATCTAGCATCTTTCTATCTCTAGCAGTCCTCACCCTTTTCCTGTTTTTATTTTATTATATTTAAGACAAAAACTAATACCAAATTCCATTGAAATAGTTCCAGTAGTTTTATCAAGATTTGCGCACAAACAGACAGATAGAAAGACAGACATACTCACAAAAAGTGATAGGTTCCATTTATACAACACGGTGCAATTACCTTTGAAAAATATTTAATTTAAATGAAACAGACACGGCTTCGTTCCTGTTTTATTTTATGTAGAGACTAGTGCCTGTTTCGTTGTGTTGGTATGCCGGTTGGAATACGGGTTGGAATTCGTGCCACCAACATGCCATCTTACTATCTTCTATAGGCCGTTCTACATCTAGTGCTAGTCAAACGTTAATCTCGTCGGTTTCAACAAACTAGCTGCGTCCCGCGGTTTAACTCGCGTAAATCCCGATTCCGTGGGAGCATCGGGATTAAAAGTCAATAATTTGTCAAATTAGTGATAATATAGTGTCCTAGATAGGTATAATTACAACAGTTGGTTGGAAAGGTGTTATAATATATATTTTATAACACATTTGCTCGTAAAGGGCCTCTTATTTCACCAATTTCAATATCGTAATGTATGTCATTACGTACTTGTGCGTAATCGTAAAGTAAAACGCACGAGTTTCTTTCTAATAAGGTAACACGTACGGTTTATCATGCTCCGTCTAAAACCAACGGTACTTTTTTAAATCTTAAGAAAAAAGAGCAAAGAAAGCAAATCAAAAAGTTTTTATGTCAGAAAAGTGGTCAATATTTTATGAATAAAATTAACTTTGGGAGATAAAATATAAAAAATAAACATTTAATTCTTTAATTTAATTCATTTTGACAGTAAATTACATCTGTAACAGAAACAAAAAAATATTAATTTACTTTATTAGTAATACTGGCTGTTTTTGTACCGTTGCCTTAAAAAAAAAAGCACAGTGAGAGAGATACTGGTGAAATTGTAACAAATAATAATAACTTGACAACATTAAAAATGCCAACTGGCAACGTAATAATCAATTTCACAAATTGTTCAAATTTTTCTAACTGCTTTAACAAGTGATTAAAGATTTATTCGTTTAAGAAAGTCCGAGTTTTATTTATTTCCTCGCAAATGTGTTATAAAACGTCGTATGACATACGTGCGCTTTGATAATTACAGCCTCTGCTTTCTTGTAGCCCTCGCCTACGGCTCGGGCTAGCAATATCGCCTCGGCTGTAATTTTCAACTTACCGCACTTATATCATAATGTACTATTATATATAAGCACTAATATATAAAGAGGAAAATTTGCTTGTTTGTGAGGCTCCGAAAATAGTGGACCGATTGTGATAGTGATAGTGACAGAGAAAAAAATATTTCACCAATAGAAAGCTACATTATCGAGGAGTAACATGGACTTCTTTAACGCCCGATATTCCAACGGGATCGGGATTTATGCGGGTGAAACCGCGCAACGCAGCTAGTCTATTACAAAATACAACGTTACAACTTATTTTTCTGCTTATATAATGTCCGAAACCTTTCTAATAAAACCGTTTACTAGAAAGACACGTTGATAAAACGCTTAGCTGAAATAACCGTGGTTTAGCATGCGATGAGTAGCTATTATAGCTACTTAAAACGGTATTTGGCACCGCAACGATGTTGGCTATTTGCTACTGACGAACTAATAACTTCGTTTATAAAAAAACATGTAAGTAAGTATACTTAGTAGTTTCGCACTACACTTTCAGTTGAGGCTTCAAATTTTCAATGGGTTTCAATGTAACATATACAATTTGTTCTAAGTTTTGATTTAATGCCCAAATCGTCAAGTGGAAAATACTTAAGAGGATAGTCTCCATTCTCTTTCTCCATACAAACGTAGTTTGGATTTTCCTCCCTGGATAAAGATATTAGAGCAAATATGTTTATGCCATACAACCTATAACTGTCATGACAATGCATCTACCTTTTTTTTTTTTTCTAATTAAAATAATAATGAAATATAAAAAATAATAAAATGAAAAAAATAAAAAGGTAGATGCATAGTCATGACAGTTATAAGTTTTATGGCATAAACATATTTGCTCTAATGTTTTTATCCAGGGAGGAAAATTTAAACTACGTTTGTATGGAAAAAGAGAATGGAGACTATCCTCTTAAGTTCTAGTTGGTGGTCAAGCGTGTTATGACCGGATATTTTAGTTCCAATTCATCAAGCAATGCAATAGTTCTAATTGGTCATGTCATAATTTTATTTTAATTAAGATTTTTCTTATGTTCACGCGATGTTGTATTGTAATTAAATACATTTTTCGGTTTTAATCGCGTGGTGTTTATTACTTTTAGCATTGTTTCGACGCTCAACGTTTCAAGACCTTTACAGGTCCCTTCTTCAGGATTGTCTGAGATGTGATTTGTCATTTTTAATGTATTGAAAACCAAGACTTATTTTCAATGGGAGTCAATGTAACATTTTACTAATTGATCTCTTGTCAAGTCTTTTAGAATATATTTAAGTATTTATGTATTAACACTGAATACATAAATAGTACAAGTAGTATTATAAGTACGTTTCGTGATTTCACCATTAAAGTTGTATCTCCGACTGTCGAACCTAGACTTTGTCACTTTTTTGTGTCCTATTTATTCGAAAAAAAAAAACCAAGTGGAAATTCACCCTAGAGCATTGTTTTCTAACTGCTAAAGGGGCCACACAACCCCAAAAGCCTGACAGGGATAGCGATAGCAAATTTCAGAAGTTGATACAGACCGGAAATTCGCTAGCGCTATCCCTAAAGGACGTAAAGTGCGTTTATGGTAAATTGTGTGATATTTTCTATCGAGAAAACTCTCAGGAATCGTGTTATCACACGCAAACGAATAAATGTTTCCTCTTTGTAATGTATATTTAAGTAAGTAGGTATAGGTATATCTAAAATTCAATGTCCTGACTAATTGGCTCAACTACTCGCCTATATTTATCAACGCAAAGCCTAAACCAATTGGCCTAGAGACATGTGTGAGAGTGTGTTCTGTGTGTGACACACTCTCACACGTTTGTGTGTGTATGGATCCACTAAGTAGTGGATTTTGGAAAATCCCGCCGGAACGAGACTTACGCGGGTGAAACTTTGGGACTCTGCTATTATTAGTTCTGCGCTCACAAAACAATCTTTCCTATTCATTTCACTTTTAATTTGTCTTACCAACATCTTACTTTCTACTTCAATCAAAGCACAGTCATTATTTTCAGCTTTACGATGTTTTCTTTCGGCTGCGCTAAGGGCCCTATTCTGAAAAACTGAAAATCCATGTCGGGCGCATCGAAAATTGTTGATTATTTCATGACGGAATGTCGTAGAACTTTTTTTTGTGTACAGATTGTAGGCGACATTGTTTCCGATATTTTAGTGCAGTTTCCATACAAATATGTCGAAACGTATTGAAGCCTATCGACATTTTAGCCAAATCAGACATTTTTTGTCTAAAATTTGGATAGGCTTTGCACCAATAGGAGGTTCTTGTCTTAAAACTACACCAAAATGTAGGAAACAATGTCACCTACAATCTGTGCACAAAAAAAAGTTCTACGACATTCCGTCATGAAATAATTTTCGATGAGCCCGACAGGGATTTTCAGTTTCAAGGTCGTTGGCGTATATACTCCTCTTCATTGAAACATAAGCATTCAAATTATTATCTAGGTACAATTTTTAAAACATACTAAGTAACCTACTAGAAAAATTACCCAAGAAAAAAATTCAATTCAAAGGGCTTTTCTTGAACTCGCGGCTCTGCGTCCGGTCTGCGTCTGCGGTGCAGATGCAGAGTACCCATATTATGAGCCTAGTGCTTAATTTAGATTGCGCTGTGTGCAACGTCGCGCAATATTTATTTGTTAATATCCCACCCCACCAATAATTTATAGCCTTATTAATAAACGCGAAGTAAGGTCAAAATAATTTTATTACTTTTTGTTTCTGTTTGTCAACTTTGAAAGTTCTAGTGCCAAAAAAAGACAAAGCACGTTCTCACTACTCCGACCTTACTTCACGTTTTTTAATAAGGTTGGTAAGATAAGATTAATTTTCGAAACGTCCAACGTCCAAACTTTATTTCCCTAAAGTAAAATTCCAAAGAAACGGAGCGAGAAGAAAGAAAGCATTTTAAACGTAAAAAAAAAAGAAAATATTCACAGAGATACAACGGTAAGTTTGCAAGGCAAATATATTCAGTAGTATAAACTGTACCTAGCTGCCTACCTACAGTTGCCGTATTAACATAGAAGCATAAATCCACTTGCTGTTCAGACGTAAGTCAGGGTCTGTACTCTGAATAATAAACTCGTAAATCAGAACCGAATTAATTAATGCGCTCGACTGTACAACGAATCATGTTTCCAAAATAGGTAGGTATGATATTATTATTGGTGACTAGCAGATTCCCGCTGTTTCACCCGCGTAAGTCCCGTTCTGTTTCACCCGCGTAAGTCCCGTTCTGTTTCACCCGCGTAAGTCCCGTTCCAGAGGTAATATCGGGATCAATAGTAGCCTAAGTTACTCCTCGATAATGTAGCTTTCTATTGGTGAAAGACTTTTTGAAATTGGTTTAATAGTTTCAGAGATTACCCGAAAAATACATGGCCATATACAAAAATGTCACCCAAGTTACCTCTTTTTAATCTTCTAATATATAAAATTTCCATGTCACAATGTTAGTTACCGTACTCCTCCGAAACGGCTTCACCGATCTCCACCAAACTCCACATGCGCATTCAGTAGGTCTGAGAATCGGCTACTATCTATCTATACTAATATTATAAAGAGGTAACGTTGGTAACATGTATGTATGTTTGTATATTGGGGGTAATCTCCGAAACTACTGGACCGATTTCAAAAATTCTTTCACCATTACAAAGCTACATTCACCCTGAGTAACATAGGCTTTTGATCCCGATATTCCCACGGGATCGGGACATACGCGGGTGAATAATTTATAAGGCATAACAACGTTTGCCGGGTCAGCTAGTATTAGTACAGATTTACTTAGTTATTTTGTCAGTGGTGGTACTTTACTCGAATTGAAAAAGGAGGAGGTTTGATTTTCGACTGATTTTAGGGTTCCGTACCTCAAAATAAAAAAACCGGCCAAGTGCGAGTCGACTCGCGTACGAAGGGTTCCGTACCATTATCACAATTGGGTACGGAACTCTAAAATGAACCAATCCGTGAACGCAACGCAAAGGTTAAAATTTATTTGACTACTAGCGCAAGTCCATCACTCCATCATTAAATGGCGCTAGTGATAAAAATACATCGCGGTATCAATGCTACAGAAATACATCTTCTGTGAAAATTTCAACTGTCTATACAGCCTGGTGACAGACAGACGAACAGACAGCGGAGTCTCAGTAAAAGGGTCCCGTTTTTACCCTTTGGGTACGGAACTCTAAAAAACCCTTTAAAGACAGAGACATGACATCGATCTTCGGCCTATTTAATTTCCTTTTCTCTGTTAAAAGATCACTCGCTTGTCTTGCAAGTAGAAATTTATATCAGTGTAGCAGCGGTTTTACTCGCGTAAGTCCGGATTCCTAGGGAATATCAGGATAAAAAAGGGCCTATTTCCAGCTATCTACATACTAAATTTCATCGCAATTAGTTTCTTATTTTTTGCGTGATTGAAACACAAACATTCAAATAAAACAAACGTTAATAAAGATTTTTCTTCTGTTTTCGCGATGTTGTATTGAAATTAAAGACATTTTTCGGTTTGAATCGCGTACGCGTCTATCCTGAAGAAGAGACCTGGAAAGGTCTCGAAACGTTGAGCGTTGTAACAATGCTAAAAGTAATAAAAACCACGCGATTCAAACCGAAAAATGTCTTTAATTTCAAACGTTAATAAGTTTGTGATCGCGAGGTCTACTGTTCGCAGAACTACTAGTTAATATTAAAAAGTGATTTCAGAGCATTTTAGGTACCTACCCATAGTTTATCTTGTTCCGCAGTAAAGTATATTAAACGTAAATGCATCATCCTAATTTAATTGAACTATAGAATTACTAGCATTAGAAATAATTATTGTAGATTGTAGTATCAAGCGGCGAAAACACTATTATTTTAAGGTGAGAGTGATTTTTTTAATGAGAGTGAGGGAATCTACACTGTTTAGGGTTTCGTACCCAAAGGGGGAAAACGTAACCATATTACTGAGACTCCGTTGTCTGTCCGTTTTGTCCGTCTGTCACCAGGACACCATCAACCGTGATAGCTAGACAGTGGAAATTTTCGCATAAAATGTATTTCTCCAGCCGCTGTAACAACAAATAACTAAAAACAAATAATTAAGGGGGCTCCCATATAACAAACGTGATTTTCCATGGTAAAACGTAGGTAAACGCGATTTATCTTTACCACTGGAGCAATCTAGTAAAAAAACTGCAACGTGCGTCCTCGTTGCATATACTACTACGTTACTATTTTAGGGATCTGTACTAATATCCAATTGTGATAATGGCACGAAACCTATCGTGCGCGAGTCTGACTCGCATTTGGCCGGTTTTTTAATTTGATTTTCGCTTGGGTGATTTCAAGGAGTGATTTGGTGATAGAAACTTATACCATACCAAATCCGCATTGCAAATTCGATCTTTCTGCCTCTCTGGCTTCAAAGCAGGTAAAGTGGTAGTTTCTTTCCCGTCACAGGGACTGGACTAGCTCCTTTCGAATAGATGGAATAAAATAATCCTTTGTAAAATTAGCAGCTACAGTCTGTCCATCAAAGTCGGAGGGTTCAGAGACGCCCTAAATATATCCAGTATGTAGCTGTATACCTAAATATACCCAGTATGTAGCTGTATACCTAAATATACCCAGTATGTAGCTGTATACCTAAATATACCCAGTATGTAGCTGTATACCTAAATATACCCAGTATGTAGCTGTATACCTAAATATACCCAGTATGTAGCTGTATACCTAAATATACCCAGTATGTAGCTGTATACCTTAATATACCCAGTATGTAGCTGTATACCTAAATATACCCAGTATGTAGCTGTATACCTAAATATACCCAGTATGTAGCTGTATACCTAAATATACCCAGTATGTAGCTGTATACCTAAATATACCCAGTATGTAGCTGTATACCTAAATATACCCAGTATGTAGCTGTATACCATTACAGCCATTTCAATTGTGTAAAGAGTAACAGAAGGTAAAAAAAAATAAAAAGGTAGATGCATAGTCATGACAGTTATAAGTTTTATGGCATAAACATATTTGCTCTAATGTTTTTATCCAGGGAGGAAAATTTAAACTACGTTTGTATGGAAAAAGAGAATGGAGACTATCCTCTTAAGTTCTAGTTGGTGGTCAAGCGTGTTATGACCGGATATTTTAGTTCCAATTCATCAAGCAATGCAATAGTTTTAATTGGTCATGTCATAATTTTATTTTAATTAAGATTTTTCTTATGTTCACGCGATGTTGTATTGTAATTAAATACATTTTTCGGTTTTAATCGCGTGGTGTTTATTACTTTTAGCATTGTTTCGACGCTCAACGTTTCAAGACCTTTACAGGTCCCTTCTTCAGGATTGTCTGAGATGTGATTTGTCATTTTTAATGTATTGAAAACCAAGACTTATTTTCAATGGGAGTCAATGTAACATTTTACTAATTGATCTCTTGTCAAGTCTTTTAGAATATATTTAAGTATTTATGTATTAACACTGAATACATAAATAGTACAAGTAGTATTATAAGTACGTTTCGTGATTTCACCATTAAAGTTGTATCTCCGACTGTCGAACCTAGACTTTGTCACTTTTTTGTGTCCTATTTATTCGAAAAAAAAAAACCAAGTGGAAATTCACCCTAGAGCATTGTTTTCTAACTGCTAAAGGGGCCACACAACCCCAAAAGCCTGACAGGGATAGCGATAGCAAATTTCAGAAGTTGATACAGACCGGAAATTCGCTAGCGCTATCCCTAAAGGACGTAAAGTGCGTTTATGGTAAATTGTGTGATATTTTCTATCGAGAAAACTCTCAGGAATCGTGTTATCACACGCAAACGAATAAATGTTTCCTCTTTGTAATGTATATTTAAGTAAGTAGGTATAGGTATATCTAAAATTCAATGTCCTGACTAATTGGCTCAACTACTCGCCTATATTTATCAACGCAAAGCCTAAACCAATTGGCCTAGAGACATGTGTGAGAGTGTGTTCTGTGTGTGACACACTCTCACACGTTTGTGTGTGTATGGATCCACTAAGTAGTGGATTTTGGAAAATCCCGCCGGAACGAGACTTACGCGGGTGAAACTTTGGGACTCTGCTATTATTAGTTCTGCGCTCACAAAACAATCTTTCCTATTCATTTCACTTTTAATTTGTCTTACCAACATCTTACTTTCTACTTCAATCAAAGCACAGTCATTATTTTCAGCTTTACGATGTTTTCTTTCGGCTGCGCTAAGGGCCCTATTCTGAAAAACTGAAAATCCATGTCGGGCGCATCGAAAATTGTTGATTATTTCATGACGGAATGTCGTAGAACTTTTTTTTGTGTACAGATTGTAGGCGACATTGTTTCCGATATTTTAGTGCAGTTTCCATACAAATATGTCGAAACGTATTGAAGCCTATCGACATTTTAGCCAAATCAGACATTTTTTGTCTAAAATTTGGATAGGCTTTGCACCAATAGGAGGTTCTTGTCTTAAAACTACACCAAAATGTAGGAAACAATGTCACCTACAATCTGTGCACAAAAAAAAGTTCTACGACATTCCGTCATGAAATAATTTTCGATGAGCCCGACAGGGATTTTCAGTTTCAAGGTCGTTGGCGTATATACTCCTCTTCATTGAAACATAAGCATTCAAATTATTATCTAGGTACAATTTTTAAAACATACTAAGTAACCTACTAGAAAAATTACCCAAGAAAAAAATTCAATTCAAAGGGCTTTTCTTGAACTCGCGGCTCTGCGTCCGGTCTGCGTCTGCGGTGCAGATGCAGAGTACCCATATTATGAGCCTAGTGCTTAATTTAGATTGCGCTGTGTGCAACGTCGCGCAATATTTATTTGTTAATATCCCACCCCACCAATAATTTATAGCCTTATTAATAAACGCGAAGTAAGGTCAAAATAATTTTATTACTTTTTGTTTCTGTTTGTCAACTTTGAAAGTTCTAGTGCCAAAAAAAGACAAAGCACGTTCTCACTACTCCGACCTTACTTCACGTTTTTTAATAAGGTTGGTAAGATAAGATTAATTTTCGAAACGTCCAACGTCCAAACTTTATTTCCCTAAAGTAAAATTCCAAAGAAACGGAGCGAGAAGAAAGAAAGCATTTTAAACGTAAAAAAAAAAGAAAATATTCACAGAGATACAACGGTAAGTTTGCAAGGCAAATATATTCAGTAGTATAAACTGTACCTAGCTGCCTACCTACAGTTGCCGTATTAACATAGAAGCATAAATCCACTTGCTGTTCAGACGTAAGTCAGGGTCTGTACTCTGAATAATAAACTCGTAAATCAGAACCGAATTAATTAATGCGCTCGACTGTACAACGAATCATGTTTCCAAAATAGGTAGGTATGATATTATTATTGGTGACTAGCAGATTCCCGCTGTTTCACCCGCGTAAGTCCCGTTCTGTTTCACCCGCGTAAGTCCCGTTCTGTTTCACCCGCGTAAGTCCCGTTCCAGAGGTAATATCGGGATCAATAGTAGCCTAAGTTACTCCTCGATAATGTAGCTTTCTATTGGTGAAAGACTTTTTGAAATTGGTTTAATAGTTTCAGAGATTACCCGAAAAATACATGGCCATATACAAAAATGTCACCCAAGTTACCTCTTTTTAATCTTCTAATATATAAAATTTCCATGTCACAATGTTAGTTACCGTACTCCTCCGAAACGGCTTCACCGATCTCCACCAAACTCCACATGCGCATTCAGTAGGTCTGAGAATCGGCTACTATCTATCTATACTAATATTATAAAGAGGTAACGTTGGTAACATGTATGTATGTTTGTATATTGGGGGTAATCTCCGAAACTACTGGACCGATTTCAAAAATTCTTTCACCATTACAAAGCTACATTCACCCTGAGTAACATAGGCTTTTGATCCCGATATTCCCACGGGATCGGGACATACGCGGGTGAATAATTTATAAGGCATAACAACGTTTGCCGGGTCAGCTAGTATTAGTACAGATTTACTTAGTTATTTTGTCAGTGGTGGTACTTTACTCGAATTGAAAAAGGAGGAGGTTTGATTTTCGACTGATTTTAGGGTTCCGTACCTCAAAATAAAAAAACCGGCCAAGTGCGAGTCGACTCGCGTACGAAGGGTTCCGTACCATTATCACAATTGGGTACGGAACTCTAAAATGAACCAATCCGTGAACGCAACGCAAAGGTTAAAATTTATTTGACTACTAGCGCAAGTCCATCACTCCATCATTAAATGGCGCTAGTGATAAAAATACATCGCGGTATCAATGCTACAGAAATACATCTTCTGTGAAAATTTTAACTGTCTATACAGCCTGGTGACAGACAGACGAACAGACAGCGGAGTCTCAGTAAAAGGGTCCCGTTTTTACCCTTTGGGTACGGAACTCTAAAAAACCCTTTAAAGACAGAGACATGACATCGATCTTCGGCCTATTTAATTTCCTTTTCTCTGTTAAAAGATCACTCGCTTGTCTTGCAAGTAGAAATTTATATCAGTGTAGCAGCGGTTTTACTCGCGTAAGTCCGGATTCCTAGGGAATATCAGGATAAAAAAGGGCCTATTTCCAGCTATCTACATACTAAATTTCATCGCAATTAGTTTCTTATTTTTTGCGTGATTGAAACACAAACATTCAAATAAAACAAACGTTAATAAAGATTTTTCTTCTGTTTTCGCGATGTTGTATTGAAATTAAAGACATTTTTCGGTTTGAATCGCGTACGCGTCTATCCTGAAGAAGAGACCTGGAAAGGTCTCGAAACGTTGAGCGTTGTAACAATGCTAAAAGTAATAAAAACCACGCGATTCAAACCGAAAAATGTCTTTAATTTCAAACGTTAATAAGTTTGTGATCGCGAGGTCTACTGTTCGCAGAACTACTAGTTAATATTAAAAAGTGATTTCAGAGCATTTTAGGTACCTACCCATAGTTTATCTTGTTCCGCAGTAAAGTATATTAAACGTAAATGCATCATCCTAATTTAATTGAACTATAGAATTACTAGCATTAGAAATAATTATTGTAGATTGTAGTATCAAGCGGCGAAAACACTATTATTTTAAGGTGAGAGTGATTTTTTTAATGAGAGTGAGGGAATCTACACTGTTTAGGGTTTCGTACCCAAAGGGGGAAAACGTAACCATATTACTGAGACTCCGTTGTCTGTCCGTTTTGTCCGTCTGTCACCAGGACACCATCAACCGTGATAGCTAGACAGTGGAAATTTTCGCATAAAATGTATTTCTCCAGCCGCTGTAACAACAAATAACTAAAAACAAATAATTAAGGGGGCTCCCATATAACAAACGTGATTTTCCATGGTAAAACGTAGGTAAACGCGATTTATCTTTACCACTGGAGCAATCTAGTAAAAAAACTGCAACGTGCGTCCTCGTTGCATATACTACTACGTTACTATTTTAGGGATCTGTACTAATATCCAATTGTGATAATGGCACGAAACCTATCGTGCGCGAGTCTGACTCGCATTTGGCCGGTTTTTTAATTTGATTTTCGCTTGGGTGATTTCAAGGAGTGATTTGGTGATAGAAACTTATACCATACCAAATCCGCATTGCAAATTCGATCTTTCTGCCTCTCTGGCTTCAAAGCAGGTAAAGTGGTAGTTTCTTTCCCGTCACAGGGACTGGACTAGCTCCTTTCGAATAGATGGAATAAAATAATCCTTTGTAAAATTAGCAGCTACAGTCTGTCCATCAAAGTCGGAGGGTTCAGAGACGCCCTAAATATATCCAGTATGTAGCTGTATACCTAAATATACCCAGTATGTAGCTGTATACCTAAATATACCCAGTATGTAGCTGTATACCTAAATATACCCAGTATGTAGCTGTATACCTAAATATACCCAGTATGTAGCTGTATACCTAAATATACCCAGTATGTAGCTGTATACCTAAATATACCCAGTATGTAGCTGTATACCTTAATATACCCAGTATGTAGCTGTATACCTAAATATACCCAGTATGTAGCTGTATACCTAAATATACCCAGTATGTAGCTGTATACCTAAATATACCCAGTATGTAGCTGTATACCTAAATATACCCAGTATGTAGCTGTATACCTAAATATACCCAGTATGTAGCTGTATACCATTACAGCCATTTCAATTGTGTAAAGAGTAACAGAAGAGAGAGTCGGTCGGCAACTCGGGATACCCAGCACGAGTCAACTCAAGACTGACAATTGAGTTGATAAGGTATCAGTGCGACCGCCGGATGTAACTTTTTGCCGCGAATAACACGGTAATGTCGGCGCATCCTGTCCGCGGACCCGACGGCGACGCCCACATCACCCATTATACCAGTTTCACTTTACAAAGTGTACTACAGAACAGAATAATACTATAAATAACATTCCTCTACGCTTTATAAAAAGATGATATGTTTTGACACCTCGCGTTAGGTGTATAGGTGTCCACATTTCCATACGGATTTCGTGCTAGGACGCATAGATAATAGCGTCCCAATCAACTTATAGGCTGGTGCAGACCGTATGCGTATACGTAGACGTAAGCGTAGACGTGCACGTACCGCTGAGTTGTAATGTATGAAACTGTATGAGACAGGACACACTGCTTGCGTCGTCTACGTATACGCATCCGGTCTGCTCCAGCCTAGCCTTCGCAAACCTCTTTACGAATAAGTTTACCACGTATGAGTTATTAAACCTATGTCCATTGTTATGCTACAAGTACAATGCCATAGTTTACTCAGTAGGTGCACCTCTCGGCGCACTCTGGAAATGCACTGAACCACCACGGCTAGATAGATAGATAAAATGTTTAATTTGCATAACAATAAATTATTAGGTACTGTTAATAAGCAGCAAAACTAAGAAAAATACACTGAAAGCTAGGATAGTTTAGATTAGTATTTTATAACTAGAACTGCCCAATCGAAGCGCTTTTACCTAAAATTCTACAAACCGTTTGAATAGGTAATTGACACTAGGCTGCTAATAAAATAAAATATAAAAATAATTTATTTAAGCCACTATTTACATTTACAATAAAACCATAATAATATCGTCGATGTAGAAACAATGTAAAAACTAATTTATCATCATCGATTAGCTGTGACATGCCTACTGTTTAATTCGATGAAGAGATATTAATTTAATAACCATTAACAATAAATCTCATTTGACATGCATCCGCAGTTGTTAATTTATGAATACTTAACTGTAGGTATATTATTTTGTACCAGCAAATTCACGTCAAATCAAACTGTGAATATAAATTGCTTGTAGGACATATTTCCCTTGCACCGGATGCTTTCAATTTGGCCGTTTGTGCGCGGGCGCGGCAGTCGGCTGCTGTCCGCACGCGGTTCCCTCGCTCGCACGATCGCTGTCGATCCGATCCGATCGATGTTCACGAAATGCCTATAATATCAATACCCCGTGACGTCACAGTGTTGTGTGCCTACAATTAAGTAGTGTTGTTGTAATGATATATCTGTGTGGTATCACGATATGTGATACCACGACAACTGCCACAACGGAGAAAGTTAAGAAAAAAGTTAAGCGACCGAAGAGGAAACGTGTTTCCGATATGAGGTGAGGGTTTTTAGTCGCGTAACTGTCTGTTTTTTGGGGAATACACCTCACTCATTGAAAAAAAAAACACAATACAAAAATCCATGTACCATGGAAGAAAGACTGCAAAAAATCCTATCTTGAACTCTTTGCCACGGCGGCACCTTAGTTATTTTTTATTAACTGTCATTTTAGACTGCTGCGGCGCAGAAATGTGTCGTGATTCGAAGTAAATCCCTAAAACAGTACATTTGTTTGTCTTCAGGGTTGACTTCCAAACACTAAGGTGTGCTGCAGCACTTCGCGGCCTCAAAACTGCGATGTACGAAAGCAGTTGCTCCTATGCTGGAGCCTTAGAACTGAAACGAAGCGCCTTGAAGGAGGAACCCTGGCCGACGACGGAGTGGCCGCCGTACCGACTCCACCAATCTACTTTCGAGCAACTTAAACAGAGCGTAGAGAAAGCGAAAGCTGCGCTGCAGGATCGGTCGGGACTTCTGGGAACTGCGACCACTTTCGGAGAGTTCTATGGAGGACAGTTGGGTCAGGATGGCTCCGGTACAAGTCTTGGGTTCGGACGTACCAGAAATGATGATATGCTCAGCTCGATGGACAAAGGAAAATATATCGGTAAGTCTGATATCTAAATATTGTTATCACTATGAAAAAAAATGTTTATAAACACAAAATGCCAACGCGTTTAAAACTACACTCATAGCTAACAGTACACGAAGGATATAACTCATGCATCACCATTAAATTCTTACACCTCCAACAAAAGCATATCCAGCTCTATTGTGCGAACTGATACAACTTTTTGCAAAGAATATCGATTTGCTCATCTTCTGTTAAGCTCGCTCGATACCCGGTCTTTGCACGGCGAGATAAAGTCCCATTTGGGATGACAATCCGAGATAGAACCCTTTTAGATGACGCGCGCTAGGTATAAAAGCAAGGTGGGGGCAGCATCTTCGAGCAAGCGATGACAATCGCTCCTGGGGAGACGCGGGGGCGTGCGGGATATGTTCCCCATGGTCGTCATGGCAACGCTCCCGCCCCGTCCCGCCCTAAAGATCATCGCACACAGCCTGCATAAATATTACTAGGTAGGTAGGTACATAGTGAAAATAAAAATTCATTTTACAGTTCATTATTTCAAAAGTTCGTAGACTTGCGAAGCTCGACGCCCGCGAGGGGTTGAAATTATAGCCGCTTAAAAATTTCAATGCATTTTCGGTGCACGTTTTAAAAGATGTTCAGCGGTTAGCGAAAACAAATGGTTGTGTTTTTATCCGAAATGTAATAAAGGTATTATACGGGCTCGTAAATGACGGGATTATTGCCGAATGTGTCTCTATTATGACTGCTACGTTTTATTTAGTTTCTCTTTGTTTTCTGCACGAACGTTGCGAACTAAGTTTTCGTATTTGAACGTAATTTTATATTTGGTATCTTTATCGACATGAGTAACTGTAATCGGTTCATATTTCGTATAGTTTTCTATTTTCTCGACCATACCTTTTCAGAGGAGGAGGGTATATTCGTTTCCACAATTGTGTTTGAATAGCTTTTTGACTTTAGTCATATGCTGTCACGGCCTACAGTTTACACTACAAAACTTGCTCCACATAAATAGGATACTATTATCCTATTCCTTTTCTTTTTTAGATTCATACAAAAGAGTTGTTCACAAAAGGAGTTCCCTCAAAAAGACAATAACATTTTAACGTTTATTGTCCAGAATACATTTGGAAAAATGTAAATTTGAATCACCGACCTCTCTTTGTGGAGATCCCGGAGGTGCCTCTACCTTCGAAGTACTTACTTTATTACACTTTTTGATTTTTATACCTTTTTGACGTTGAGATAATGAATGGACTCCTCTGCCAACAGCTCACTGAAAAACGAACCAAGTATTTTTTATTCGTTTGATTGTACCTAATTGTGCTATCAGAATATTTCATATTTATTAAATAGCTGCAAAGAATAGATGTAATATGTTATTATTTTATACGATTTTAAACTTACATGGTTGTTTTCACTACAAATATTATTAAATGACGGGGTATTTACCATGTTTAAATTTGTTTATAACGGAACTCGATATTTCACCAGTATTTTCAACTGGCTTGTTCACGAGGGCTGCTCGTGATTCCTCGTTATTTAATAATATGAGTTATCATTTTGATTAAATTATACAAAAATATAGTTCAACCTAAGGAGTTTCGTAGCAAGAACCAGTTATAGTAGGTAATAATAGCAACAAGAAACGATTCGATACTTAAAACATCATTAGACCTCCGGTAAAGACAAAACGCACGGAGAATAACAAACAAAGAAATTATCTCGAACTCAGCCGATTTACATATTATTCATATAACTGCAAAAGTCGGGCCCTAATCTTGCAGTCATTACCAACACCATACCTATTAAAATTTATAAGAGAGGGCCCTAAAGAGTTGTTAACACGAAAATGATTACGCGAGGCGGGCGGGGGCCTGTCGGCTCATCGTATCGTGAACTCAGATCTTCGCTGGTACAATTGTCATCAATTATACGGGAGTACTTTAGATGGTATCACGGTAAAATATATATCAATAAATCATGTTAAAACTGGACCGATATGCGTGATATTGATTTTTAAAGGGCTGGGGTCGTTTATGAACAATTTGTTTTGATTAGAGCGGACGGGGTGGGCGCGGGCGCGTATTCGGTAGATGACCGATGTGATGGTCAGGAGCGGGAAGTGGCTAAATACACACCGTTGCCGGACGGTCACTGCGGTGCGACCACTTGCCGTCAATTGATGCCATTTTCTTCGCCGACAATTGGCCATGAGGCTCGTATCAGAAGTCACACGATGATGAAATTTGAATAATTGCATTACGAAACTCTATTACTCTTGAAGGCATATTTGTTTTTTTTTTGGTAATTTTGTGTAGGTCCGTAACTTTAAATTTGCATGCCAAAGAATGTGGAACGTTAAATAGTTTTAAGATCTTCGAATAACCATTATTTTTTTTTATTTTGGGGTATGGTGGAATCTCTATCACTATATTAATTATCTCTCTTATGGCATAAAAGGTATTAGTAAAGAAAAGTTATAAATTAATTAAAACTAAATAGGTTCAGTTAAATTTTTAAGATTAGCCACATGTCGCATGTGAGAACCTTGAAATCATTCGGGGGACCACTAGTTCTCTGTACTGTCTCTATACATCGATCACAATTTGTGCGTATTTAATTCCCATTTAGATTTCTCTAAAAAACACATTTAAATTGATATGTTTCGTCCGATAGGAGCAAGTTATTCACGGTGTTTGCTATCTCCTACGCTGCTGGTCCTAGTGCTTCCTTTTATGTGGTAGTCTGGCTCGCCTAGTGACTCTATAACTCTCTAGTTACTAGGTCGCTCTAAGGTCCCTAACTTGACCCAACGACTGCTATCGGAGATAGCAGTCGTTGCTATCTCCGATAGCAGTCGTTGGGTCGTTGGGTAGCAGTCGCCGATAGCAGTCACAACTGCTTAACGTGCCTTCCAAAGCACGTCGGACCTCGAGAAAATGTTTTTTTTCTACAATAATTATCGGTCACCCATCCAAGTAATGACTGCGTCAGGCGTTGCTTAACCCGCATGATTAAACAGCATCGACAGCCGCAGCTAAGCTAATGGGCTCCTTCTCACTACAAAAGTAAGGTTAATTACCTTGAGTTAAGCTAATAAATAGGAGCAATACCTACCTAATAAGATTATAAGAGCAACTTGTACTTATGTATGACATTTCCAAATTGGGTTACCATTTTGTTAAGACAAGCTATTCTATGGTAACATTTCTCAGATTTTAAGTAAAAAGATATAAGTACCATAAACACATAAATGATGGTCCTTCCTTCCTAATGGCCCTAATATTACAAACACTCAATTTATTTAAGTACTTGGTAGTATTCAAATAATACACAATGCACATAAAATCAAAAAGTCACGGCACCACCCACTGAGTTTAGAAAACACTTATCACCGATTATTAAGCAATATACAGTTAAGCCGTATCCACTCGAGTTCCCACAGGGTCATCCCTCCAAAACAAACAATTATCACACAATCACCCAATCGTGCGCACATCACTACCACTAGCGACGCTACAATGACATTGCGCACTTTTACCCCCGTTTCGCTCAATTCCGCGCAATCCCGCGCACTAACGTTCACTCTCCCTACAGTTTGGAAACTTTTATGAATAGATGGAGATGGTATACGCGTGCGCAAGTCGCGTGCTACGCATCATAGTGATCTATGATGCAATTATACAAATAGTTGGTAGTTGTTAGTTAAAGATTATGATAAAATTATTTGTAAATCCGAGATTTTTTTCATTAATTTGAAGATCAAAATTCGAATCACGATGGACAAACAAACAATAAGTAAGGCATAAGGTACGAACTCCCATTTATTAGGAGGTTAGCTTGCAATAGCTTAAAAACTTAGCTATTAGCTTTTAAACAACAGATAGAATACTAGTTAACTTGAATTTTGTAAGAATATGATAAAAAATATAAGGAATGGATTCGCAAAGCACTACAATTTGTTTCCCATTATACTAATTCCCAGACTTTTTGTTAAATATCATTGAACTATATACAGAAACAAACAAACATTTCTTTGACTATAGAAAACAAAGGCTGCTCAGACTGAATTAGAACTCGTTCCGCTCCATTGATGTTCCGCTCCCGTCTTCTAGGTAAGCGTGCTAAATCTCAGATCCATTGACATTAAAATCTGCGAAGATTGTCGTCAAACACTCACCTGTAAAAACTTAAGTTTAGGTACCTGTGTAGTTTAAAGATATCCGTTATCTAGTATCCATATCCGTAGTACAAGCCTAATTGCCTAGTCTGGGGTTAGATGAATCTAAATGCAACATCCCGAAGTATTGTTAATACTATTTTAGCCTTATTAATAAACGTGGAACAAGATCGGAGCAGTGAGAACATGTATTGTCTTTTTCCGTGATAAGAACTTTCAAAGTTGACAGACAGAAACATAAGGTGGTAAAATTATTCCGACCTTACTCCACGTTTATTAATAAGGCTTATGTTTATATTCATTAATCACCAGTCATCATAGCGCCGAGACTGCCCGAATATGGCCCAAATCCCACACAAACAAACAATCACGGCTGCTGAGCCATGGGAAAACATTTCAAACAATATAAAGTTAATTGTGCGATAGACACCAATAATGATGTTCCATCCACCCTCTTTTTATAAGATTTTATTTATGCGAGAACTGTGACCGGTCAGACCCCACCAATAAATTTAAAAAAAAAAAGAAACATATTTTAATGGTACTTTGGAATATTATCTAGGGATATTTGATACTTTTGGTACCTCGCGTATGGACGGGGGTGTAAGTAGTTGATAATGGGAATAGTAGGGCTAAGTACCAGTAGTAATAGAGTAGTATGTAGTATTTTCTTAGATTTTCGCAAATATGTCTCAAATATGGTAAAGTTGTTTTGGGGGATTTTTTCAAGTTTATTTTTTTGTTGTTATGTAAAACTTAAACTTAACATTTAGTGAATTGGGTGAGATACATACGTATTAAATAATTTGTAAAAATAGCATCTTGGGTAGCTCGGCGACTGGCTGCCGGTCGATCTCAACACCTTGACAGCGGCAAACGAAAGGCAGGGTGAACGGCAGGCAATCGAAATGTATTTACTATTTTCTAAGATAGAAATTTTTGTGGAGAATCCAAAAATATATAGGCACCTATCAATTATAGTGTTTGAAGTACGAGAACCGCAAAATCTCGGAAAAACCTGACCTACCCGGTCCCGACCCGGTCCGGGACCCGTCCGTAAGTTTCAGATTAGTTCACTTTTAGCATAGTGTGTAGTTCCAATAAATTAGAAATACTAAATAAAATGAATTTATTGCCTTGAGCTATAAAAATGAGAACTAATTAAATTATTATTTTTTCATTATATTTCAGGCTCGGAAAAAATCAGCAGCGGTCTCAGTAAAGGCTATACTCCGAGTCTATCGGACACACTTCGGGCGACCAAATGTTCAGGTAAGTCGAACCTTTGTAAAATATAATAAAATCAGTCGTTTTGCACATTCGTATCTTGTATTGATTTTAACTTTTGATGCATTTTTATAGACAATTTTATGATCTACAATTTTGACTCAAGTAACTTTATGATAAAACTTACCGTTTTTCCAAAAATCGCGAAAATCCCATATTTTGGGTCTATGATTATATTTTGAACAATTTTACTCAATTTCAGATTGTTGTAAATTTATGTACCTACCAAGGTATCTTTGAATGTCTAAATTATTGTCTAGGCTATATAGATAGAAACAACTCAAAATTCAAATCGGACAAAGGGCGGACTACACAATTCTGCCTGTTTGCTTCAAATATCTATGCAATATGATCGATTAATATAATTCAAGATTGCTTTTACATAAAACTGTTTTGTGCCTACGTCATTTACATCATGTGATAATTTATTCCCAATTGAATTACTTTTCTATGTAAATTAGTCTGAGAGCGGACGATATGTTATCGCTGTGACGTCATTGAAATTAATGACCTTTCTCTCCCTATTACCCATAATACCTACTATATGAGAGAGTTGTGTGGTACATAGTACCTACATACATATACACCTTCACATAGTAGGTAGGTTAGTTTGATATCCTGATATTCCTACGAACCTGTAACAAGGAATTGGAATCGAACCTGCAAATTTCTGCGTCTTCTAACATATTATAGGTAAACATTATTTCTTAGTGTTAATCCACACTTAGAAAATACAACTTTTTGGAAAAAATGCTTTCAATAACTTTAGTGCCTGGCGGGATTTGAAGTCGCGACTATTTGTAAAATACCAATATGGTGGTTGGTTGGTTGGCTAAAGTTATTGAAAGCTTTTTCAATAAAGAAATATTATAGGTACCTACGTTCAATACTCCGCGCCGCAACGGTCGTCATATAAAATTCCCTCATAATAACGTCTTCGAATGTCTTAACTCTCAACCCACCCTACCAGAGTATCTCAAAAAGCACAGATCTTTCGTTTTAAAGGACCGCTTACAACGCGTCGCTAAGCGGAAAGATTCTAAGCGCGGTTACGTACTTTTAATTGGGCCTTTCGGGAAACAAACCTTTGATTTCTCATGCAGTAACGTTAGTGACGCTACTCGACTTTAATATTTATTATAATTGTGGTAGAGATTGGTTGAAGTGTGGTGTGATCTTTGATGTGTGGTATTCAACGATTGTCAGAGCATCTTTTGTTATAGAATTGTAGTCGATTGAGACTAAACTTATTTTTTTTTGTCTGGTTCGATTTAGATTGGATGCCTGTAAATCGTACCAATCCAATCTTACCAATCTTCGGGCTAATCTCTTTCAACAGGCAAAAGTTAAGTAAAATTAATTTAGGGCTTTTTTACACTGAAACACTTAGTGGATCTTTAAAAATTATATTATTGAATCGACTTCAAGTGATAGTTAGAAATATTATGAATTACTATGACGAGGAATCTAACTGCGCCGCAGGGACTTGGTTAAAAATTGAAATCTTAGGCTTTGTTAACACAGTGTTATGTGTATAATATTTTTGACATTGAGCCCGATTAAACTATCGGCCGATAGTTTAATCGGACTCAATGTCAAAAATATTAGGTCTGTCTGGGAGCCCCCAGGCAGACCTACGCCGTATTCACAAACGGCCCTATGACTTTTAATGCTTTATCTTGCTCTTAAGAGTCACAATCAAGGGTCAGTAAAATGTGTAAAGCCACGCATAAATAGTCGTTTGATACGGGCCTTAATTTTTACCTAAATCTAGCGGCCTCAAGAATGGTAAGTAGTTACAAGGAAAGTAAAACGATTTGTCGCAAATTAGATTAAGTTGTACATTAAGTTTTCATCATTAACAAAGCACATTTTTATTTAGGTTACAATTTCGATACATAATCAAACTCCAATTCTCGACTGTTCTTTTTCACACAGTCTTTCCGGTGGGGTTTATTCCATGGTTCCATTCGGTACAAGGAGCTCCGCGACTAAACGGGACACGCGCCGGGCGCTAGTACCAGTAATTAAGGGCCTCTCTGCACCATGGGACCCTTATGGGACCCTATTGTCATTGAAACTGGTAAATCTGAAGAACCGTGATTTTCAACGGGTTACTTAGTGATTGTTAGCTTAGTAATTTGGTTGCAAGGGTGACTTGATTGGGTTTTCTGTCAAAAAAGCACTAGATATAAGAAAAATATTATCACCATAATATTATAACCAATAGAAATTTAGTTTTACTTGCTTTGCGCCAGCTTAGTTGGATACAACCCTAGATTAAAACTTAATTCGGACTTGCTTTTGACACAATAATGCCGTAGCAGAACTTGGATATATAAAAATAAACCCACCCTGGCGCTACATATTGTCAATACTAGACTGTAAATAACAGACGCCAAGGCGCACAACTACTTGTTAAACTGTGGTAAAATCCCGCTGTTTGCAATTGATTCAATTAAAAAATAGCTATTCAATGTTATCATTGAATCTGTAACAAAATTGCATATTCTCCCACAACGTCAGAACATCTCAATTAGATATATTCACATATAAAGTTTTATCGCGAGGGTTGGGCGTATCGAATGGTGCGCGCACGCACGCTGTCAATCCGCGGTGACAACCGTGGCGGTGACGCGGTATCATGATTACCTACATGCATCCTACATATCAGGGTTCTTGAATAGACAAATAATACGGAGTCGTTTTTTTAATTCTTCTGTCCTATTAATACTTTTGATTTATTTATAACAAGCTGACCAGACAAACGTTGTCCCGCCCGTTAAATAAAAAAAACTAAAACCATATACCTACACTACCCTACCCTTCTTTCTCCTGGTTATAAGCTACCTCCCCACCAATTTTCAGTCAAGTCTATTCAGCCGTTTTTGAGTTATAGATAGTATAACTAATACGACTTCCTTTTATATTTAGAAGATTACACTAAGGTAAATGAACTTGTTGTTGGGCGTGAAGATGTAAGTCGGAAAATCAGTTAATTTGTTGTACATCGTTTGAGACCATACATCCCGACTAAAGAAAAGAGGGGTTCTAATTTTTATGTAAATATGTATGTCTTTATGTAACGTAATTTTTTTATGCTACGCAAGCGCCCAAGTAGGCACAGTAAAGTAATTCCAGGGTTATATAAATCAGTATGGAACCCTCCTCGACAGCGGATCTGAAAATTGCGTAATTGCTGATCAGCTATTAAAGAGCCACATATTGTATGGGAACTCATTTGTTGCCTACTAGCCTACTACGTACGTTATCGATACCTGTACCTGAGCATTTGGCATTATCTCATCTGACGGTTAGTAATGATATAAGATATAGTATACAATTATCTAGAAGTTAGGAATAAGATCCGAGCCGTCTTCCTTGGTGTAAAACTTACAATTATTCACTCATAATCGCGAAGAAGTCCCCTCGTGTCCATCGAATTCCGGAGATCCCGCTCTCAGGACATCGAATCATGTCTCCGTACTTCGTTACAATCTATGCGGAGTTTCTACGGGTTAGGAGCACTGCGACTAAATCTCTATAGGACTAGACTATCAACTGATTTCATATATACAGGAGAAATTGATGATAGAGACCTCGAGTTACATGGCAAGCTCCATTATGCCGCGAGTTTCTTCAACGTAAAAGTGAATGTAACAGCTAAAGTGAATCTAAATTTTCGAAGTTTTTCTTTGTGACGCCACTTTTAGCTGTTACCGATGAAGAAACTCGACGTTCAGAAACGTATAGAAAGAAACCTTTGACTTTGAATGTTTTCAGTTACGAAAGCGTGACAAAGTATTCCTTAGCTAAAGTTTCCCTTAGCAACGTTACGGGATATGGTGCGGTGAGCCAATTATTTTAATTTTCACATTGAACCAGCTATCAGAACCAGAGTCGCTCAGCTTGTGTATTGTGTGGGCCGTCATGCATCAGCTCAGATGCAGATAAATAAATTAAAACATTTAATTTCCTATCTAGAGTTGCTAGTTGATTTCGGTGTTATCTTCTAATATATAAAATGTCCATGTCACAGTGTTAGTTACCGTACTCCTCCGAAACGACTTGACCGATTTTTATGAGATTTTGTATACGTATTCAGTAGGTCTGAGAATCGGCTACTATCTATAATTTATAAGGCAAAACAGCGTTTGCCGGGTCAGCTAGTATTAATGTAAATATATTTACTACTCTTTCGGTCAAAATATCCTGTACCAATTGTGATGAACTACATGGACCTCGAATAAGACATAGGATTACATCTTTTTTGAAATTCCAAAGGCCTTGGGATTTAGCCTTAGGTATAATTGATTTATTTGATTATTTATAACTTACATGTATACATATATTTGTTAAATTAACCGAAAACGCTATCAATACAAACATTAAGATTACAAACTATTTTACCCCACACCCCTCGCGCGAGTTAACAAAATAAATGGCTTAAATTTCTACACCCGTAATAACTACTTCCAGGGGTTGAATAAATCATTGTTACGTTGCATTTTCGGTGATGCGGTATACGGTGTAGTTACAGTCATGAGCTGAGAGATAGGGGGAGCGATTTTAGCAAAGTGTGGATGTTTTTAGACAGAAAAAAAAGAAACTGACACCGCTTATTAAAATTATACATTTATCGATTAAAGCAATATAATCAAAGTAAGATATATAATAGGTATCAGACCAGCGGACCAGCGCTTATCAGCGCTTATCAGCGCTGGTCCGTTCTACACAAAGGAAGCAGGTTGAGGCAGAATGTCGGACTCATCGGACGATGTTATGACGTCAGCCGCCCAGCGCTGACCAACGCTGACCAGCGCGTGTTGAAGCTTGTCGGAACTTGTCAGTGCTTATCGGCGAGGGTTCATACATTTTCCTGCGCGGGTCACCAGCGCTCACAAGCGCTGGTAAGCGCTTGTCAGCGCTTATAAGTTTCCAGCTTTCTTTCTGTACACGGCCTAATAGTGTATCAAACGGCACAAATAAATGAAACATCCGAACTTACGCAGCATTTTTAGCGGCTTTTTCGTCTGGCTAGTTCTTTCAGATAACCAATGTTGGTATTTGGTACTTAATTTTTGGTAGTTATTTATTATATATTATGCTATTGTTATTGTTAGCTTATTTCTTGTGTAAGACATTATTGTAGTTTTCAATTATAATTTAATTAGTTATTTTTATAATAAAACCGTTCTTCAAGTTTCATCGAAATGGGTTCCGTAGTTTTTGTACTAACAACATTTAATTAAACAATGTCCATGCTCACAAACTTAAGCTTAGATTTGAGTATATTTTTTTCCGCTAGCTCTCGCTCTTTATTCCGCTCATAGCCCTACCCTTACCCTAGTACCGGCACGAGTCTGGTTCCGGAAGTGCGCGACGAGTGACGCACGCGCATCGCCCATCTCCCGCTCAATGACTCTGAGGCATACTTAAAACATTTTTATTGTTACGTCGAAGGGCCGAAAGATATTGTTATTGTTGTTATCATCCCTTAGTTTTTTTTCGAATAAGAATTTAAATCAAATCATTTGGAATGCAAATGTTTGTTTTGTTGTTTTGGAACTTAAGGCGGGTCAATTTTTAACTAAGCATGCTTTAAGAAATAGAGTTTAAATGTGGTTCTGATACCCGAGACAGAGATCCTCGAAATCAATAGTTTCTGATGCACTCAATTGAGCTTAATTCACTCGCGAGACCACGATTAACTACGTAACTGCAAGTTATAGAGTGTTAGAGGTAACTCGTTACAACTTATTAAATCAAAACTGGTCTTTTGGCTAATAAGATCAAAGCCTTTTCTTCTTGCTGCCTTCAGTTGTTGCCATATCATTTATGAACTTATTGTCACTGTCACACATTCTTTCTACCGCGCGTCAACAATGAATATAGTGTATTTACTTTTACTTTATTTTATATTCATATTTAATTGATTCGTTAATTTAACAAAATTCCACTATGGCAAACAAGGAATATTATGCAGAATGGTTAAAACTTAAAGGTCAGTTACGAAATGCACTTGCAGAAGACGCTCGCCTCCAGGAGTTAGCGAATGCATTCGTGGGCATCAAACCGCAGGCCACTGCCGTCGAAGTCGTTGCACGGGTCTACTGCAAGTATTGTGAACTCTATAACAAACTCTGCGACATATACGACCAAATGCAACAAGCACAACGAAGGATTTACATTAAAAAAGTCATTGACTCCATTACCTGCCGACTGCTGGAACTGAAATGGACTCTCGAAGAAGTGGAAGTATTCGAGTATACGTACCCTGATAACGCACTTCAGCAACAACTCATGACACCCCAGAACGTTGAAATATTGTGTCCATTTTATTATCCTTTAGAAATCAGAGAGCAAGAAATGCAATATATTATCGATGAGATATTCTCTGGCAACCGACTTGGGGACCCAGAACCTACCCCCTCTGAATTAGAGAGAAGAGAAGAAGAACGGCTAGAAGAAGAAAGAATAAAACAAGAAGAAAAAGAAGCTGAAATAAAACGAAAATTGGCGTTAGGAGAGGATATACCTGAGTCTGTAGACACCATTGTCTTCACGGAAGCGGAACTTGAAGAAAAGAGACAGAAAGAAGAATACGAAATGCATGTCAATAATATACAGCGTATGGAAAGAACTCGCGTTATTTCCAAAGATAATGCACAAAAGAAAATCAAAGATATAAATTTGTACCTTGACCTGTCGGGCGAAAAGGCTCCTCAAGCTAGACTTCAACTGCGAGAAAGAGCAGCAAAATACATACAAATTGTGTATCGGCGTTTTATGGAACTAAAAAGGGAACATTTGAGAGAAAAAAGACTTAAATATAAACTTGACATGGTAATGCCCGCCTATAAACCGCCATCAGCTAAAGAACAGTTGGAAAGAGTAAGACAAGTAAGACGGGATTTTCGTCACAAATATCATCAACAATGGGTTGATAAAAATGTTAAGGAACACACGAAAATTTTAAGACTACGGGAGGGTGATATTATGGAAGACATATCTGTAGAAATAAGACAATGGTTTCATGATTGGTATAGCGAAGTTAAGATGTTTGATGAATTCCCTTGGCCCGAAGAGGGAGGCACAGTCCTTATTGTTCAGGGAGAAACTTTTACCATTGAAGAATACGTGGAATGGCGAAAAGCAGAAGATAAACGTCTTAAAACCGAAGCACAGAATCCAAAAAGCAAAGAACAGATTAAACAAGAAAAAATTGCAGCCCGTGAAGAAAAAAAGAGACTAACACTAGAAGCAAATGAGAGAGAAAAAAAACGACTAAATGAATATAAAAAAATGCGTTTAAATCCTGATAATGATCCTGGTATCTACATATCGATCGGTAATAACGTCGACCCGTTGCAAGACGCATGGAACGAATACGAATTTCAATGGAAAAGTATAGATACACCTGACGCACCTCTAGAGGTAATAAAAGGGTATATCATGGAATTAATAACTGAAAATGTATACAGGGATCTTAATTTGGAACTGAGACCTATTGTTGACGAAATGATGAGATTAGAATTAGCTTTACTGAGAGTTGCCCTAAAAAATGATTACGACCGTGGAGGCTATCCTACTCCAAAACCGCCCATGGGCAAAAAACGCAAAAGACCTAAAAAAGTTAAACCACCTAAACCTGAGAAAATTACACCTGAATGCATGTTCCAAGTGTTGGCAGATGCAGGGATAGTAAGAAAATATCCAAAAACAACTCTTAATGACTTCTGGGGCGATCGAAACTATGCTGCTGCTGATTTTAGAGCGATTCCATGGACTCCAGTTTTTCCACCGCCATGCATCGGAGACGTCCGCGAACAGGTTCGCGTGCGGTGTTTGTTGACACTCGGCTCGTCCTGCCCCAACGCTGAACGCACACAGCTCTTAGTGGGCCCAAAAAATGCTGGGAAAAAATCGTTAGTCTACGGTATCGCAACGGAAACCAATTCTATTCTCATTGATCTTTCACCTATGAACGTCTACAACAAATTCCCAGGCAAAGGATTAAAACAAATGTTTACCTTCGTCACGAAAATAAGCAAATTAATGCAGCCAACAATAATATTTGTTGAAAACGTGGATAAGATGTTTTATAAAAAAGTTCCGAAAGAAGAAAAAATGTTTGATCCGACGAGGCTATCGAAAGATTTTTATAAAGAGATAGTGAAGCCTATAAAATTTGATGATAAGATTTTAGTCATCGGTACGGCATCTGAGCCGTGGTTGGCGAAAGGAGCTCCGATGTCCAAGGTATTTTCATCGTTGATAATGACACCACCGAGGACTGATTATGGGAGTATTTCGTATATTCTATCGAAGTTGTTAATGGGGTATCATGGGGTGAAACGGGACTTCAACGTTCACAGCGTGGCGCAGGCTCTAAGGGGTTACGATATCGCTACGATAAGGAATGCTATAGATAAATTGATGAGTGGCAACAGGATTGCCGATTTGTACCACAAACCGCTGCATGAGTTTGAACTGGTATCGGCGGTGATGGACTCCCAAGATGCTGTATATACAGACAATGACGACGCGAATCTCTTCAAGGACTGGTACATATCGTACTCACCGTGGGGAGAGAAGTACCTCGACTACATGATCATGATCGACACGCAGCTACAATATAAAATTAAAAAAGACCAAAAGAAACAGAAGAAACAAGAAGCATAGGGATTCCTACGTGTACGATGGTAAATACTTAGAAAAATCCTACCAAATATTAGACAACTGAATATGAAATTAAACAGTTTTAAGAAAATAAAAAGTCTTAGACTTTTTGATTTTTACATTATAGTGAAGCATTTCTCACACGTAAGCACACTAAGCAATCAGAATTGGGTGACCATCGTAAAGTCTATTTCGCTTGTAAGGCTCGTACTAATACTTTGTTTTTTTAATTGTAGACTATGATTTAACACATCGTCCTGAAGAAAAAATGTCAAATACGATGAATAAAAACGTCAGATTATAGTCTAATATTAAAAAACGTAACGTAAAGATACCTACGGGTTTATTGTTAATTGTTGACCTACCTACTTGCTGTTTGCTTGCCTGGCTTACCAAACTAACCCTTAATTCGACAAAAACAACGCGATTTCATGACCTACATATTATTTTGTATACCTATCTATTGCATCGAGTATATACGCACCACCAGACAGACGGATAAACCTTTCCCTACCAAGATATCCTTATGGTTAAATCCATTTAACTCTAAAACGGTTTGTCTGAATGCTATCTTGTTACTTTTTTACTGAGACGTAAATATCTAAATACGTTGTAGCTTGCATAACTATTCTCTTATCAATATAATATTATCTAGTCTTTGATTAAAATTGAAACAGATATTTTAAATTACACTCATTCTATGCCTAAACATCCCTTGCGTGCAACCCCTAAAGGCAGCACTGTCGCGGAGAACTATCTCGGCAATTTATCACCCTGCTGGGTGAGGGGTTAGAATTTTGGCACCCCTTGAATACAGTTCATACTAATTACGATAGAGGGCGCGTTCATTGAGCTTGCGTTTTAAACAGCCAAAGCTATGTAAGATGGCGTTGCTTATAGAGTTTAAGGTTTAGGCTGAGATTTGAAATACAAAATAAAATGAAGTACCTACAATGTAAGTATAAATATATAACGTTAACCTAGCCCTACCTATTTAACTTTTATAGCTATTTTGTAACCAACTTAAACATATTTACCACAGTTTACCTAATAGTTGGTCCGCCTAGCGTTAGCAGGTGTCCGGACAATGGCGGACATAGTTGATGATTGCGTATTTTGATTGCGTATCCGGCCAAAAAAAGTCTTATTCGGCTATAGTTGGGCTTTTTACATTTCTCAAAATTAAGCAAACGCTGAGCGAGGCCGACCGAGCGCAGACTACCCTCATTTGGCATTAGATTTTATTTTTATTTCATTACAATTTAAAAAGATTAATCTTAAAAATCAAACATACCCACTTGATAATTTTATTTTTCCTAACTATTATTACTGAGAACCAAATAATTAAATTTTTATCCAACATCGAGAAAACAGAAGGAAAATCGATGAATTTTTTACTCGTCCTTATACTGAAAACTACGTAAACCTCAGAACCGATAGTAGACCGAGATCCCAGAAGTGGCAGACATCACGTATTTTCTGACGAACGAAATGTGGTCGATTGAGTAGTGTTAGTATGTACTAAGAACGCATGCCTACTTGCTAGCCTGCTGCGACGGCCAATTCTGAGATATCAGGTCATCAAGATGCACATACAACCACATTTTGTTCGTCAGAAAATACGTGATATCTGCCACTTCTGGGATCTCACTCTATAGTACTCTACGACATAACAAACGCAAATCACCTCCCACTCTAACACAAGTGAGACCGCTCGACCGGTACGTACACGTAATTCGCGACTTGTGGCCTATGAGTAAAGATATCCGCAAAGGAAAACGGACGTTACATTTTCCGCCGAGTCCATCCGCGCCTGTCCCCGGCCACCTATTCTATAACTAAACCGTCTCAACATAGCTTCAACATCGTTAGATTTTTCTTGAAAACGATTCAGCCATTGATATATTTTTTCAAACGCAAATACAGTGTTTCCTACACTTGTATGACTGATTTATTTGAAGAAATGCTTTCCAAATATTTGCACCCGACAAATAAATCTATAGGCATTGTTGATAAATTTTGCAAAAAATTAATATAGGTGTATAGGTACTTATACCAGAATCTGATGGCAAATAGGGTAAATAATTATTTTATACTTACAGCAACCCTATATACATCTGTCATGATGACATGATTTATCATGGCAGATCAATATATGACATTTCCTTATAAAAGTCATGATTTCTTTTTATTTCCTCATGCAATGAGAATCTGTTATATATAATAACCTATATACATATATATATATTATTTTATTTATAAAAATATAGTATTTGTTCTGATGTGGTATTAAATAGGTGTTGGATTTGTGTTTTATATATTTTGTGATTGTTTTAAATGATTCGGCTACACTGCTTCATCTCTTTGAAACTGACCAATCTCCTTCGTTAGTTTCTTCATTACTGGACATCACCGAACACTTATACTCCTCTGGACATTGGCGGAATTGCAACACACTGTGCGCAGAATCGCCATCAGTCAAAATTCAATTCAATGAGATTCTGGTTGACCTTCACTTCAAAAGCTTCAGCGCAACTCGGCAAAATTTTCAAAAATTGTTAAATTGTTTCCGAGAAAAACCTAGCCATGCTGAAGCGATGTTGAGTCGATTTAGTTGTAGAATACGTGCCCCGGTCGTAATGTAGACCGGAGTTAAAGGAAGGATCTATCAGTCAAACGCGCCGGCCGACACGTCGGTACTGTGTAGGTACCTTAACTACTATGGATAGGACGTGGGAAATTATTGGACAACATTGCACTGTCCAGGAAACTTGGCTGGTGTCTGGCTAAAATGTCTTTATATTCTTTGTCTTGTAAACACCTAAACTCTATTTCAGAATCTTAGATCAAAAATGTAAACAAAGAAATGTTAATATCAAAGGAACGTGTGAATAAGGAACTGTCACTTTCAAATAAATGTGTTATGAGTTTTTGTTCACATTATGGTCTTAGATTCTGAAATAGCGTAGTTATGGAGAAGAAACTGAAATTTACTGCATTTTGAGGTGTAATCCCTTTCATCACTCCGGAGATCCTCATCAGATTCTCACCAAATTTTTTACCAACCCGGATCTTGACACATAAATCTCGGTATCTCCCGCCTTTCAATTAAAAATGAATCATCTCAATCGGTCAAGCCGCCTCCGAGTAATCGGTGAACATCCTTAAATATATCTACGAATTGCGAATTGAGAACGACCTCCTTTTGAAGTCGATTAAAAACAGAACAAATCGGGTAGCACTCTGTGCTTATTGCTTGATTCCATACTTTAGAATAAATTTACAGTAGGTAGGTACATGTTAATCAACATGAAACGTACTCTCTGTAAGACCTACAGCCTACAGCCACAGTGGCTGTAGGCTGTACTGTGGCTGTAGGTACAGCCTATCTATACCTACAGCCACAGTTTACCTATAGTTCGCTTTGATTGTTAGTTCTAAACTTTTTGAAAAAATGATATCTGAGGTACTCAGGTGTCCAGTGCATTTACAACCCATAAAACAAACAAGATATAAAAAACTTGTTAGTATTGCCTATTCATAATTCCCAACTGCCTAATTAAAAGTAAATCACAGGATCATTATCACTTCTTATTCTCGTAATAATTATGGTAGTTAGAGAGGCGCGAGGCGAAGTGCGCGGGGCGAGGGCTCGGTCGGATACCCGCTGTCTCCGGCTACCTCCGGCCATCGTCGGCTACCTCCGGCCATCGTCGGCTACCTCCGGCCGCCAGCCAGAACGACGGCTTCCGGAGGGCACCGCTGTTCAACAATGAACCACTTTTGTTAGACTCGCAACTCGGTTAATCTAACTGTTGTTGTTTTAGTCGATATTAGAATATTTTATCCATTTATTTACTTCAGTGCCAATTTTTCAGATCTCTAGATCGAGATGTCTGTCTGTCTCAGATTACTGATCGATATTGTTCTTTCTCCATGGTTGCAAAGTCTGGAGCAGACCGGATGCGTATGAGACAGGACCCACTGCTTGCGTCGTCTACATTACGCAAGCAGTGTGTCCTGTCTCATACAGTTTCATACATTACAACTCAGTGGTACGTACACGTCTACGCTTACGTTTACGTATACGCATCCGGTCTGCTCCAGCCTTAACGCACATGATGACTTTCAACAGTTGTGAAAACGAGAAATCTTTTTGAAATTTTGACATTGTAAAGATGGCGCTACATGATGACATTTTTATTTTGAGTTTAAAATGTACGCACATGATTACTTTCAACAGTTGTGAAAATAAACGTACTCGAGAAATATTTTGAAATTTTGACATTGTAAAGATGGTGGCTACATGATGACATTTTTATTTTGAGTTTAAAATGTACATGATATACATACATATAACATATCTAATTTTATTGTGTGTATGTCTATCTATCACCTAACTCTAGAAGACGGTCCATATCTGAAGTTTTGGCCACTCTATTACAACACGTTACCTCCCACTGTGCAAAATTCGACACTTAAGCGGTCGTCCAGGTACGGTCAGTACTTAAATGGTTTTAAATGAAAGTGCATCCTATGCAACATTAATTTTCCTATACAAAGCTTTACGCAATCACCTTTCTTGGGCGAAGTGATATAAAGTGCAAATCTCTACCGTTGGCTCTATAACCTTGGAAACTTAAAATTAATCGTCATCATCATCCCAGCGCGCAGCGATGTTCCCGGTGTAAATTATATTAAAAATGTGCTTAGGGGTTTCGTATCTTTAACAAAATGGTGTGTTTAAATCGTACTATTGAAACTAGGTAGTATTTACCAAAGGTAGATATAGATACAGGGTGAACAATTTAAATGGGCCTTCAGGGGGATAGCCTAAACTATAGAAGATAGCGAAAAATGCTGAAAGGAGTCGCCTCCCCGATTTTGACAAAAACTAAATTGGCTTATTTAGATTTTTGAAAAAATCATTACCCTAGCCAGGAATCGAACCTTGTCTTTTTGCAAAAAAATAAACATCCTATATTATTATACCGATCGATAGTGTTGCTGATAAAAATCAAATCCTGGAAACAAACATAGTGTGGTAAATCGAGAGAAATGGCTATTTTTTAATAAGTAAGAAGTAAGAAGTCATTGACCTTAAATTATCCTTTTATGTAATTTGGACTAACTATAATCTCAACATTAATTGTCTTTATTTTTAAAAACAACTATTTTCAGTAAAAGATAACTTAAGCATTTTTGAAAAAAAAAAGTTTAAATATAAAAAAATATAAGCAGCTGTCCCATAAACTCCAACATCCTGAATATGACACATTCAGAACCCTCAGAGAACACAACCGTATTTGCGAACTTAACAAACAATTGTTCTAAGTAGGTACCAATAGTATTTCCAACAGTGAAGTGCACGGTAGTAATCCTGGATAACTCCGCCCGCCCAAGCGCAAGCCGCCCGCCCAACTTGCTTCACTCTGCAAACTAATTAAAGTAGCTCGCCCGAAAAGTTTTTCAATGGAAGCGACGGTTTTATCTAGTGACTTTTACATGGGAATTGTTCTACTTGACGTCTTTTTAATGGTCCCCGGTAAGTGCCTAAACTTCGTTTTTTAATTGCAGACTACGATCTGACGTTTTACTGCTTTGTCTTTCTCTCATCCGAGTGATGTTCCCGGTTGCTTCCCTCTCGGGAGCCCCGGGGTCCGCTAAACCCCAAATATTTACTACTACCTACTGGTAAGACATCAATCATTGACCATACCTTCTGCTAATAGATTTGTTAGTATTTTTACGGCCGGCCGCCTGCCTGACACCAACCCTTCTAGGGACCAAGAAGTTTATCCGCCACCTCGCGGGGAGAACTTGCTAATCTCCCTCAGATCCCTTAGTCGCCTTTTACGACACCCCGGGAGAGATGGGGTAACCCCATTCTATGCCGGGGCTACACGGCGTTTTACTTCTTTGTATTTGACAGTTTTTTTTTCAGGAAGATATGTCAAATTATAGTCTTCAATTAAAGATTGAAATATACGCAAATTAGCTCCAAATTGTCTTTCTAGCCTAATTAAGATGATTAGCACAGCGCAAGCCACTTGAAACTATGCTTTCTGTAGGGCTCCGGGTGTTCGGTATATTATGTGGAGTAGGTTTTCAAAGTAACGCCTACTGGTGTAAGAAATAAATACTATATGGGTTTTTAAAGCCGACGCAACGTTTCGAGAAAAGTTAGATAGTATGTTGCGCTGTTCGCTTCGCTGGCTCGTCTTGGCGGGTACACTACCGTGCCTACAGATAGTGTTCTATTTAAGCAATCAAGCGTTAGCAGCATGTCTATAAAAATAACGATACAAAATAAATAGATTAGACAATAGACAACAAAATAGTTCAATATATTTAACACAACACAATATAATTAATTTCCCAATAATAATTAAGTACTAACAGTAATTTAATACAATTCATAATTATTTTAAATAGTTATGGCTGCAAAGTTGGTTTTTGGCCCGAGTACCTGTATTAAAACCTGAGCTAGCGAAGCATTCTAGGATTGAACCACGAGGGCAGCGAGTTAAAAATATAGTTGCGAAGGTTTCAAAGTAACGAAATACAAAATATCTTTACTGGCGAGTGAAAAGCCATGAACAAAAAAAAAGAGAAACGAGGTTGGCGCATTTTCAATGGAGAAAAGTATGGAAAAGACAGATTCGAATTTTGAAAACTCTTTCTGACAAACAGAATGTTTCCGAGGTTGTGAGGTGAAAATTATTTTTTTCAATTTAGTTTGAATAAAAATGTATTGAAGTGTAACAAAAATAACACTTTAATTTGCGGTAACTATACGCTTGACCAAATGACACAATTTTTTGGCTTGACCAAATGTCCACTACATCAAAAATTCAACCAAATACAAATGACATGTATAAATGTTTATTCCACGGTGGGAGTGGAACTCGTAATCTTCTGCGTAGGTTCATATCGTCACAGATTTTGTAGACCATGTAACGCCCGCGTCGGGTTTAGCAACTATTTTTAATCGCCACAGTTTCTGACTAAGGCTTTAGTTACCAAAATGTTTGTAAGATTTATTTAAATTAAATATTAATTAAGGGCCTATTAAAGAAAAGTACCAAGTGGAAAAGCCTTATAACATCAGAGTCAAGTCGTTATAGAGTTGGCTATGAAATGAAACTCACGGTTCTAAATTACACGACATTTAAACCAGTTCTATAACGGTTTTATTATACCTTAATAAGTCAATAAACGTATAAATAGTACCTATTTACACTAATATTATAAAGAGGAAAGATTGTATGTGTGTGTGTGTGTGTCTGTATGTAATAAATAAAATCAAAAACTACTGGACCGATTTAAAAACTTCTTTCACCAAAAGAAAGCTACATTCACCCCAAATAACAAGGCTACTTTTGATCCCGATATTCCCACGGGATCGGGACTTACACGGGAAACCGCGGGACGCATCTATTTTTAAATAATTTTCTTCATTGTTTTTAAATTTGATCAATGGCCAAACACACTGTCAACGGTCTGATGGATTGTGGACTCCCAGCTAGCTGTTGATGTGATCTTACGGCGCGAGATATAATAAGTCGCGCTGTGTAAAGGTAATGGGGTCGACGCGACTGCAAGCTAGCGCGTGCAAGCTCGTCCGATACGTTGGGACGATTTTGCTTACCTCATATTAAATCACGAGGCGCAAAAGAGGCGAGTCGAGAAACAATGTCATCTACAAACGCTTAACGAAAATGATTTAAAAAAAAACAGTTTGTCAGAAAGTTCAACAATTTTCTATTTATCCGACATTCGACCGTCAACCTCATCGTCGCTTCTCATCAAGGTGAGATGAGGTCAAATGCTAGCCTAACCCGTCTAAATTCAAACATTGTAAGTTTTATATAACCTTTAAGAAGTGGATATGCGCTGTTGACCTTAATTGATTTTCCCGTAGAGGTAGGTACTAATTTATTGAGCGGTCGAGGGGTCGCTTAGCGATCAAAGTGTCAATATAGATAAAAAGAATGACTAACATACTAGAATTTGATGGCAAATAGGGTAAACAATTTTTTTATACAGCAGCCCTTGGGTAATCGAATTATACCATCATAGTACTTTAATATATGTAAACAATGTAGGAAAAACTTTTTAAAACTAGTTAAACTTTTGTTCCCGATAATCCCGCGCGATCGGGATTAACGGGTTGCACAGCGAGTCGCAGCTAGAATGAAATAAGTGAAAAAGCCCGCACTCAACAGCCTTTTTATTTTTACCCGACTACCGATGGAGGGTTATTTGTTATCAGCTCACTTACCTATATAATAAGAATTTTCCAAAAAAAATGCACTGCGAACATACTGCGAAGAAACTTTGTCTAGCGTTTTTTGGAATTAAACTCATTTTTCGGCTTTAATCGCGTAACGTTTCTTGCTTGCATGCGCATGAGTATAGATACTTACTACCAACTTTACTACCATCTCAAGTTACAGCGTAGGTAGATGCTAATACTAACTAATCTATATGTAGAAAACCTGCATAATTATTTTATGCCGTTTTCCGCTATTTCTGTCCCGTAAGTTTCGTTTTCTGTGAGAGCGAACAATAGCCGGAGGACAAAAAGCACTCGGCACAAACGAACTCGCAATCTACTTGTAGAATAAACCCAGGAATGGAATAGTTTATGATTTACATTATATAGGTTTACATAGTAGAGGTAGAGTTAGTAATAGTAGACTTTCCTCTTGAGTTTTTCTTTGTTATATTTAAATATTTAAATAAAGCGTTTATCTATCTATCTGGCTGGATTCAACTGGCTTCAAATCTGGCAGGCCCAATTCTTTTCTACAGCGCTACAGCGGATGATGAATTAAAGAATTTGTAACCATATTTGAAACCATATTTAGGTATTTAATTTATCCTTATTTTGCCTTCTATTTAATTTTTGTTTTCGTGTAGTTAACTTTTACAACACACAACACAAAAAAAAACAGAGATGAAACTCTGTTAACTACACAACAAAAATACGAGCAGAGTCCCGCGTTTCACTCTCGTAAGTCCCGATTCCGTGGGAATATCGGGACCAAAATCGTAGCGTTACTCCTCGATAATGTAGCTTCCTATTAGTGATAGAATTTTTGAAATCGGGTCAGTAGTTTCAGAGATTACCCGGAAAATACATACATTTGACATACATATACTTAACTGTTACCAACGTTACCTCTTAATAATATTAGTATACCTAAATATATAATATAGCAATATAATTAATATTAAACGAGAAATACTGATTTGGCGCAACTCGAGCTAGCTCGCGTGGTTATTAGTTTTTAGTTGATCAATGGTTCACTTCAACAAAGCTATCATGAAACAATGCCGAGCACACAGGAACCAACAGAGAGTCAAAGCTTTGAACTCATTTCATTCAGTATTGTATGTTCACATTGAAACCACTGTTTACCTACTGAACTTTTTTTACACTGTGTGCTTTGAAATGAAAATGGATTTTCTGTTGTCGATGAATTTACGTAATTACTAGCTGTGTCTCGCGGTTTCTTCTACTGAACCGATAGCGAAACTTGAAATGTACCTACTCAGCTGTACCTTCAAACCTGAACCTTTATCCTAAAAACTTTAAGATAAACTTATAGTAAAGTAAATGCACAACGAAAATGTATGGGACACGAGCCTTACCTATAACTGAAAAGGTTATTTCATTTGCCATTAGAAATATAATACAATTTATTTTCAACAAAACGCATTAAAAAAAGAAACAACCCAACATTAGCATTTATCTAGAGTTCTAGGTAGCTAGATATCGTTGTGTAACCCATTAAATATTTGTTTTGTTTTGTTTTTAATTATTTGTTGTTTAAGCGGTTACGTAAATACATCATCTGTGAAAAGCCTGGATACAGCCTGGTGACAGACGGACAGACAGACAATGGAGTCTCAGTAAAAGGGCCTCTTTTTTACCCTTTGGGTACGGAACCCTAAAAGAACATCAAGTTTCAAATACACGATGACACTTACACTTTACCTAAAACAGACCACACATACAGCTCACACGTACGAATTTCTTTATATGTGTGCTGTAGGTGTGGTCTGTTTTAGGTAACGTGTAAGTGTCAGGTGTCGTCGGGTATTTGCAGCTTCATGAATTAATTATCATGAGAAAAAAAAAGAAGTCCAAGGAGTCTTGTGGTTGCTACCAACGAGGCATCTGCATAAGTTATGGGTCCAGAAGAAACCACAATACCAGTCGCCGTCCATTACTAACAAACTTTCACAATTTTATTATTAGTTAGTATGTTTCCCATATTTTCTCTCAAGACCGTAATTTACCTACTAAATAAGACTAAATACATAGCATGTTTGTTTCTGCCATCCATGTTTAATTTAAAATTAATACCTACCAGCAGCAGGCGCTCCGGATATGAGCTAAGACTCGAGGGGGCCAGGAGGCAGAGGGAGGGGGTTACCCCCACTCCTACTGAGAGGGGGAAATTAGTAGACTCGATTTGACGACAAATCGTATCCTGACCGTTGCGCAGAGTTCTAGGCAGTCTCGCAGTAACACCACTTAACATTGTAGATAAATTAATATCCGATCGTCGATCGTAACCTAACCAACAACGAACGTAACATCATATTTCTGTGCTGTAATTGCAAACTTTCGCAACTTAACAGAAACAGTCTTATTTACTTTTTTATCTACTTCGATCCTCTTTTGTTTCGATCCGTCTTCTGTTTCTGTTTTGATCGTCTTTTATTTCGATCCGTCTTCTGTTTCTGTTTTGATCGTCTTTTATTTTGATCCGTCTTCTGTTTTTGTTTCGATTGTCTTTTGTTTCGATCCGTCGTCTCTTGTTTCGATCCGTCGCGCGTCTTCTCTTTCTGCTTCGATCGTCTTTTGTTTCGGTTGGTCGTCTATTTTTGTTTCGATCCGCCTTCTGTTTCTATTTCGACAGTGTTTTATTTCGATCTGTCTTCGGTTTCTGTTTTGATCCGTCTTCTGTTTTTGTTTCGACCTATCTTTTGTTTCTGTTTTGATCGTTTATTGTTTCGAACTGTCTTTTGTTGCTGTTTCGATCGACTTTTGTTATGCAGCTGGAGTCGTATACAAATACCGAATATTTTAATATTTATCTCGATATGGCTATGATATCGGGCCGTATCTGAGGCAGAACTCATGCACACGTTACTTACTACACCTTTCTGCCACTGTAACATTAATGACCTTGTGCACAGCGCGTCCGCTCCGTCTGGGGTTATCTTTCCATAATTTCAATTCAAAATCATTGCAATTGTAAACTTAAATCGAAACTTTAACTTGCAACTAACTGGACTGCAATGGCAATTGACTCAAGAATGTTTTTAGAACGGTATTCTTCAAAGTAATTTTATCAAATTTGTCAAGTTTGAAATAAAGATCTGACTGTAAGTGTTTCATACACTTTTATTTGATATCTGATTGATATTTGATATTTAGATATTTTGGATAATTTTATATCAAGAAATAGGTCATCTGCTTTCTGCCACACAGTGGCTTAACTACCTGTCGACTGCGCGAACCAATATTAATTAGCGTTGCAGACATGCACAAACTGCTGGCGTTACAGTAAACATATGACGTATCAACTCATGGCAGGGATAACTGTCTCTGAATATTTCAGGCAGGCCCATATTTTACCTTGTTTTTACATACAATTGAGTAAATACGCAATAATAAATGGTTTTCAGTCAATTCATATCTATGTCACAGTCATATATATTACAAGGTTCTGCACACGGCTTCGCCCGTACTTTGGGAATTCAACATTTTGAGATCCAACATTTTGGAAATTCCACATTTTGGCACTAAAGGCAAAATTGGAAAAAGAAGAGTAGAATTCCTCAATTTATCCGCTATCTTCTGATTCAACGCAACGATTTTGCGTACCCATTACGGTTTTTTTTCGATAATTGAAAGTTCTACAAAATATAAGTATACTGTGTGCAAAGCCGGGAAAGGTCGCTAGTACTAAATAACACTATACTCCAATGTAAACATAATCGGTTCTTGATTCAATATAAAAATGGTTTATACCTATCCTATGTGGTTAATCCACAATTTTAGCCGTAAGTAAACGCACAAGGCGGCAACGCGCGCTCAGCGGATGTGCCCGGAGCGGCAACGCCGCGCTCGCATCGATCATTGAGCACACACACACACACGCAGCCGAATCGCTAAGTCACGCACACATGCGCGCCCTTTCACGCCTTGAGGTGTTTAAGGTTGTTCTGAAACGAACCTTTTTAGGGTACCTTATGCGACTTTCTCTATTTTTGTTTTGAGCTACCTAGTTTATTCTGAACCTAACAACTCATAGATCCAAGTATAAAACAAGCGTTTAGATGGACTCTTAATTATTTAAGTGGGAGAGAAATAATATGGCACGACGTTGCACACAAGCCTAGTGCTTGTGCTTGTACTATGGGTACTCGAAAACGGATATATTACTTCATTTTATACTTTTTTTGTAAATACATACATAATAAATATGCTAGGTAAATAGAAAACACCCAGACCAGAAACAAAAATTATTTTCCAAGCATAAATACCTGCACCCGGCGAAAATCGAACCCGCAACCTTCTTGCACATTGCAGCATTGCAGTCGGGCCACAGAGGCCGTTACAGAGTTGGCTGTAGGTTGGCTGCTAAATGCTAAAGTAGAAGGACGAAGTATAAAACAGATAAAAGGTAAACGCTTTATTTGATCAACACCACATTACTAAAATTTATATATTAGGTACATAAAAAAAATATAACCAAATAAATGTTAATATTTCTTATGTTTTTATTGCTCAAGGCATATTACTTCAAATATTTTACAAAGAGAAATACATCATCAAAAATCTTCCCATGACAAGCGAGCGGCAAGCGAGGGGCACAGGTTCGAATCCTGTCATGGGAGGATTTTTGATGATGTATTTCTCCATGTAAACTATTTAAAGCAAATAAATGTTTTACAAATAGGCGGCCTTATCTCTCAAAACTATTTCTTACAGACAACCTTGGAATAAGTGTTGTTTTGTACTTTAGACCAGGCCGGGACAAGAGCGTGTGGACATGTTGGCCAAGCTACTTCTGTAGATTTTCTTGCTATTTGTTTTTTATCATTTTTGGAGCGTCATAGTAAAAAGATTGGATATTCGATAAAAATGTTTTGACACGTATGGGAAAAATTACTTTAAAAAAATTAAAAATTTAGTTAAAATTCAAAGGGAATAAGCCTTTTAATGTTATCCGTGCTGTGGGTGTGCAAAACGAACACGAACTCGTGTTCGTGGCTCGAACACGGCCCGGTTCCGGCCCGGTCTAGTATTCTGTCTTGTATCCGCGTATTGCTATTCTTTACCAACACCTAACCTTGTCAAATCAATATTTATAAAATGTATTTTAAATTGTTGGGAATTCAACATTTTGAGAAGTTCAACATTTTGGCACTAAAGGAAAATTACGCCCTTCGGATAGCTCTCAGTACCCAGTGTGTGTTTTCAACTCCGTACCTACTGGGAAAACTAAATAAACTACGGAACCTCACAATTATCTACTGTACTACTTATTTACGTTGATTCTTCATCATTCATTATTAGGTTACCTACCATCGATAGAATATCGGAAAAATGATGTTTTTGTAACATTCGACTCTTAAAAAGACTTCAACGGGTTACATGGCCTTTAAGGATTTTAATTTTGGTTTTTAAGGTTTTGTAGTAAATAAGAAACCCAGCCTTATTAATATACGTGGAATAAGGTCGGAGTAGTGAGAACATGCTTTGTCTTTTTCCGTGACATGAACTTTTAAAGTTGTCAGACAGAAACCAAAAACTAAGTGGTACAATTACACCGACGATAAGGATATTACAGTTTTGTCATGTCCGTGTATCCATCTGTCCGCAGTTAAGCTCAGTGATGCTTAGTAAACGATTGCATACTATGAGTTCCATAGTATGCAAATAATACTAATAATAATAATACCTAGCTAGTCATTTAGATGCAAAAAAAGCGAAAATAGAAAAACAGATAAAAAGTGATGAATAAAAAAACTATGCATCTAAAATACAGAGTTAAACAGGGAATTAGATATGTATTTACCGTAATTGTATTATTAAAGAAATAACAAGAAAAATGAAAATGTAATTAAAACTTCATCAGTCATTACATAATTAAATAATATTTAATACGCAGGTTTAATAATAATAAAATAAATAGAATGCGCAATTGAAGATTCGCACTTGGCTCTAATGTTTGTTTGCATGCGTCAAGAAAGCGCGTTCGGATGAAGCGGACCGCCAGCGGCGTTATCGCCGGCTAGTGCGAAAGGGCGTCAAGACTGCAAAATAATAATATGACGATGCACTCCGCTAATCCTTACATAGAATACTGCAAAAGTCTGCAAAGTGCGAAAGTTGGCATTCTGCGCCTAAATCATATAATACACTAGTTGCGCCCCGCGGTTTTACCCACGTAAATTACGATCCCACACGAATATCGGAATAAAATGCCTAAAAAAATAACTGCCGTATACCTAAGTTTACATAGAGGTGTTTAAAGCCCGCAAGTTTTCAGTCGGGGGTTAAAAAAACAGTTTCAATAATCGAGACTATGGTTAGGCGATCTATCTATCTATGTAAAAGTTTGTATGTAAGTAAGTAAGGAAGTAAATAAACGAGTATGTTTGTTACTCCCCCAGAAACTACTAAAGCAATTGCTATAAAAAATTTGAAAGGCACATAGATACCTGGAGACCTGAACTTAACACATAGGCTCATTTATATGCCGATATTTCCTCGGGACCGGGACTTTCACGAGTTAAACGGCGGTGCACAACTAGTACCTACCTGACCTACCCTAAAACACCCCACTGCACATTGACTGCAATCGGCTTACTAACTGCATTTCAAACTATTTCAACTGGAAATTGCAGTTGAAATTCAGTTTGGTTATCTTGCTTGAGTCTTACACCCATATTGTAGAGTCATTACTCTGGCTTAGTAAAATCTATGACACATTTACGCAGACGTTGAAACCAACTCACAAGAGCAAGACAAAATGCTTTACTTAGATAAAGTAATTAAGCTAATTAAGTAAGCTAAAGCAAGTAACTTGACTTTACATACGGGTGTTAGTGAGTGTTGTATTTAAAATAGAAAATACTTTGCTGGTACAATTTCTATTTTTATAGTGACACACATTGAATTTGAAACCTGCAGAGTTTGATGTAGAGTTGCAGAGTTTGATGTAGAGTTGTAGAGTTGTCAGATGCAGACTTCTAAAAGAATATCAATCAATGAAGAAGAGGCTTAAATTGTATTGTCGAAAAGAGAACTTATAATATGTTCTACAACAGTGAGGTTTTAGCAATTAAAAGCTAGCTATCTCTCCTGGGTTCCAAGTCTGCTCTCACAATCCTGTCTCAATAGAGGGTCGGTAGAATTGTAATTGGCATATCATGTATTTAAGAAATGTGGTCATATTTGACAAATTTGTGTGTCAAATTCACGTCAAATATGACAATTACTATTCTATCGACACTTTATCGCTACACGATTGTTCTGTGTCTCTTTCTTGTCCTACTTTAGGTGGGGACAGCCCTCCTTATAAAAAAGTAAATTTATTCTGCCCTAAAATAGAATCTAGCTTTAAAAGCTAATTAAACTAGGCTAAAGTCGAATAATTTATGCATTGTACAAGCTGGAGTTGTGACTGAGGTTAGCGAGGTCAAATACACGACATTGCATCGGTAAAGGTCACGGGTGACATTGCCAACTGCTAATTATTACTGCAAGAATGCCATTTATTATTTAGCTGACCTCATAAAAGGAAGAAGTACTTAATTCGGTTTCGTAGCTTTCGAAGTCTTATAAATTGTATTTACACCGATATCTCAGAGCCCGTCTTCGAGAAATCGATCTGAAAATCTTCAACTTATTCAGATGGTTCTTATCTTTTCTATAATTTTGTAAACGAATAATAAGGAATATCAAGTCGTTTAGTAGTTGTTTTGGGGCGTTGGGAAAGTATTTGTTTGTTCACATATGTTCACATTTAGGTACCTACTTGTTTCAGGACCGATCTGTAGAACTTCAAGAAACGATAGGTTTTTAATAAAATATTTTTATGACGATATTTTTTATAAATTAGACGGTATATAGATACTTGTCGCTGGTGTAGTAGTAATAGATTACGAGTATACAACATACAAAATCGGCGGCAGCTCTGGCTTGTTAATAGGCCAGAGCAGCCATGCGTCAGAAGCCAGTGGCTTTGCATGTAGCGTTCACAAATAAAAACTTGCGATACCTATTCGAAACGATTCAATGTTTTGTCACGCAATAAATCTGACCATAAAACGCGTTGCGTGTCCGACTGACTGACTGACGTGGCAACCCCAGCTGAACGATACCAACACGGGTCCGTATACCTACTGTGATAAGACCACAAAATGCTTACTAAGGATAATACAATCTACTTATAAGGGGCTTTGTCTTAATTTACTCATAAATCAACGCACAGGCTAAACCGCTGTTCTTTAGGGTTTTTGAATACCAGATCAGAATCGTACCTAGTTATTTTCTTACTTTAGCAACTCTACCTCAATCATGCGAATTTGCGAAATGTATTTTTATTCAAGTTTGCACATGACAAACTCGCTTAGTGATAGGGAGGTGCCACATATGGCCAGTGCGGTGTTTCTGTGTATAGTAACTGGATGGTCGCATCTTTAACACTACCCTCCCAGGGTAGTGCTAAAGTGTAGTACAGCCAAAGGTAACCCACGGACGATAATAACATAAACCTCGATACGTGAAATAAATTTAAGTCACGTCCACCAAAATCATTCAGTGAACAGCTGAATCTATTGTGCTGAAATTCCGCGCACAATATGCCTAAACCCAACCAATTATTTGGACAATTATCAAGATAGCAGCAGTCGCGCTGTTGAGCAATTTACAACAAAAAAATAAAGGCAAGAGAACAAAGGGCGGACGGCTAGCGGGCATTGTCCGAGCTGAAAACGGGACGGTCGAATTAAAAAATACAATATGCGGCCATGACAAACAGGGCCGCCGAATCGGCCGAGTGCCAACTCCGACACTCAATAGGCATTTAATGAAAGCCTTTCGAGCGAAAGAAAAAAATATAGAAGCGTTCAATTTCGGGCAAACAGTCTGGCGTCGGATAAGCCGGTCGGTAACAGAGCGTCGTCGCGGGCCACAAAGCCTCTTGATTATCGTACCGTCATAGCGTCATTATCTACCGCCTACCATGTTTATTTTTGTGAGATAAAGATTAGCCGGAGTGTGGTGCGATTGGCGTAGTGTGGTGGTAGGGTGTGAGAAGGCGTGGAGGGGCGTGGTGAAAGGACTCCCGCCCTCGCGCCGGCGACATTCGCGCCTCGCCAGCCTTCGGCATGACACCCTCGCGATCTCTAGCAACGTGACCGACCATGCTCGATATAAAGAGCTCCGCCGACTACCTCAGTCGGTCCGGCACCTTCACCAACTTCTCTATGCTATTTGCGGGTGAATATCTCCTTTCATATTGTGATCAGTGTGGTGTGATTGTGTGAGTGTGTAAGGTCATTAGTGTGTTATTGTAAGTACAGTGTAGACGAGGGTAGTCGACGGAAACCGCTTCCGGTAAGGCAGATTCATGATCACCTCGCTTGCTTCGATCGCTTTCAAAAGTCAGAGTGTCGCAATTTCAGGACTCCTTTTCGTGTCTTGCAATGTTCGGTTCAAAATAAGAATGTCGGGTCCCGTGGATTGTTCTATGAAAAGGAACTGAACAAAAGATCTCAGGACGTCAACAAATTCTACGTTGGACGTTTCGATTAATTTTTATAGGTAGGATCCAAAAACGCATAAATAAAATAAAACACCCAAAAACTACAAACTAACAAAACATTAAATTCGGCTTTATTGCCGATAGCTACCTATGTATATCTTTCTTTATGCTAACAAAGTGTTTTAAATATTATATCTATAAAAGACTAACTGACTGATCAACGCACAGCCTAGACCGCTGTTAGTATAGAGCACTGATATTTTAGTGTAGGTAGGTTTTTGAATTGTCTTACGGGACTAATGCGGGTGAAATCGCGGGACACAGCTAGTATTATGATATAATGCCATACATGCACATTCTCAATTTTATGAGTTTTAAAACAGCTTTAAAACAGAAAAAACCTAATAGTGCATAAAAATGTCTATAGTAGGTACCCATGGTACAAGCAAGTCTGTTAGCTTAGTTTGGGGCTAGATTTAGTTGTATGAACGTTGCACTATATCTATTGATTTCTAAATAATCGTAAAAATTATCAATTTTCCTTATTTTACAATTTAATATGGTCAACCTATATAAGCTTTTTCATAATTATTTTTGCTAGTAGAGCGGCTTCACAAACGTAAGCAAAGATCCTGTGAGGAAATCGGGATAAAAAGTAGGCTTGTGTTATCCCATGTCTCCAGCTATCGACATGCCGAGTTTCATTGTAATCCGTTCAGCCGTTTTTGCGTGAAGGGGCAAAAACAAACCCACATACAGAATCTTTGACATTTATAATATTTAGTAGGGTAATCTTTCACCAGTAGAACAAAAGTAGTGTTTCTGCGGCAAACGGCAATGCCTATTGATGCGATAATTATTGCAATAATTGTTGAAATAATTTTGACGCGTTAATGGAGTGGCTACACCAACATTCAACGACCGTCAACGCGACAATTAACTGCATTTCCCGGCAGTGTGGCCTAGACATGAAAGATACGAAATTAATTTGTTGCCCGTAGCGTAGCATCCTTCGTCGTAACTCTCTCGTAGAACGTCTACAGCTCTGGCTCTACGACATCGTAGGCTGACTTGCATAACGATTTCTAAACATGATTAGGCTCTAAAACATGCTAAAATGTTATTAAGAAATGTCAAAATATTTAAAAAAAACTGTCAAATATGACGACATAATAGCAAACTTCTAGTCATGAAAATATAGTCCAAAGTTCGAGTTTCCCTAGATTATTTTTTAAATTGATTTAGCCAAATTTATTTTTAAAAAGTCTTGCAAGCCGCTTATATTGTATTTATTGAATACAGAACACATACAAATGAAATACGAGTATACCTGCTTCAAATTAAGTGATTTTTTTATTTAAATAGAGGTTATAAGTATAAAATTATAAAAGTGAAAGTTTTTATGTAAGTGAGTAAACGAGTATGTTTCTTACTCCTTCACGCAAAAAATAATGGACCGATTGCTATGAAACTTGGAGCGCAGATAGCTGAAAATATAAATTAACTCATATGCTATTTTTTATCCCGATATTCTTTCGGAAACGGGAACTAATAATAGTTTTAAATAAAAAAATAATAGTTTTGTTAGCAGTAAAATGTCTGCTTATGACCTATTGTCCGCGATACCCTTCCGAAGCATGATGCTTGCTTAAGAGGATGGTCTCCATTCTCTTTCTCCATACAAACGTAGTTGACGTTTTCCTCCCTGGATAAAGACATTAGAGCAAATATGTTTATGCCATAAAACTTATATCTGTCATGACTATGCATCTACCTTTTTATTTTTTCATTTTATTACTTTTTATTATTATTTTAATTGGAAAATAATAAAACTAAAAAGGTATATGCATTGTCATGACAGATATAGGTTTTATGGCATAAACATATTTGCTCTAATGTCTTTATCAAGGGAGGAAACTTTAAACTACGTTTGTATGGAGAAAGAGAATGGAGACCATCCTCTTAAAGAATTGGGGGTATTGTAGCATAGCGCAATGTAACATTAATAAAATTGGAACTAAGCCATGTCTGTCTATGGCAGATTTTATACTATCTAGGTATCTGTTAACGTAATAGAACCTTCTTTTATTTTTTTTTATTTATCTGTTCGTTTGTGCGCGTTAATCTCAGAAATGGCCCATTATTAACCAAATTTGGTTTAGTTGCTTTGGACATTGATTATCATAATAGACTATAGACTTCTGCGTTGCAGCCGAGGTTTCGCCCGATGCGCCACAGAGGTCGTCAAAATTTATACGATTGAACTAGCAGCTCCCCGCGGTTTTACCCGCATAAGTCCCGATCTCGTAGGAATATAGGGATTAAAAGTAGCATATAGCCTTCCTCAATAAATGGACTATCCAACACCGAAATATTTTTTGAAATCGGACCAGTGGTTCCTGAGATTAGCGCGTTCAAACAAACAAAAAAACAGAATCTTCCGCTTTATAATAGTAAAATAATAGATAACTTATTTTATTACGAGTACGAACGAACGTTTTATTATTCTATACCGAACGGTTTATTTACCGGTTTTTGTCTCAACTACTGGCACTATGGCCTGGAAACAACGCGATACCAAAATGCTAGAGTTTATTTGGCAAAAGAATAAGCATTGTCATTCAGCGTGGCAATGCGGCCAGCATTTTGGGCTCGCTGCCAAGTGTCGAGGACTTGGATTTATAAGTTCTATGTTTATACCTATGTAAATAAATAAAGTTATTTCCAACAGTCTGTTGCGTGGAATTAACAAATCCACACATAATAATATCCGAATGATATCAGTTAAAAAAAACTTCGCTTATGTCTTTCGTAAACTAATCTTTAGTAAATACTTGATATGCTAAGATTTCAACTAAAACGCAATTCGAATATCGTTTGAGCTTCGATTTGTTTTGAAAAGGGGTTCAAATTTTGTATGAATCTTTTTTTTAATCTCTTAAATTAATATACCTAACTGAAAATTGCTACCTATACAGTAGGGGCGGGATAATCCTAATCCTAGTCTTACTCTAATCCTGGTTCATGTAGGACACGCGGGCGAAGCTGCGAGCAGAAACTAGTAATGAATAAGATTATCTTTTATACCTAGATTTGCTTTCATATGTCAAATGTATGAATCTATCAATTGATGCTACAAGAGTTCAAGTAGGTAGTTATTTTTTCAATTTTAGTTGGTGGATTTCCGAGTGTAGATCTTTACCTATATTAAAAATAAAATGCAGTTATGATTCTTTTAAAAAATAGAGGCAAATTTGCCATCTCAAATTATTTAAACCTATTATTATTATTTTATTCTATTTCCAAGTGGTATTCAAGAATTCCTCCCCGTATAATAGTAACCTACCCCCAGTGTTATTCTATAAATCTCGAACATCACTTCACAGATCACTTTCATCTTCACTCACTCCACTACCGATTCAAAACAACCTTAGATTCTCCCTCTATCTGTAGTTTAATTCGCCACTAGCTGCACATTTGATTTATCAATAAAATTTATAGAATGCTAAATTGAAAACTCACCACGGAATCCGCCGGGAGATACCCGTGAGTTTGAGACAGAATCGACACGATCCTCGCTGTATGAGGGTTGTTTGACGGCTTTCAGCCACTCAAGACACCTCCGCATCATCCCCTAATGCCCATTTATACTACTCCTCGTTGTTTGAATTGAAGTAGTTCATCTCTACATCGACTTACACCACACGCGTTTAAGTCGACCATCTTCCGCCAACTAAACTAAGTTAGTTTAGCTTAGTTCGCCAGTTTTCTAACATGTTAAAAAACTAGCTGGCATAGTTTTCGGTTGGGCGTTCATGTGTGAAAAGCGGGCTTGACCATAAGAAGTTAAGCTAAACCAATTTAATCCAATTCTAAACATGAGATCTTTAAAGGTCTCGAAACGTTGAGCATTGAATCAATGTTAAAAGTGAAACACCACGCGATTAACACCGAAAAATGATTTCATTTCAGTTTAAACCGATTTCGTTTAGACACCAATCCATGTAAATTACCGCTCCAGGCATCTAGGCTAACAAGTTCGGCGGGCGCTGCTTAACCTATAAAATTGACAAAATCGTTTATTTTACTTAAGAGGACAGTCTACCTACTCTTTTCTCCATACAAATTTTACAAACGTAGTCGACGGTTTCCTCCCTGGATATTAGAAAAAAATATGTTTATACCATAAGTCCTATATCAGCCATGACCATGCCACTACGTTTTGATAATTTTCATTTTCTATTTTTTCTGAATTTTATTTCTATTCTAATTAGGTAATGTAAAAAAAAAACTTAGGGGAATGGTCATGGCAGATAAAGGTTTTATGGCATAAAAATATTTGCTCTAATGTCTTTATCCAGAGAGGAAACGGTCGACTACGTTTGGATGGAGAAAGAGAAGGTAGACTGTCCTCTTAAAAAATATGCAAATACAGGTGGCAGCAATGGACAGGCCGTCGCTCTCCTCACCAACGTCTTCTATAACAGGGAGCCATACCTGTCCGCCAATGTCTTCAGAATAAATTATTACCCGGCTGCAAGGAAAGGGTTATGTTTTTCGCGCCTATCTTGTATGTTTGTAATATTCTTTATTCCCTCGTATCTTCTAAACCACCCATCGGATTTCTTTAATTAGGGTATCGTTAGATTCGTCTCATTAGTCCAATGGTTCTTAGATAGGTGACATAAAATGAAATTCAAAATGGCGACCATCAGACGCCATATTGTGAAAAATAAAAAAATAAAAATTGACTGACCATGTCGAGTGGGGTATCGTCGAATAGGTATTTAAAAATCATTCTTAGGTTTTCTTGATCATTTTTTATTTTAGTTAATTGAATATTATTGCTCCGGTTCCTTATAGTTTCGAATTATGCGACAATGTGAATCACATGATCACTGCAAAAAAAACCTGTGTTGCTTGTGTCTTCAATTCAATAAAATCTAATGGGGTGGCACACGCAAAGCTGTGAGTAGATGGCGCTGGGGTCGGATGATCTTTTTTTTTTGATGATGGTCCCCCAAAAATGAAAACGCCGAGTTTTTTTTTCTTTCGGTCTGAGACCGATATGGCCAATTTGGCGCCGAGAGTTGTAAAAAACACCTGTTTGACTACAGTTCTTAATTCAAAACTAAGAACAGTCGACCAACGCCCTCTGCCGGGATAAAAAGTTAGTGTTCCTCCTCATTGGTAAAAGATATTTTTAAATCGGTCCAGTTAGTAGTTTCGGAGATTACCCACCATTATACTTACGTACAAACATACATGTTACCAACGGTACCTCTTCTATTTATAATTTTAAAGTATTAGTTTGTATAGATTATAATTCACACTTCTAGCAGTCGTTTTCACGATGAGAAGCGCGTCAAAAATTCAATTTCAAGGTTCAAGATAAATATCGAATTTTCGAATCGTGAAGGGATGCCTAGTTAAGCTTGGAACGCAACGTCAGCGCGTTTTACCTTTACGCGTGGCGCCATCTAGTCTTCTTTAGAGGAAACCTCGATTAACTTGCTAAGTTTAAGGGCCCTATACTGAAAAACTGAAAATCCATGTCGGGCGCATCGAAAATTGTTGATTATTTCATGACGGAATGTCGTAGAACTTTTTTTGTGTACAGATTGTAGGCGACATTGTTTCCGATATTTTAGTGCAGTTTCCATACAAATACGAGTATGTCGAACGAAACGTATTGAAGCCTATCGACATTTTAGCCAAATCAGACATTTTTTGTCTAAAATTTGGATAGGCTTTGCACCAATAGGAGGTTCTTGTCTTAAAACTACACCAAAATGTAGAAAAAACAATGTCACCTACAATCTGTGCACAAAAAAAAGTTCTACGATATTCCGTCATGAAATAATCAACAATGTTCGATGAGCCCGACAGGGATTTTCAGTTTCAAGGTCGTTAGCGTTGATACTCCTCTTAAGTAGGATAAATCTGTATCTTCATTTTGCTAATGTTACATTGAAGACAAAATTGACAAGTCTTAGGTACCTACTTCATTGAATAAACATATTTTTGAGTTCGAGTTGAGATAGTAATTCAATGCATTGGTAACCCGTATTCATTGAATAGATCTAAGTTTACAAATGTAATCTCATTTATTTTTTAAAGTTTCCTTTTCTTTTACAGACGCTTCCTACAAAAGCACATGGTCAACACATGCAACGTCACAGGGTTCACAAGGTAAATATACTTACTCGATAATAAAAATAATTAGCCCGTCAATTTGTCCCACTGCAAGGCAAGGGCCTCCTTTTAAAGGAGTTAGACAGTAAGACGCCACGGGCGCCTATTCTGGATTGGTGAATATACCAAGCCTTTGTAACTTGGTGAGTCCTAGTAGTACGTTAGACAGTAAGACGCCACGGGCGCCTATTCTGGATTGGTGAATATAGAGTTGGGACAGTAAGACGCCACGGGCGCCTATTCTGGATTGGTGAATATACCAAGCCTTTGTAACTTGGTGAGTCCTAGTAGTACGTTAGACAGTAAGACGCCACGGGCGCCTATTCTGGATTGGTGAATATAGAGTTAGACAGTAAGATGCCACGGGCGCCTATTCTGGATTGGTGAATATAGAGTTAGACAGTAAGACGCCACGGGCGCCTATTCTGGATTGGTGAATATAGAGTTAGATAGTAAGACGCCACGGGCGCCTATTCTGGATTGGTGAATATAGAGTTAGATAGTAAGACGCCACGGGCGCCTATTCTGGATTGGTGAATATAGAGTTAGATAGTAAGACGCCACGGGCGCCTATTCTGGATTGGTGAATATAGAGTTAGATAGTAAGACGCCACGGGCGCCTATTCTGGATTGGTGAATATAGAGTTAGACAGTAAGACGCCACGGGTGCCTATTCTGGATTGGTGAATATAGAGTTAGATAGTAAGACGCCACGGGCGCCTATTCTGGATTGGTGAATATAGAGTTAGACAGTAAGACGCCACGGGTGCCTATTCTGGATTGGTGAATATAGAGTTAGATAGTAAGACGCCACGGGCGCCTATTCTGGATTGGTGAATATAGAGTTAGATAGTAAGACGCCACGGGCGCCTATTCTGGACTGGTGAATATAGAGTTAGATAGTAAGACGCCACGGGCGCCTATTCTGGATTGGTGAATATAGAGTTAGACAGTAAGACGCCACGGGTGCCTATTCTGGATTGGTGAATATAGAGTTACATAGTAAGACGCCACGGGTGCCTATTCTGGATTGGTGAATATAGAGTTAGATAGTAAGACGCCACGGGTGCCTATTCTGGATTGGTGAATATAGAGTTAGATAGTAAGACGCCACGGGCGCCTATTCTGGATTAGTGAATATAGAGTTAGATAGTAAGACGCCACGGGCGCCTATTCTGGATTGGTGAATATAGAGTTAGATAGTAAGACGCCACGGGCGCCTATTCTGGACTGGTGAATATAGAGTTAGATAGTAAGACGCCACGGGCGCCTATTCTGGATTGGTGAATATAGAGTTAGATAGTAAGACGCCACGGGCGCCTATTCTGGATTGGTGAATATAGAGTTAGATAGTATGACGCCACGGGCGCCTATTCTGGATTGGTGAATATAGAGTTAGATAGTAAGACGCCACGGGCGCCTATTCTGGATTGGTGAATATAGAGTTAGACAGTAAGACACCACGGGCGCCTATTCTAGATTGGTGAATATAGAGTTAGATAGTAAGACGCCACGGGCGCCTATTCTGGATTGGTGAATATAGAGTTAGATAGTAAGACGCCACGGGCGCCTATTCTGATGTGGTGAATATAGAGTTAGATAGTAAGACGCCACGTGCGCCTATTCTGGATTGGTGAATATAGAGTTAGACAGTAAGACACCACGGGCGCCTATTCTGGATTGGTGAATATAGAGTTAGATAGTAAGACGCCACGGGCGCCTATTCTGGATTGGTGAATATAGAGTTAGATAGTAAGACGCCACGGGCGCCTATTCTGGATTGGTGAATATAGAGTTAGATAGTAAGACGCCACGGGCGCCTATTCTGGATTGGTGAATATAGAGTTAGATAGTAAGACGCCAAGGGCGCCTATTCTGGATTGGTGAATATAGAGTTAGACAGTAAGACGCCACGGGCGCCTATTCTGGATTGGTGAATATAGAGTTAGATAGTAAGACGCCACGGGTGCCTATTCTGGATTGGTGAATATAGAGTTAGATAGTAAGACGCCACGGGCGCCTATTCTGGATTGGTGAATATAGAGTTAGATAGTAAGACGCCACGGGCGCCTATTCTGGATTGGTGAATATAGAGTTAGATAGTAAGACGCCACGGGCGCCTATTCTGGATTGGTGAATATAGAGTTAGATAGTAAGACGCCACGGGCGCCTATTCTGGATTGGTGAATATACCAAGCCTATGTAACTTGGTGAGTCCTAGTAGTACGGTCATTCTATGTTTTTTAGACAAACAAATTTATAAATTTTGAAACTTTGGTGACATATACCTTTGGATGTGGTCTTCAAGATCCACCACTCTCCCCCTCTCTCCACCCGCCGATTTTACCAACAAAAACCAAACAGGCTACAGCTCGAAAACGATCAAGCCTATCAAAATAAGACGTAGGATATTTTTGTTCAAAATTTAATGGGGATAATTTTTTATTAAGATACTTTTTTCGTATCTATCTATTATAGTTTTACCAAAAGAGTTATTAAACTGTTAACTTGGACAAACTTGATGGTAAAAGGTAGTGTAACGGCAGGTGAAGGGAAGAGGAGAGTAGTGGGTTTTGAACATAACACCCAAAGGTATAAGTCACCTTAGTTTCAAAACTTTATAAATTTGTTTGTCTGTAAAACATATAGTATACGATAATTATATGTAATCAATGTATGGGCAACAAACAGTACGAAACTTTCCATAGTTTTGTATATCCGAAAACCATGTTTTGACATATTAGTTTAGAACAAAATTCAAATTATTTATGATAAAGCAGAAAAAATACATAATTTCCGGATAACCGGACATAAAATCCGGATAATTGGACATGGTATCCGGATAAAGAAAAGTCTATATGTTCGAAGTATAATCGAACTCCGAAGCTATATTCATCCGTAATTTTTCAAATTTTCTGATATCCGGAAATCATGTGTTGACATACTTCTTCGTTACAAAATTCAGATTAAGTATGAAAAAGAAAAAAAATATATAATTTACGGATAACCGGATTTAACTTTCGGATAACCGGACTTGGATGTCCGGATAAAAAGTAGCATATATGTTAATCGAAGTCTAAAGCTATCTAGAAACTAAATTTGGTTGCATTCGGATGAGCCGTTTTTAAGATTCACGTAGACATAGCCACAGACCTATAGGCAAACTAAAAACAGATAAACAGGCAAACAAACAAACGGACAAGTAGAAAAACATGAAAATAAGTTCTATTGCTTTAATAGGTTAGGTACCCATAAAATTTATTTATTTTAATATATTCTACAACAGACATCGCTCAGTCACAATTTTATCACATGTATAGATTGTCAAGTTTTCCAAAATCAAACAGGCCACAGCTCGAAAACCATCAAGCCTATCAAGACAAGACATAGGACATAATTGTTCAGGATTTAATGAGGATCATTTTATCTTTTGACACTTCTTTCATATCTGTTATAGTTTTCCCAAAAATGTGAAAAAACTGTTACCTTGGACAAACTTTACGGTTAGGGAAGGTGTAGTGGCGGGTGGAGAGGGGGGAGAGTGGTGGATCTTGAAGACCACACCCCAAGGTATATGTCACCAAAGTTTTAAAACTTTATAAATTTGTTTCATTTCCCCATACATTGAAAACATAGAATTACTGAGCTATAGGCCGTGTCGGTTTCTTCACGATTTTTCCTTTCACCTTAAGATATAGTAAGTAGAAAATTATAAAGAACAGTAATAGTAAGGTATGAGTCGTTCGTCTCAATTTATACTGATTTTCATGCGACGGTGGACGCGTAAGTTGTGGTCGGGCTTTTTAAAAATTACGATGTCGAACAAAAATAATTTAAAATCGAACCATTTAAATAGCTTGACGTGAGATACAAAAATAGGGCTCCTGTTCTGTTAATCAATCAAGGTTTTATTAATTTTAAAATAAAACATAATGAATAATTGAATTATTTATCAGCATCCAATTAATTACAATTCTATTTCCAGTAAGTATAGTCAATTATGACCTACTGTGCCGACCCCAAATTATTCAGAGTTTTAGCGGACCCCGGGCTCACATCAAGGATGCAACCGGGAACATCGCTCAGATGAGAAGGAGATCCAATTTATAACAAAACTAAAAGAAAGGCTATGTTAGGTACATAGGTATACTAACTAAATACAACGGGTGCAATTTTTGTAAAACATTTCTTCAAATAAATACAATTCAAAAAATATCTATCTTACAGAACATAAAACATTTATCACGTTTTATATTTCATTAGGTATAATGGAATCAAACCTTTGACACCCCTATCTTTTCTTCGGGGATTAAAGAGAAACAGGATATTTACGAGTGCGAATCGCAAAAACCTAAGGAAAAGTTACAGATATTAAATTATTAATAAAGATTATAAAATTTTTACTTACAACATTTCCAAAAGCAATTTTAAAACATTGTGATGTCATTTCACTCGAAGCGCAAAAATCAAAACAATAGGGCTCTAAAATGTCGCACGCGACGCGCATCCGTGCGTGAACGCGCGCGCCTAACACGCGCCGCTCCCAAGCTAACAATACAGACTTAATTCTTTGATTGACACTTACAATATTTCGATAAGTGATGCAATATTTTGATGATTATCGGTCCGTGGACGCACCGGAACGGAGCGTCGCATTGTTGCAAGTTAGATCAATTATAACAATTTCTTTTCCCTTCTGTCTCTTTAGCATACCTAATTCGTTATTTATAAAATAAATAAAAGGCTATAAAAGAGAGATAATGAAATAGTTTATATATTCAAACATTTAATTCCGAAATTCAACCTTTCTAGCAGAATTAACTGTATATGTAAATCACTGTTCAAAACATTAAAATTTTGAAAAAATGTTGTTCGAAAACAAAACATTTAAAGTTAAAAATAATATTTTTAAGAAATAAACACTAGTCATTTATTCAAAAAACACAACATACAAAAAGAAAAACAATATAAAAGGTGAAAGATAAATAAATAATACAAACAACACTAAAACTAAAACTTAAATCTAAAAAGAAAAAAACCCGTCGTCGAAGACAACCTCCCGCGACATGGTCCCCAAGATGCTGGCAGCATTCCCTCTCTGAAATAAAAACTAATAAATGTTTAAAATATACATTTGTACAAAGATAGGTTTATAAAATAAATGGAGTAATACTTTTAAACATTTTAGTTGCATACACCAATTTTAAGTAATTTGCTTTAAAACATTCGGTCAAAAATTTACACGCCTTAGGTCACTATTTTACTAAATTATGATAGGTAATTATTCAATCAACGTATTGCGGTTTGACCTCTTAAATTCCTGCTTATTTGTTGACATGAATATTTAGGAAACTGATCCTTGGGGAGCGGCGGCGACAAGCGTATAGTCCGTGACGACTCTATGCCCTCCCGACGGGAATACGCGGGCAATTTACCGGCGCCGATGCAACGTTCCCTTCTCCCTAGGGTTCGATCATAGAATGCATTATTTAAAAAAAACACTAAAACTTATTAATAGTTGACATTTAATATTGTATAGAGACATGTACAAGATGTATACGCTCCTAGTGCAAATAAAGAATGAAGAATCGTACGATAACTTTTATATAAGAAGACTGCAACACGGTTACAATAGCTGTGCACCTGACTCGCACATACTAAATATTTTAAAAACTGTATTAAATAAAATATTAGTGTAAAAATAATAAACAATTATAATTATTAATACCAAATTCAATATTTTGTATAATTATTTCTGTATATTAATTTAATATATGTATGTAATATATGTAATGTAAATGGGCAGTACAGCTGTACAGAAGTTGTGACCGTGTTACATATTTTTTTAATCAATTAAGGCAGGTTTAGTTTTCCCACGACTACAAATTACTTTGAAACCGTAACTAAGTCAGCGGCACTTTATCCCGACCCTACCGCCTGCGACCCTAACAAATGAACTTTAAATAACTAAGCCCTCCGCACTGTAGCCATAAACTAAACATTATTTATTAACTCGGATTTCAAAGGTGGTCGCCGTGATTGTGTGCGTTAATTTTATGTTTGTCCATTTTGTGAACATTAGCAACGGTTTCATTTATTTTCGTTAATTTATAGGTACACGGCATTTTAGCTACCCGTGTTAACTCACGTTATTTTTTTAAATTGATTTCAGGATTGGTATTTGATAAAAAAAGATAGGTAGGTAGGTACCTACCTATTTATTTTTAATTTGTAAAAAAATATATATTTTCGCTGGGCGTTTTCCGTACGTAGTCACTTTGTATGTGGCCATTTGTATGTGATTTTAAGACTATTTTGTCCTATTTTTTTTAAATTCAGTCTCTTACGCCGTTTTCAGTTGTTATTATACTATGATATTCGTGACAAACACTAAAAAAGAATCTAATAAACTTTATTACGGGCGAAACAACTAACTACTCTAACCTTACCTCACCTTAGCTGTTCATAAATAACTGAACTTTAATATTTATATTAATTCCTAATCTCCTGACAATCTAAACAAGAAAAATATTAAAAAACCGAAATTCTCAAATATGAATCTCCCGTCCGACGCGGCTGAAACGAGAGCACCGGCGCCCGACGAAATTAGCTGAAAGTGGCTTTTGTACTGATCATTCGCACTGTTCACTCTCACTGTAGTATCTTACCACAGACAAGGACGGAATATTAAGGAAAAACCGCTTCAGGCGTCAGGAGGGAAGCAGTAAGAACCCTATTGTTTTGCGCGTCATAATGTGAAAACGAGAATACAGTCGACGCCAAAACTTTGTTACGGGGTTCGCTTTGTTCCTCACGCGTGGGGTGTAAATTTGTTCAACTAGTATACCTACCTTATATACCTACTCTACATACATACATAGTATGTGCAATCATTCTATCAGTTTCATAAAATTAATAAAAGATTTTATAAAATTTGACCCTCGTACCCGGGAATGATCATTTTTTTATGCATTGAAGTCACTGGCTGACCTTAGTAACAGTTAACTTTGATATCTCGCTATGTAACATACTTATTTCTACTATAGCTACCTACATTTTAGGATTAGTACAAAATGTGTTAGCTAGGATCTGCCGGTATTGGCAGATCAAAGCAGATATAGCAAACACAAATGGAATTGGAATTGGTAGTCTTAATGATAATCAAATTACGCGTTCTGTTACTACCGGCTTAATACTTGCGTAGGTGTGACTTTACGTATTACAGAAAACACTAAACGAATCGCTACCAATCTTGGTATAATTTTATTATATTGCAATATGATATGCCTACTTGTAGGCAGGTATATCATACCATCCTTATCTTTTCCAACAAAGTTGTTAGAACATAATCTACCTATCTCTAACTACCTACAGTACCTTCCTACCTAGCAAACCCTTCTCAATTGATATCTCATAAACAGCTCAAAATGATGGGGTGTGTGTCAAAACCACAATTTATGTAACTCACTGCCTCAGATCAAAGGAGTTCTCTGACGATACGCGCGTGCCGATGCAGAAATAATCGTGTTTATTTTAAACTTTATTATTATAGAGATGGTTTCGAGCATTGGCTTTGTGTTCCTTAACCGTTTGTGTAATGGAAAGAGTGTTTATTATCAAAATCGACATTTCAAATAATATGATAATAGTTATTACAATTAAGACTAATGCCACCTTAATCTACCTACCTGCGACCATGAGGCCGTGGAAAATCCTCGAAACCTCAGGTTTTAATATAAAAAATATATACTCGATTAAACCGTACTTAAAAATTGTTTTATAGATCTGTGCACTTTTTTCCAATTGTATTGGCTACTAAATTGTATCGTTGCACCACAGGTGGCACACACTTTTTAAGCTTATTGCATAGCTTTTATCGCGGGCTTTGAGCGCGGCACCCGAATAAAGAAATTCCGTAACGAAAATAAAACCTAACTGGGGGTGTTAGATTTTATTTTCGTTACGGAATTTCTCCGCCTATCACGCCTATAATGCCATGGTACACAATAAAAAAATAATTACAATTGCATAAGTTGATAAAAAATGCTATGCAATAGCTTTACCGCGGCAGTCCCCGAGTGCCACATTTTTTTAACGATAGGAAAATGCATTGTATTGTATCACCTTGGGTAACGCGACGAAGGTACGTGCGGCTCCCTCCAGCTTAGAGCTGGTAAGAAGCCGGACTCACAACCCCTGAAACAGCTGGTTTACATATTATAATATGTTATAGCTGTTGATATGTTCCATCAACAGTTGGGGTCCGATGAAGTGCGCTCATACAACCTTACCTGATAGAAAGATGAGAGTTGAACAATTGCCCGTCTTTTTGGCTCCGCCGGCCTACGTAACATAGATAAATCTAGGCCGATATATCCCGCCCACAGCCGTATATCAAGCAAAACTTATTAAAATTACTCTAACATTGTTTTTGTAGGTACGAAAAGCGGATATGTCGGTCATCGAAGAAGCTTTCTGATCCTATTATCGTCATTTTCTTATCCATATTTGAATGCACTATCCATAGGTACCTGTCTTGTCAATATTTACCGATCAGCTTCGCTCACAGGCCGATATCGATAGCAACGTAATTCGATCCTGGATCGCGATAGTAAAAGCACTATTCGTTTAAATCGATGGGAAATAAAGTAAGTTAGATTATTGGAGGTCTGATTTGTCGAACAAGATTTAAGTTTTTTATGAGCTTATCGGCGTATTTCTTGATTCCGTGGAGATATCGAGATAAAAAAAAATGTATTATACGGGTTATAAAAATTACTTGTCTGCATATTTTCAATTTTTTTATTATAGGCTGGATGGCGATGAGTGTAACGTCCTGCAATATATATTTTGTTAATATAATTAAGAAAAAAGGGGGAAATTCCTAAAGATATTTTACACGGAGAAATGCATTACCAAAAATTCTTCGGTGACAGGATTCGAAGCTAGGCCCCTCGCTTGCCGGGCGAGTGCGCTAACCACTGCGCAGTGGTTATATGGCGCTTTTCTAGGAAAAATGGCTTGAGCAATAAAAACAAAAGAAATTCTAAATAGGAAATATTGTTTTCATTGTGATTTTTATCAATTTTCATTCTTCGAAACCTTTCGCTCTTGAACACCCCAAAGCTCCACAACACCGCGAAACATGAAATCAAAAATACACCAAAATCAATGCCCTTTCTCTAATGTTTCTCTATCACTAACTACCCGTGAAATCCTATTGAGTAAACTTCAAAGACAATCCGATCATCTATCTCTGAATGCTGTTAAAAAAATAACCCTAACACAAAGGCTCAAGGCTTGTTTTCAAAGGGGTATTTAAGACACAATGCCCGGGGCACAATTCTCCCCAAAAAGAACAAATGGCCAGTATTGTCATTTTTTGGTTCTGATGAAGTGGCTGTTAATTACGTGGACGTGATTGGAAACGTTGTGTGTTTCGATCTAAACGACTAACGACTCACCCGAGCTTCGAAGTCACTACCGGCGGCATACTGAGTTTGACATGGCTCTTAGAGATAATACTAGGTACTAAGATACTTTGGGCTACCTAAACAATGAAGCTCCTCATAAACAAAAAATCGATTTTCAATTTAGAAGCTTAATTAAGTTATGTTTCAGTATTTGACTGAAGAGCCGTGAGACATGCATGACCGGATGGCCGGCGCCGCCGAACGCTCAATAACCACCGGCTAAATGTAGGAGCCCGTTGAAATGTCGTACTATTCTGAAACATTATGTTTTATTTGTAATCTTGGTCTTGACTGACTGATTGACTGACTGATCAACGCAGAACCCAAAGTACTAGAGACATGAAATTTGGAGAGTATGTTAAATGTAGGCATCGGATAAGAAAGGGAATTCCTACGGGAAAATGTAATTATGCGGGTGAAACCGTAGGACACAGCTAGTATAATCTAAAACACATCACTTTGTCAAATATGTAACCGGAATTACGAAAAAAAAACTAATAAAAACATGTTAAAAGACTAAAGATATCAAAACAAAGCGTTGGGTAATTAAAATCAATTTAGAAACGTTCTGTGTGCAGTGTTTTTTTGTACAATTTTAGACAAAACAATAACACAAAATAAAAAGAAGACGAGGAACGAAATTGAATCAAAATCACCATTATTTCACCAATCAAAGCATCAATTTAAGTGAAATGATGAGAAATTGTATACGTTTTATAGCAGTGATATTCCTGTTTCCTTTACTTCACCAATTTGTCGTTGAGAACAGTTTGTCTTTTAACTTCTACGTACAGGATACCTATTCATAAAATTATTATTGATGATAAAAATTTAAAAACTTTAAAATATTGGATTCATATTACTCACCTCCATGGTACAAGTTGTATATAGTTTCATTTCAGTGATTAATATCCTAGCCGACTTATGATGTTGTTGACAATTGATTTTGCAAATTTTTGCTAAATGGCATAACGCGAAATTGACAGGCTGCGTTTTAGGTACCTAGAGACTAAACGAAGTTTATTAGTGTTGCATACAATTGCAATTATTATTGGCCTTATAAAATCACTCATCTAATATTTTGGCCGTGCAGGCAGCGTTGGCAGTGTGTCTAGCTTTAGCATGACCGCGGCAGATTTGTGTGTTAGGGATTCGCAGATAAGTGTCAATAGGGTTCCGTACCCAAAGAGTAAAAACAGGGCCCTTCAACTAAGACTACACTGACTGTCTGTCCGTCTGATTGTCTGTTACCATCTCATGAACCATGATAGCTAAAAGACAGTGAAAATTTCACAGATGATGTACCTATATATTTCTGTTGCCGTTGTTATTAACAAAATCATGTTTGTCTTTACAGGCTATGGCACGAACACATTATCAGCGATGTCTAAATCGACATTGGATGCTCACACGCATCTTCGACAACCAGGTGAGTGCAATGTGCAACTTCTGTACTGTTGTATTACTTTTTTCTTTTACGACTTTTTTTACTGGGTCCTTACAACGCTAATACATATTAAAGAAAGATCTGCCTAAAACTGCCGAAATTTAACCGTACCATGAACTATACAACATTTAATAGCCTGCGCGGAACTTGCAAAGTTTTTTAAGTAAGGACTCATAAAGGTCTGAGTTAGTCTGATTTATGATATGTAAGTACTTCCTATAAATATACTAAAACGGCATACATAAGTATTTCATCTGTACGCTGGTTACAGGCTTAAAATCTAGGTACATCGTCAACTATTGTAGTAAAGCAAGGGTGTAAATGTAGGTTAAGGCTATACGCGAGATCCCTTAGTGCCTATTCGCCTATAAGTCAAAAATACTCGCAAGTCGCGAGTGACGCTCCTACGCCGCAATTTTTCATACGCGTACACCCCGTAAAGTTGTTCTCCTTTTTATTATATAAGTCACGTCGCTCCCTAAAGAGGAGCTAATTAATCCCTTTTGACTTGCTTTTGTATTTATCTTGTATGTCTTTTCTAAACAGTAAATGTATTCCAAATATTTTGTAAAGGTGCTTTGTAAAGGTACCTACGTACTTTCTGTATACTTACTTTACCTCTGATAGAGACTAAGCGATTTATTAGATGGGGTTAGGGTTGCCAGGTGTCCGGCTTTTTACAGTCGTGTCCGGCCAAATATGTACAAGTCCGGCCTGTCCGGCTTTTGTTAGGCTTTTGGTCAACCCCGTCGGAGTCACGCGGCCACGCCTAAAACTTCGTAAAACTGGACAAAATTGGTTCAAATGCCAAATATTGTTAATTAATAATAATTAGTGAATAAGTAGTAATCTCAGTATGTTAGGTATATCAATGAAGATCTCAGTGAATGTGTAGTTTTAAAATATTGAACATTTTGTAAGCTTGTTAACTAGATTAAGGTAATGCAGGTACTCAGTTCATTTAGGCTTACAATGTCCCGTTCGCAAAATATCCTTTTACTCGTTTCCTAAAATTTCCCTTTCTCAAAATGTCCGTTTGAGGTGAGAGATGTGTGTGTATTTGTTACCCTTTTTGTTAGAAACAACTGAAACTATTTTTAAAAAGATTTCTGCATTGGATTGGTGACATTATAGGTATGTTGTTAGCTAAGTTTCAATGTTTCAGGCCGCTAGAGGACGCCACGGTAAAATTTGTTTTTATAAAACTTCTTGAAACAGTATATAGATATTTTGCTTTGTATAAACTCAGTCCAGAGAAGTAGGCCTTAAAGCAGATATTTTTAGTACTTATGACAACATAAAATTGAAATTACAAAGTAGTTAATTAATCCGGGTGATTTTAATTATGGTTCTTTACCCAATTTTTATAATGTGGCTGGTTTTTGGCAAATCATGAAAATTTACTATTAATTCGGACTACCTATACATGTAATTTTGCAGAGGACAACTTTAGAAAGGGACATTTTGCGAAATAGACCTGCGCCTTTTTTATAAGCAAATAGGCCGCAACGTGGCACGCGTTGCGTGCGGCCTATTTGCTATTAGATCTAGTTTTAAATCTAGTCTGTGACTAAGTCACGTCCTAACAGACTTAAAGTAACCAAGCCGCTTCGCATAAAACGAACAATAAGTCACGGGGTCGAAAAGAATGTTTGATCACAATAACGCCAGGACACAAATAAGCTTTTATGTGCTCTGGGTAACTGACCGTGGACAACAAACAGTGGCCGAGTGTTTGGACAGTGGACCGGGTCTCCGAGACGGCTGCGACGAACAAAATTTATAGTTCATTAGATTGCCTGAACAGTAGGGAGCATGATTTGTATCTTATAACATCATCGTAGAAAAATAAACTAAAGTTCCACTGGCAAGTAACATCCACAATTTCTTGCAGTATTTAATTGCTGACTAGTTTCCATTGATAGCAAAACTCAAAACTCAAAATTATTTATTCATTTAGAACGTATATTAAACACACATACGTACGTTTTGAAACGTCGAGATTTTATTTTACCGAGGTTTCGGAACGCGCCCTCCGATGAGAAGAAACCACAAGAAACTCATGGGGTTTTTTTTCAATTATTTTTTTTTATCATGTTTTATATTACAATCGTCATAATACAGATATTTGTAATTTGAACAGGAGCAGTTAACAATCATGTCCATGGATTCTTTTCATCAAAATATTTAGACGTGCTATAGTACGCCTTATTACACAATTTAAGCTTAATATATTTTTTGAATCTTGTAATGGACATGTCACATACGTCTTCTGGTAGTTTATTATAATAAAGTACACTAGTACTACAGAACGACTTACTTATTTTCTGGAGCCTACTATAGGGCACAGTCAGATCATCCTTATGTCTCAAATTAACCTGACGGACATCACTGTATTTGTGAAATTTACTTGATTTATTCTTATGTACGTATAGCAGATTTTCATATATGTATTGAGAGTACACAGTTAAAATGTTTATCTCTTTAAACTTTTCTTCTTCTCTAGCATTAAAATTTTCTCAAAAACACATTAGACCTGCAGCAAGTAGTGAATTTTTAGCGAGTGTTACTTAGTAGTATCGCTATCGACCGCTATTTTGATTGCGGCGCAGTTAGTTAGTTGGTTGCTATTTCTGACAGTTTTAAGTCAAATTAGAGCCTTAGGGTGACCTGAAAACTAAGTGAGCCACACATCTTATCTATAAAATGAAGAAGAAGATAACTTGACAAAGTGTGTCCGAAAGTTTATATGTATAAAAATGAAATCGATTTCTAAATCTATAGATTTCGATATTCATACGCCATTTTATAAAAACGCGTAAACAAGATGGCGGCAAGGTTGGCGGGCAAATCTCGATTTCATTACAAAACATCGGGCTGGTGTTTGTCCGACGGCACGTGGCTTCTGACATGCGATCTTGGGGTCCGCTCCACATTTTAAGTTGTGGTCGATTTATACCAACCAAGGATTTTCATTAGGTAATAATAATCTTATGCCCTTGGTTTTAAGAATAGGTAGGTAATTAGGTATATCATTTCATCACAGAAGACGATATTGTCAAGTTTGTGAGGTGTAAGTTGCTCTTTCAACAACACTTCGTAGTAGCTCATTCCAGAATAAGTTCAAGTTACTCCTAAGATTCGTTCGGACAGTGCGAGTTACTGCACTCTTATGGTAATTGCATTGTATAATCAAACTTTGCATAATAAAGTCTTAGACCTAACAGCTTAGCATGTAAAACCAAGCAAACTCAACATTTTTATTGTGTCTATAATCTGTTTTTAAGATCAGTTATAATAAGTACCTACCTACTATTATGAAATGAACTGCCCGACCCATATCACAAATACCAACAAGTTATTCAATAAAATATTTACGTTTAGTGGCAAAAGAAATTAAAAACTGAGCTACCTACGAAGTCAAAGTAGGTGAATGCCACACACTTTCGGATCCATATTTAAACCCAGTTTAACACAATAACATGTAATACAACATTAAATGTGTGGGTCACGTGATCACGACATGGTATTCAATATAATAATTCGTAGGTTAGGCGCCTTAGCATACTGCCTTGGATACTTGTGTTAGGTAGGTGAGTACTTTGGTTTTACGTGTGCCACCGATATGGGTTGGCGACATGCAACTCTAGTGAATAGGTACAATAAACGAATAATGAAAGTGATTTTTTATATAAAACTGCTACAAAGTTTTAGACTAGAGAAAGCGTAAACGTTCTTGCTTGCAGATGTAGGTATACGAGTATGCTAGACTGTTGACTATTTGGCTTATTAAATAAGTTGGCTGTTACAATATATTAATTGGTTGTTTTAATTTCAAGTTTTAGGCTACTGATACAAACGAGTTTTGTCGATTGTATACAAATTTTTGTACATTTATTTACCGTCGTTCACGTCTACCAATATTCCCATTGGGAACGAAATCAGACATAATTTTACAATTAATTGCAGTGGGAGTGAACGGTAGTTTATGTACCTATCGATTGATACGATTGTAGCAGAACGAACCAAATACTTGATTTCAATTAAGCGGACAATTAAGAGGAGCTCATTGTCCTAGTTACACCTGCCGATCCTGAACAGTCGCGCGGGTTAAGCAACGCTTGGCGCGGTCATTACTTAGATGGGTAATTTGTGTGGCAAAAATCAGTTTCTCGAGCTTCTCCGTGCTTCGGAAGACACGTTAAACAGTTTGTCCCGGTTATTATCTCAAATAGCAGTCGTTAGGTCAAGTTAGAGGCCTTAGGGCGACCTGAAAACTCTAACACTGTGAGCCACACCACTAAAAGAAAAAAAAGAAGAAGCTGATTATGACAAGGGCTAGTTTTTGTTTCCAAAAAAAAAACTATAGGAAGTAGGCAGGTAGTACTGTATTTTACAAAGAAAATCAAGCTTCTAACATCAAAAAATCAAAGAAATGCCTTTGTCTTCAATATAAAGCTGCAAAACGACGACAAAGGTGACACAAAAACAAACAATGTTGTCGAATGTTTGATCGGACGCACCCACCGATCAGGGCTAAAGTTTATCAAGTAAACAAGGGTAAAGAAACTAGAATAACACCATCACATCGCACTGTGGAAGACGGAGCGTGCGTACGGTGACAGCTACTGATTTTTTCAAATAAACCAAACTTGTTTATAATAAAAACTAGCTGACCCGGCGAACTTTGTATCCGTCGGTCTCCTGGTTCTAAGCTACCTTCCCACCATTTTTCAGCCAAATCGGTTGAGCCGTTCTTGAGTTAAATAGTGTCACTAACACATTGATCCTAACCTACTAACTCAATGAACTAACACGACTTCTTTTTATATTATAGAAGAAGAAGATAGGTACTTATATATAGATGGAAGATATACCTTAGGAGCATCGCGCTGCGTTTTTAATCGCGTTTATAGATCTGGAACCTGAAAAAATGTCAGGGAAAACCATCAACAAGCGTTTTAACTGCTAGGAAAACAAAAAAAACTATCTTTTTATATAATTTATATAGTTAGTTATTAAGCTAGAGGACCAGTTAGTTTGTTTGGTCTATTTTTTTAAATACACGACAATTTATTTACGGGACGTACCATAACGTTGATTTCGGTTTTCGTTCTAAAACCTTTAGTGTACTTCCGGTTCACAATTTTGGTGAAAAGCAAGACAAGCGAAGAGAAAATTGTGAAACATGAAAAATAAAAACAGAAGAAGAGATCTGTAAAGGTATCGAAACGTTGAGCATTTAAACAATCTTAAAAGTAATAAAAATGAGTTTAATTTCAATCTAACGTAACAAGAACAGTAAAAAAAGATTCGTAAAATTGTACGAGTGTATTGAAAATTAAAACCAGTGCCAACGTGGACATTACTCGTTGCTTCCAAAATATCGTAAATATAACTATTTACGAGATTTGGAAGCAACGAGAATGTGAAAACGATAACTAATAAGTTAAATTTTGAAATAGCAGATAACAGAAAAATAAAGCAAGGACGTAGACTAGACTATAGGAAACACAATTTCGACGCGAGCATTCGAACGGAAATTGCTGATATCGTAAGCCTCTATTGCAGATTTAAATTTGCGATTAACTATGAAGTACAGCGAGGATTTCGCAGTCAAAACTACGAGATGGTAACTAACTATTAGTGATTGAATTAGGTACGTTTATGAAATAAGTATTAGGTATATTTTGAGGTCGAACCTCTGGATTGCCGGAACGTATACCTACATCGCATAAGTTATACCTCTAATAAGCCGAAACGTACGGAGCCTAGATCTACGCCAGTTTTCAAAAACACAATGTAATCCGCTCCGCACAGCTAATTTACCGTCGCGCTCTTTTTGTGCGTACGAGCTTCAGCATTTCAGAAGGTAGGTAAAATATACTTAATAGGTATACCTACTTTATAAACGTAGGTAGGTAAGGTACCTACTTTAAGTTGGTAGGTGACAACTACCGGGAAACATATCTACATAGCAAATTAAAATTTATCTATCACCTATCCGTTTCGAAAGCAATCACTTGATCCAATCAAATATCTGTGCGATTAGGCAGTGATTCTGAAACAATTATCTAAGTATCTACTAGGTAAGTTAGTATAATCATAAACTCATAGCTATCACAATATATCTGTGGGACAGCTATTGTGTATGGTAGGTACCTACAATCAATGCACAACTAATGTCTAGGGGCTGCTGGATTTCGACGGTTAAAGGCGCGATTGTTAGCGATTTCAATTCAAGTAATTATTTTGCCACCTTCCCAATTTCAAGTCAAAGATATGAATGCAGAAGGTTGCGGGTTCGATTTCCGCCGGGTACAAGCATTTATACTTAAAAAATAAATATGTTTATTTTAATTTTTTTTAGTTTATTTATCTTCTAAAAATTTACAACAAAAAAAACAAATAAATAAATAACGTTAAAAACCCAATGAGGTTTGTAACAAATGTTATGCTTTCTAATCTACGACGTCTATCATAGTATCTAAAAAATAGGACTTTAATTTTAATTTACCATTGTTGGGTCTAATAATTTGAAAAGTACGCAATTCCGGAGGTAGTTTATTTATAAATCAAGGAACAAGGTAGGCAGTAGTTCGCTCGCCGTACTAATTGTTAGCGCCGGTCTTCATACGTAATTCCAGCTGATTCCGAACAGCCGCTCGTGTACGTGCGCTCGTGTATTTGTGTCTGGTCTGGGTGTCCCTCTATGTATTATATGTATGTATTTTGATAAAATAAATATAAGTATTATATCCGGTCTAGTCACCGTAACACAAGCTTAGTCGCTTACCACGGGGCTAGATGGTGCTGTGTGTAGTTCACAGAAATTATTTATTATTTATTTATTATATTTGTTGCAAGTTTGAGAGTTTATGTATTCATGAACATGATTGATTGATTGATGATTGATGATGGCTGATTCAGTTCAGATAGTGTAGTGTAGGTAGGTGTAAAAAATATCTTTATGTATAAGATATAAGTAGTGGTCGTTTAGTACGCCTTTGTTTTAAAAAAAACCAAACCAAACTTTTAAGTTGTGACTTAACTTGTCTTACATATTTTCTTCATTTTGTAATCGTCGGCAGTATGACTGCACCCTCCATGCTGCGCAGCGTCGAGGGGTGCCGTAATGCACTGAGATCGATTAATTATCCCTTCATTATAATTTTATGGGCTAAACTGCTATCCTCACTTTATTTTAATTTCGATTGATTGTCTTTTATTTTTGTTAAAACTTATTAAAAAAAAATTCAAACTAACGTATTCATTTGTTTGAATAGATTCGACTTCAGAGTGAGTAACCACAAAACTCTGGATAGAATAGCCACATCAACATACAAGAAGAAGTAGAAATGCTGTAGTTGTAGCTCGGTGTGGATACAAGACATCAACTGCGCCAGTCAGCTTGTTAACTCCTTCGAAAGACTATCTGATTAAAGAGTGTGGTGAATTTCATTCCCTCAATCTCAAACTGTAACATTTAAATGAAACTGTAAAAAAAATTTATCTCAATCTTTTATCGATCGAATCGTGTCTAGTGTCATAATTGGAATACAAATTCGCTCTTTGACGCTTCGGCAGCACGTAGGGCTGTGATTTGGTCCTTTGTACCTCACACATTAAGTCGCTGAAGCCTCCAGCTACACCCCTCACTATGTTCCACCCTAACACAATAACAACCTTAACACATTCTGTTAAAACACAAAATCTTTTAACAAACCGATATCCAAATCATTCTAAATCTTCTTTCAATGGTTTAAGACACATTTTGCTTGTACATTGAGCGGCTACTTCTGATACGATTGCTCACGAAAAATAGACCTTGTTGCTCTGAAAAGAACGCCGATTTCCAGATTTTTTGTGGTTCTAGTTTGGAGTAAAGATTAGTGCGAGTAATGGTGCGTAATTACAGTAGAAAAGGCTAACATATAACTGGCGAGGTTCATTTGGTGGCTCCAATCAGTCGTAATGTGCGAACGGGGTTCCGACGAGGGCTCCTGGGCTCTCTGGGCTCTCTGATTCAGTTACAAACAACTTGAGAGCCCTTAGAGTTGTATAGGCCCTTAGTCGCCACCAGCACGTAACTGTTGGTAGCAATTAATTGCCTGAACTGAGATAAGAGGTTAGGAAATGTTACATGTTACAATCGTAGTAAGGGAAAATTTTAAAACTAGATTCTATAACTCTATGTCTAGTTCCAGTGAAGATACTATGACTCGGTCGGTACGTAACAGACAACCTTTTACATCTATTCAGTTTTAGTTTATCTAAGTTTAAAATAGACTTCTGAGTACGTATACCTAGTTTATTTTAATTAAAATTCCGTCCCAACTATTTATTTATTTACAGTCCAATGATTTTACAACCAATTACATTAATTGACTAGAAAAACTATTCTAAGAAAATTATTCACTAATTTATTATGCTCTTATTTGATTTGGTTTATTTGATTGGCTTTGTGTGACTGTTGTTTTTAACCCCCGACGGAAAAAGAGGGGTGTTATAAGTTTGACGTGTCTGTCTGTCTGTGTGTGTGTGTGTGTGTGTGTGTGTATCTGTCTGTGGCATCGTAGCTCACGAACGGATGAACCGATTTCAATGTAGTTTTTTTTGGTTGATAGGTGACTTTTGCTGTTCTTAGCTATGTTTGATCAAAATCGGCTCAGCCGTTCATAATATTGGGTTGAAGCTCGGCAATAAAAACCGAATGTTTTCAAATATGACCGAGTGGGGTATCAAATAAAAGAGCATAACTTTTGTGACAAGAATATGCATGTTTAATCAAAATCGGCTTAGCCGTTCAAAGTATATGTAGGGTCAAACTCGGAAATAAAAACCGATTGTTTCTAATATACCCGAGTAGGGTATCAAATGAGAGGACGTAACTTTTGTGACAACAATATGGATGGTTAATTGTTGTGACGTGAATAAATGATTTAAGTATTTAATTTGTACCGGGCTTTTTATTATTCAAATAAAATTATTCCATTATAATAATTTAATGATCTATTATGAAATTACTACAGAAATACAGCCGTATTTAAAAACGAACCCATGCGTGGACTTGGCTTATGTCATATTTTCCCTGACAGCAGCAGCATGTCAGCTACTGTTCAAATGTCAAACTATGGGAAAAGCGATGTTATAATGGCAAACTAAAAACATATCCCATCTTTATCTTTTTGGGTAAAACTAGCGTCATCACCCGGCGACCCCTGTTTATCGCTCCGTCACCTCCCGACACTCGGTCAACACATATGTTCAGCAAACATCGTATTCTCGCTTATGAAATTTATTGACCGATAAGGGAGAGTCGGGAAAAAGAACTAGTATTTAAGATGAAGAGAATGATTTTATGAAGTAGGTAAGTAGATACCGACGTAATAATTTCAAATGAGTTCTATTTTTTTAGAAGCTCGTAGTAGGTACGAATAGTTTTGGTACTTTTTAGAGAAGCACAGCACCTACTGGGACTGAGGTACTTAAGCTAGGGTTTATGTGGCCTTAACATCAAGGGATTCTTATTCACTCTTACGTCTAAATTCTTTAACGAAATTTAAAGTTTTTCCTAAGATAAGACGTCTAATATTATGTGTCGCTGAGGTTTACTAATTATCATGTTCCCGGTTGCATCCCGTGTGGTAGGTGAAGCCATTTCCACGCATATCAAGCCCTTACGTACGTCAAGCCATCATTCCTTGGGTCGTCCAAAGACAACTCGTTAAAAAATTATAGCACTTGTGTATCCGCCAGTACGTAATACCTACCACTGTCCTAAACTCCTAACAATCGATAACTACAACATAAAGTTTATCTCGCCGACTGTACCGTACATGAAACGAATAAAAGCCAGCGTCCCCTACTGAATGACACGAATCATACGATTCGAATCAAATCAACCGTCAGCAGTCAGAACATAGAAACAATCACTGATACCCAATTCATAACTTGAACAGGGACGTACTCAGGCACATAGCGGGTTAGAGAATACTTTCCACTAGATAATTTACATTTTAACTTTACGAAAATATTGCAATGTAGTCTATTTTTTTCACGATTTTATTCTGTGCAAAACAGAACTGCTTTAGTGTCCTGTCCAGTCGTCTCGGGACCACGGCCGGTGTGATCCGTTTTCCGAAACGTTGAGGTAATTAAAAATAATGATTATCTGTAACGCGATCTAGACCCGTATCTAATATGTGTAAAAAGTGTGTTGCTTTAGTGTAGTTGGGTCTTTACTTCCTGTCTGGTATAATCACATTTATTTGAATAATGGAACTCGGCTGAGAAGACACTACCTTCCTGGTAGACTATAAGGTGCTATAAGCTACTTTTTGAATTGATTTTGTCTTGAGGCTAAATGGCCTACAGTAGGGATTTCCAAAATGGTTTTTATTTTTGTCAATAATGTCCTATTCTTATTATACTATTCGCACTATTTCTTGGAGAGTGGATGACTCACGCTAGACCGTGCCGGATCCGAGCCGAGTGGCGGCCGTAGCGGTCCTTTGTACATATAGCTCGGTCGGTAGTCACTCGATTACTGCTCCCGTAAAGCGTAAGTGCTTTCATACAAAATATAAGATGTAACAATACTTGACCGTGCTACGTCCGACCGCAATGCTCGGCTCGGGGCCGGCACGTTGTAGAGTGAATCATCCTTAAATTGTACAGAATAATATATTATTTTCTGATCTGCCGCTCTGAATACGTCACACATACTCTGACATAGAAACAGCAGCGCAGCCGGAACGTCCCACCAATTTATATCGTAAATCGAAAAGTAATCAGTTTCGACAATTCTATTTCAGCCGTTGACGGAACGTAACTTAATTTTCGAATGCAGGTGATTTGGGAACCAATCGACAATCTTGAATCAGATGATTTTTTTCCTAATTGCTTTTTTTAGTTTTGTTAGAAATACAACTTTATTTGAGTAGAAAATAAGTCTTATCTCTACTGAAAATTGTTTTGAGTTTTCTATCCTATTATTAATGTTAAAGAATTTAAGTCTTCCTAGACACATAAAACTAAAAGCATTTTACCTTTTCTACAGTTTTCTGCATTAACATAACGTCCGGCGTCCTTTAAAACAAAATCAAGTCCGTTTTCCTAAATCTGGAACTATATAAATTCAACGTAATTTTTTACCGAAACTGTTATTCACGATTGCTCGATCAAAAGGCCATTCTTCATCCATCATATTATAATAATCATCTCGATTATATCGCGTCGCCCGCGCCCCGAGTGGCTGTTTAGCTTTAGCCACCCTCGATTTAACACCCATTACGTGTTTTTGAATGGTAACATGTCTTTTGGCTTAGTCATCGGCTGTAATCTTTCATGTTCCGATTGCTTTGACAGCCACGTTTCGTTTAATTGGTGCTATTTGTAGGGTGTTGAATTAGTTTTTTTTTTGTTTTACGATTTTGCAATTTGACCAAACGTGAATAATCAGAAAAATAAATGTTATTTTGTTTTAAAAATTCGATGCTTTATCCGCAAACTTTCTATTGCTAGCTGGGCTTAGATACTTTCAATAAATTGTTCTATAGGTTGAATTTGCGGAACATTCTCTTATCAATCCACATAGTCTTGAACTCTGTCTTCCCCTCTTTTTATTCTCTATTTAATCTTATCTTGAAACTGTGCAGCCACTAAGTAAGACGGGTCGAATCTTGTTCTACTGTCGTCTTCCTTCTTCCAGATGAGCGTTCTAGATGACTGTTGCATCTTAGATCATATCATCACTTACCATCAGGTGAGATGGTGGTCAAACATTCATCTATCGTATGTAAAAAAAAGTCGTCAAACATTCTCCTGACTACGCAGCTCCTGTCCAATAAAAAATGCAGTAAAAATATCTACTAACTATCGCAAGGAACTTTCAAACATCCATACGTATTTCGTCTATTCTTTAACTTAACACTAAAGCATAAACCAACACATTCCTCCACACAGTACGAATACAAAATATCTTAAATATTACGAGTACATAGCTTGGTATAGCTACCCAATGTTACCAGTAATGGTGCTGAGTGACGGCGAAATTCGTGTTCAAATTGACTTCTAAATTTTTTCCATCGGAATGCCGACGTTCAGTTACTTATTCCACTTATCTATGTTGAAAAGTTGAGGTTTTCGTGTTACTAGCTATTATAAATGTGTATTTTGAACGCAATTCCTGTTTTTATTCAGATACTTTATTTATTTTGTTTTTATAGGAATGTTTGTAATGGAAATATATAAGAAAACTAGCTGTGTCCCTCGGTTTCACCCGCGTAAGTCCCGATCCCGTGGGAATTTCGAAAAAACCCTTCTTATCGGACGCCTTCATCAAATGATGAACGCACTCTCCAAATTTAAGGTCTCTACTATTAGCGGTTTAGGCTGTGCGATGATGAATCAGTCAGTCAGGACAAAGCTTTTATAAATATAAGATTTGGTCTATTATGACTACGCAAATTGTCACGTTATTGAAATGCATGCATGTCTTAATCTACGCTCTGCATTTCTAACTAACGATATTTATTTACTATTCTGGTCCGTTATTCAGAGCTAAGATATTCAACAGGGTCCGAGATAATCTTCAATCAATTGAATTGACTTCCCGTTACAGCTTCGGCTCCCGTACCTTCTATTCAGTATTCAGTAACATCGCTCTTATGATGAAGGAAAACATCGAGATGAAACCCATTGCTTAGTAAAAAACAATCATTTATTTCATTCCATACAAAATTGCATTAAGACAAAACTAAATTAGTTCACGAAAACTAAACTTACAAATAAAAAAATCTTCGAGGGCGTCCCGCCACGTCATCGTTCCCAAGACACTGGAGATATTTCCTCTCTAGATCGCCGAGCCGTTCCTTTGGAAAATGAAGCCGCCAGCCCTTCAGTTCCCCGACGCCACATTGACACGTCATCTCGCAAGACCCTTAGCAGTTATTGCGTAGTTGATTCTAGACCATATTAACCAGTTCTTTACCCAGGTCATGGCCGAACAGGAACTAGATGGTAAACGTGCTAAGCTCTCCATTATGTCCCAGGCACTACAGCGCCATGAATAGCAATGGATTAAACTTGTTGGTGTTATATATCTTTGCTTCGTCTAGATTAGATATAAAGTGCGTTAAATTGAATTAGATATTATATAATTAGGTTGGTATGCGAAATCAGCCTCATCTGTAAACAAACTTGGGTTGACCAAAGTGTCTTTTGCGCTTTATTGAGTCTCCAATAATCTAGAAATCAGCTTAGACCCCATGCTTAGGGCATACATGACTTTTCTCTATCCCGCTCTATCGGAAGCAGCACGGTCGATCTCGCTTTAGGAGATGCCGATTGTTTGTGCTTCCAAAAATCAGTAGTAAACTACAAATATAATGACGTCACGTATTATTAATTACTTCTGGGGTCGAGAATTAGTCACGATCACCCTACAACATAGTCCCGGAGGCCACTGGAGTGTTGTTAACGATTACAACTTTATTATAATATTAACAAAAGGCGCAAACTGTCGTTAGGGTCTTTTTGTTTCAATTTTAATATTCTCAGAATTATTACTTTAATTTGCATAGTTACTGTGTGTGTAGAAATATGGGGTCGCTTCTGTAAGGGAATGGTTGAAGTACCTACAATGGTCACACTGATTTCCGATTTTAATTATGTAGTAATTTAACTGTTCGTACTAAATATCAGAAAATTTTGCACCTATACCTAGGTTAAATGCCCTAAAGTGATGGGTGATTGATGGTACAGGTTAAGCAACAACGGGATTAAAACAGATAACATGAATTTTATTTCATATCCGCATCGCGACAACCGGAGAAAAATCTACTTTAACTATATTTAACTAAAATTACAAGCTGTGATTGAGTGGGTTTACCGGGTTTTCCTAAACGAATGTCTATTTCTCGGATATTTTCTAGTTATCACCTCTCAAATTCTCTCTCAAATAAACCTCCTGGGAAACAAAATAAGCTGTAAATAGAGATTATGAAATTCAAAAATATGAGTTCAAATCGAGTTAGTTTAAAAAGTTTTGCAATTATTACTGTCGGGAAAGGCTGATGGGCACATCAAGTCACTTCGCATTCATTTCGTCACCAGTTTCAAAAACACTTTAATGTCGGCACAATAGTGTATTGCGTGCCGTAGTCGACGACACATCGCCGTTCATAGCAATGCGGCTCGTTGTGCCCATCGACTTTCTTAAACTTAAAGAAAGACGTAGACTTAACGTGCTTAAAGAAAGCGCTAGGGAACTTACCCCAGTTATAACCTACTTGATAAATCTTTCATTTGAAGAGGGTGTTTTCCCTAAACACTTAAAGAATTCCGTAGTAAAACCGTTACATAAAAAAGATGACATTTTAAAACTAGACAATTATAGACCTATTACACTCATACCTATAATGTCTAAAGTCTTTGAGAGAGCAATGCATTTAAGACTTACTGATTACATCGATAAGAATAATATCATTAAAAATGAACAGCACGGTTTCCAAAAAGGAAAATCTACAACGTCAGCATGTTATCATCTGATTAATAATATACTTGTTCCCCTTGATAACAAGAAGAAGGTAGTCGGCATATTTTTTGATATGTCGAAAGCCTTTGATTTCGTGTCTCACAAGATTTTACTAGATAAACTAGAAAAGTACGGCATTAGAGGACCTGCAATAAAGTGGATAGAGTCTTATTTAGTAGGTAGAATGCAGGCGGTTGAAATTTTGAGTGTTGGTAGAAACAAAGAATTAGTAGCTAATATTTCCAAGTATGCACTAAATTCCTGCGGAGTCCCACAGGGTAGTGTTCTCGGCCCGCTCTTGTTTATATTATATATAAATGACATTTCGGACGTAACAAATTATAAATGTACTCTATTTGCGGATGACTTATCAATTATAATTACTTCCAATAATGACATGAATAAATTTTCTTTTGACATTCAACATACTATTCAGTTAATAATTTCTTGGCTTATTGATAATAATCTACAGGTTAATCTAAGTAAGACGAAACTAATCCATTTTAGTGCATGCAGTTGGAGAAGAGATGTATTGGAAGTAAAGCATAAAGACGAATCATTGATTTTTGTTGATGAAACTAAATTTCTTGGTCTCAATATAGATTATTGTTGTAATTGGAAGTCACACGTCAAACAGGTATGTAGTCAGCTGCATAGGTTTGTATACGTATTATACAGGCTTAGAAAAGTTGCAGATCAAAAAACTGTACTGATTGCATACCACGGCTATGTGGCTTCTGTGTTGAGATACGGTCTTATTTTGTGGGGATATTCTACGGACAAGGAAAAAGCATTTATTGCACAAAAAAAATGTGTGAGGGCTATTGCAGGTATTCCTCCGTGGGAATCCTGTAAACCACTATTCCTGAGATTTAAGATATTGACATTGCCCAGCATGTATATTTTTGAGATGGCTAAATTCGTTAGAGAGAATATGAGCTGTTTTACAGTAGCTAGTGATAAATTTCCTAAATCAACAAGGAACTCAAATAGACTTGTTTTGGCTAAAATTCCAAGAACACAACTTTATATGAAAAACAGTGCGGCTATGTGTGTGTCTATTTATAATAAAATTCCTGACTTCATCAAACAGTTGCCCACTAGGTTGTTTTATCCAAAGCTCAAATCTTGGCTATTGGAAAAGACATTTTATTCGGTAGATGAGTTCCTAGGTATTGTGTAACTTGGTCTTCTTATACGAGTATCCATTCATTATTGTGACACATTACTGTTTATTACTTATTTAATTTAATTTGAAATGTGAATTGAAATTCTAATTGTATTCAAATTATTGTTTATTGAGAATATCGTGCATGTGTACCTATACTGATTATTTTATTGATTTAATTCAAACATTTCTTGACATTTTCTACGGCTGGATAATTATTTAATAGAACGGCAATGTAATGTAATAAAAATGCCTACCTGTTAAATTTTGCATGTCAATATATTGACTAAAGTTGAGACACTTTCTATTTAATAAGAACACCTTTGTACCTATGACAATTGTACCAACTTTTATGCAAATAAAGAATCTGAATCTGAATCTAAACACAAATTCTAAAATGACTAAGTCCACTACACCCTTATTAATAAACATGGAGTAAGGTACGGTTTTTTTCTTTTATTTATTTCGGTCTGAGACCGATATGGCCAATTTGGAATAGCCAGGGTCAAGTTTTAGAATATTTCAAGTTTCTTATTATAGTTTTGGCGTCGTACATCTTGCCAGTATCAAGTATTTTGCATGAAATTAGCCCGATCGGGCCTATATAGTTTCAAGTCAGGGGCTATGGTAAAGCGGTGGCAACTTTACTATAACCTTCAAGGAGCTTCGGCGCGAAACAACGGAAAGTCCATGTTTAACACTCAATTTTGTTTTCACTACACTTGTGCACATTCACGGAACTAAATTGAATAAGATTCCACCAAAATTACGCAATTTAACCGAGTTTACAACATAGTTTAACGAAAATAAAATTGGAGCACGACATGTTGTCTCCGCTTTCCCGCCGAAAGTCCAAGGTACGGTTTTTTTTTTTTATTTATTTCGGTCTGAGACCGATATGGCCAATTTGGAACAGCCAGGGTCAAGTTTTAGAATATTTCAAGTTTCTTCTTATTGTAGTTTTGGCGCGTACATCTTGAACATCTTGCCAGTATCAAGCATTTTGCATGAAATTAGCCCGATCGGGCCTATAGTTTCAAGTCAGGGCTATGGTAAAGCGGTGGCAACTTTACTATAACCTTCAAGGACCTTCGGCGCGAACGACGGAAAGTGCATGTTTAACACTCAATTTGGTTTTCACTACACTTGTGCACATTCACGGAACTGAATTGAATAAGATTCCACCAAAATTACACAATTTAACCGGGTTTACAACATAGTTTAACGAAAATAAAATTAGAGCACGACATGTTGTCGCCGCTTTCCCGCCGAAAGTCAAAAAGGTACGGTTGTAGTAAGAACATGCTTTGACTTTTTCCGTGACAAGATCTTTCAAGGTTGACAGACAGTAACATAAAGTGGTAAATCGAATCCGACCTTATTTCTCGCTTCTCGTTTCACGGCTACTATAACTAACTCAATCTCAATCGGAGCACAGCAAAATCCAAGGACGCGTCTTGTAATAGATTCCAACCCAAGGTAAAGTCTAGACTAGCAACCTTAGATTAAAACAAAAAACTAAAGATACGGTACCTAGTCTAGACGCACTAGCCTCAGTCGTATGTCAAACCGTTGCCGTGTGAGCACGTGCTGTCACACTGCGATTATCTTTTTGACATCCATAAGATTTTGCTTATTTACAAAGCAAATGTTTTTAAATACAATAATTTTATGAAAATGCATGCAGGTGTTTCTAGCTCATTTTTCGAATACGCAATGTAAGAATATACCGTATCTACTATTTTTGTTTTCATCTAAGCTAGCAACTTGCTTTGGGTCTTGTTTAGATCTCACATTTTTAAACTCCTATAAATTTCTAAAGCAACTACATATCAACAAGTAATTCAAAGATACGGGCGTATCTATGTTAATGCCAAGTGCACCCTCTTTCACATTACACCTACTTATAATGTAATCTATGCTAAGAATCTGGTGGTTTTTTTACTTGGAGTGTTGTGTTTCTGTTGTCATGGCAACTGGCATAAGCCGCGATAACTGTCTACGGTGATCTAGTGCTAGGTGCAAGATAACGGTCAAGTATGCCTAGTTCTCTTTTAGCGACACGTCCGCCTCGTCTAGGTTAGGTATTATAGAACTTAAGGTGGTATTTTTGTACTGTTGTGTTGGAAACTTCTACTATAGGCGCCTTTAGTATTTTGTCAACGTTTACTATTCTATAACTAGGTACCTAATTCGTTTACATAACGTGTTTTTTTCTCGTGCCGAACGGAACGTGTAAAGCTTTGCACACGTTTTTTGGGATTTTTATTTGCGGATCGAAGTCTTCCGTCTGACACAAGAAAAAACACCTTATTAGTCTGTTCAGAAATATAACAGTTTCCTTTTTCGTGGTCAAAAACGTTAACAAGTCAAAGAACAATTCATAAAATAATTTTACAGTTATTAAATAATCTGAAAAATAATAATTTTATTGGCCTTGTCATCTATATTTTTGATTATGACTACTATCACAACTGGTTTTGACTACTGTCACAACTGTGTTAGACCATTGTCATAACTGTGTATGACTACTGTCACAACTGTGTTAGACCATGGTCATAACTGTGTATGACTACTGTCACAACTGAATTTCACTACGATCACAACTGAATTTCACTACTAACAGTTTTGATCACTATCAAAACTAATTTTGACTACTGTCACAACTTATTTTTACTGTCACAATTGATTTTGACTACTGTCACAACTGATTTTGACTACTGTAACCACTGATTTTAATTTATATCTTTCCATATAAGTAAATCATAATCAGTGGTACCTATATAGTATAATCTAGTTTTTTAATTAACATGATCTATCGATCAGCATTGATGTTAATTAAAAGACTTCCTGGTTATGATATACATACTTACGTTACTTATTTAGTAAGTAGGTAATTATAATAATAATTTAATTTCATGTTTCTTTGTTTCAGATCCATATCAGATGTTTGGACCGACAAGCAGTCGGTTAGCGAATTCAGGTAAATTATTAGCCACTGTATGGATATAGGATGTTATATTATATGACGTGATATGATATAATAAGACTGTTTTCATATATATATGTCATAGGTAGGTACTTACTATTTTCAGTTTTAACTTGTTATAAGTTATATATTTTACATATTGAGTGGGTATACGAAGGGTAGACGGAACCTCAGCTAAGCCAAGGATAGACAGGCGAATGGACACGGCGAAGCTTTTAGATTCCTTCCTGCTCTAAAATGACTTCACTACCGAGACACCTTATAAAACAATCGTCATGCAACCACTATAAAATATCGCGTTTTAAAGCTTGAACCGTGTCACGTGGTAGGGCTGCTACTGGGCTGTCACTCGCAACGTGCCGCGACACGGGACGGGATACAATCACAGTACTGGGTATCACGAGTGTCACGGTAGAGATAAAATAGTTTTCACTGAGAGAATATAATAAAAAACATCTATGTTCGTACCTTTTTACCCATGAATATGTGGTAAGGGTAAGAGGTTGTTGCGGTTGATAGTTTGTCTGTGAGCAATCGAATCTTAAAAATGACTCGACCGATTCAGATATAATTGTGTAGTTTTCATAAAAATGTTTTGTGTTTAAATAGGGAATGGTTACGAACCAACAAGCAGTTGTTATAGTGATAGATAACTCTCTAGTGGTCTGTGCAATAGACTAATTTGCGTACAATTTATTAGTTCCCATTTGTATCCAGCCAAGCTGGACCGAATTTGCTTTAATTTCGCAGATGATCATTAGACATTAAACTCAAATAATTTGTTGTTTTACTTTTTGATAGGTACAGATAAGTACTATAATTTCAAGTTTTATAATTTTAATTTTAATTAAAACATCTGGGTGTTAAAGCGATAGATATTCTTTATGGGTTCCGTTTTTTTCTCTTGAGGTAGTTACTTACTTCAGAAACCCTAATATTTTTTGTGTAATTTAACTTTTATCTTTTAGTTTGAAATTGCGTACCTATCTATCTTTATTAGAAAACAAACATTATAAAAATCCGGTATTTCATAACTTCTCTAAGAGAAGCACCAAATTAAAATACTAAATTCTGAATATGAGTCGATTAACTTAACAAAACATTTAGGATAATGTTCAGATGTACACTCTATTGAAAAATAAGTATTATACATGTAAGTGTTATCAGTATGATACGTCACAGTGTGGGAACATTGCTATCTACCTGATCAACCCTCAAAAGGTGAAGTTAATGGGCTAAATAAGTCGAAATGTCACGCTGCAGCGATTCTACTTTATTGCCACTTATAACGGGGTGAATTTAAATTATCATTATCGTTGTTTGATTAGTTATATATATTTGGAAATGTTTGTTTTAGAAGTATTTTGTAAAATAAATTTAGCAAAGCTTCTTCATTTATTTGAAATCGGTTAAAAATCAAATTGTGCAGTTGGAGTACCAACTATTAAAATAGTGGAAATCCATGGAATAGATTCATTTTATTTTGAAATTATTTGTACTTTTTTTTTACAAATTTTCGCTACATAGTTACTATAGTTATTAAATGCGACAAAGATAATAACTTGATCAAAGCAAAAAATCCATTCTAGTGTCAACTTGAATCGAGGTCGCGTTCTGAAAACATTTATCATAAATTGATTCGAAACGATCAGGTGAATTCTTATTGAATAAAAATCATAAGATACGACCCTGGTGACAAACGGACAGCGGAGCCTCAGTAATAGGGTGCGGTTTTTAACCATTGGGTACGGAACCCTAAAAAAAAGAAATCATAATAAATTTTTACCTTGATTTTTCATAATCGCAGTCAATATCACCCCAATTCACCCAATTTTGGTACCTAATAAGTAGCCCCAAATTAGAATCTATGCACGTGAAAATTAAATAGTAATTTATTCTGACCCCATAAGCGGCGTGCGCGCAGTTTTAAATTTGAAACAATTAACGGCACGTGCCATCCCTGACTTTGTGCCAGCTATTAGGGCGCGTTCACACGATCGTGTTTACCTGGCGCGTCACGCCGTTATTAGAAAGGTGAGGTGAAGTTAAGTTGTGTACTGTGTGGTTACCTACGGGCGTAAGCTTAATTTTAGGGGTTATTAATTTCATTCAAAGGTATATATAAAACAGATATTATTTTTATTAGACCAAATTTCAAACAGTAGGAAAAAAAATGTATTTGATTTTAATTTCTTTTTTGTGATTGTAGTTTTTCGGACTTCGATTTGAAACTTGATTTAAATTTAAATTTTATAGCCAAAGTGCAATATAGACTAACGTCTCCCATTTGTGCTAGTGTGTTATGAACTCTCATTTGTGTTATTGTGATACTTGTCAACTTGTGGGCTTCTAAACAAAAGGGGTTATACATTTCCAGGAACAAATGCTAATTACACACACAATTAAGTCCCATATAATGAGCCCTACTATATCAATCATCGAGCCACTATACTTATCAAGTCCGCTGCTTTCGAAGCTCAATATTTTGTCGTTCAATGCATTAATTTGTAAATCATAAAAGCAATGAGGCACGAACGCAACAATGGCGCTAGTGAAGCGAAATGCGAAACTCCGCGCTCGACGCTCGTCTGACACAACATGTTATAAATCACGTGACTGTACGCTCGTGTGAACACGCCCTTATCTACGAAATGCTGGTAGGTAGTAGCTAAGATGAATTGGTTAGGTAGTTTATTTTAAGGGCAATCTTTGGGGTTGTTCTGGACGCCGACTTACGTCCAGATATATAGCATGGTTTATATAGCTGGTACATACGAACTACTCTACCTACTCTAGCTACCTACTCGTGTATGTAGATGTTTCAACATGGAGAAAGAAATAAAATCAAGGCATTTTTCAGTTTTAACCGCATGGTGTTTATTACTTTTAGCATTGTTTCAACACTCAACTATAGTCTTAACAATGTCGTAAATATATTCATTACCTTACTAGCTGTGTTCCGTGGTTTCACCCACGTAAGTCACGACACCGACCGTAAGAATTTCTAAAACCTTTTCGTAGCAGATGTCTGTCATTGTACCTATGGCAAATTAGAGTTGAGTTGCGCGTTGAAAGATAGTTATTCTTTTCGAGACCAAATCTATTAAGTTACCTAGAAGTCAATTCGCTCGTGCGAATCCGTGTCAATCTACACCTTTATATTATAACACAATCTGAATGTTAAAGTACCTATCTATAACACGAAACTAATCACAAAAATTCACAATTTTAGATTTATGTTTTTAATTTATAGAAAAAAGATTATCTCCAAAAACTAGAACTACAAATTAAAGTAGTGTCTAGGGTTTTGTATTTCTAAAACTATTTTAACAAGTTGCAAAAAAAACTTATTCCAATATGTTGAGTGTAAGGACCGTTCCACACGATTGCGTTACTGAATCGTTCGTGCGAGAGACAACATAGCCGCCCAATATCACGACACAGTGGGGTCCGACCCTAACCATTAACCTACGAAACTATCGCTCCGTGTAAGAATACTGTTTTTATGAGACGCGTGTTTGAGGGGTAGCGCTCTATAGTCTATGGATTGTTACAACTCGATTATAACTGTGGTTTTCGTTCAAAAATTAATCTATCGAAATAAAAGACATAAAAACTTTCGACTGTCTCATTGAAATTTTTTGGGGAAACAAATTCTAAGTAGCCTAGATCGCAATGTAAATCAGACTTCTTAACCCATTTAAGCTCCCTGTTCCAATTTAGGAAAAAAATGCTGTTTTGTTAGAAACTCTTTATTGCTTCATCTTCATTTCCAAACATCATTATTAAATTAAATTTTAAAAAAGCTGAATTTTCGTATTTAAGTGGTACCTAATGACGTACCGTAAACATGTCATATTTGTTTTTTTTTTGTCCAAAATTAGTTTTTACGTTTGTCCACAGGTTCAGGACAGATCCAATTGTGGCAGTTTCTTCTGGAGCTTTTGAGCGATTCGAGCAACGCGGGCTGCATCACGTGGGAAGGTACCAACGGGGAGTTCAAGTTGACGGACCCGGATGAAGTGGCGCGCCGGTGGGGAGAACGCAAGTCCAAACCCAACATGAACTATGACAAGCTCAGCCGAGCGCTTAGGTATTACTAAAATAGGTTAGATTAGGTTCGGACGATTGCGACTGAATGGGTACCCAAATAAAGCCGAGCGATTGTGCCTTTGCAAATGTTTTACCGTGAATTGTTTGACTTTAGACGCTTGAAATTGTGTTGTTTTCACATTTAATAACTTTTATTCTTTGTGCAGATACTACTACGACAAAAATATCATGACGAAGGTACACGGGAAGAGGTATGCGTACAAATTCGATTTTCAAGGCTTGGCTGCGGCCACGCAGCCGGCAGCCAGCGACCCCGCCTACAAGTACCAGAGCGATCTATTCATGAGCTCCTACCACCATTCGGCTAAGCTCTCGTCTTTTATGGCCCCACACGCGGCCATGCCCACTTCTACAGGTAATTTATATAAATAATGGTCTCAGTACTTATACAGCAAAGCGAATATCTGAATTATTAGGACGTAAAACGGCTTCAAAATAATTTATTTTCCTACGATTAATTTATTTGTTTCTTTTTTTTCAGTTTTAAAGTATTCATGGCCACACAACAATAATTATCAACAAATGATGTTAAATACATTTCGAAATTTGAGATATCGCGCACCATTCTCTTAATAATTGTTATATTAACCGTGTTTGCTACCTCGCAGAGTCAATAAAAATCAATAATCCAAAACCGTCATTAAAACCTACTTGAAACAATTTATATAAATATTCACAATAGAATCTTAATTACCATTTAAAAAAAACATGTCACCCTAAGTAGGTTACGATGCACCCTTCACTCGCAGTACAGGGTTAATCTGCAGTCTGTACTCTCGCGTCGACAAATATTTGCTTAGTACTCGAGATAGCTTGTCGCTGGCATGGCGAGTCACCTACTTGACTTAATGGAACACTATTTAAATGTACGAGTTTCGCAACCTACGCGTCGCGTGACATGTCGGGGTTAAACCCGAGAAAAACCAGCAAAAAGCAAGTAGGAAAAGTTATTTTGAAGCCATGGTCACGTTAAACTTGCGAACATTTTGAAAACATACCTACTTTGTTCTTTTTTATATTCATGTTTGCAGGAATTAAAAGTGTACAAGTTTTTAAAACGAAATTCTTAAACATACGATTTGTACTCGTATATTTACATTTATTTCCCGGATCTCATTCGCGTATTTTATGTTTTAATTCTCTTACCTCAACGTTTCGACTATATTACAATAGACTTGGACTTGGTGAGTAACAGGAGTGGTTTTACAATACTTCCACTTATTTATTACCGGATTCCACCAAGATGAGGGCTTGTATCCACTTTCCCGGTTGAAATTAGTGTGGTTTTTTGATTACTATCGCTTAACGGTACTATCCTGGGGATAGTAAAGTCGTTTCGCGGACAGAATTCCTACTTAAGAGTCGAACGGCTCGCTCTCATCAATTTAAAAAAAAACAATACGCGAATAAGACCCGGGAAATATGTAAAAAGAAGTTCTAAAGGACTACCTTTCGTAATTCGAGCGAAGTAATTTTTTCTTAAAATAGGTAATTTATACTGTTTTTTATCTCATTTGTTTCTTCACATTATATGCCTAATATTCCCACACCGGACTACTTTTCAACCATTTACTAGTTCTTTTTAAATATCATAAACGGATATGAAATGTTCAAATAGGTATGTATGTGTGCAAGCCACAGATATCTATTTTTCTGATCTGTGGTTTTAGCTATTAGACATGAACGTGAGTCACAGATTACTGTTCTTACGTGATCAAGCTACTATGTATTGAGTGAAATTCTTGTTCCAGCGTCGATATTCCCGTCTGCGTCGTGGGGCAACTGGGGAGGAGGGGGTAGTAACCTCTACTCCCCCCACTCGATGGCGCCGCCCCACGTTACTTCGCACCTCGGCTCCTATCCGCACTACGCATGACCTGTCTAAACCGACTGTTAGAGTAAGGTAATCCGGAACTATTGAGACTATGGCGTAAGAATACGTAACTCGCTCTTACTAAGTTTGGAAACAAATACAAAGATTTTTATTTCGTCAAGGCATTAATAAACTAAAGAACAAAAACAAAATAACTACACATATATTTTAAGGTGTGGAAAAGCTTCACTTCCTACTTGAGTATAATCGTAGATACAAATTATTGAAAATCAAGTTCAATTAAGAATAACATTTGCATTATTTTTCTTTTTACGCCATAGTCACTATTTCCACGGGTTATCTTACCTCTCTATTACGCTATTGTGGACTGTGGATCGATTACAGGCGAGTCAGACAAAAAGTCTAAAAACTACATCCATAGTGGCGTATATCTATGTTTTATCTTCTGTATTTATTGTGAAATTGAAAAACGAGAAAATCGAAAAAATAGTTAATAATTATATTAAAAAATGTATTAAGTATTTTTTAATTTTATTCGTATTTATTTTTTAATAATAACTCTTTAAAAACGTGATCTTTTGAACTCACGCTAGTCTTTTATCAAACAATTGTAAATAATAGATTACTTACCTACTCATTAAATAATAAGTAGAATTATTTATTTAGGATAAATGGAATTAATAAAATTTTTGTTGTATTTCTGAATTGAGTAAATTTAAATGAATCTCTCAGGCCCAAAAAGGATTAAACTTATAAACTCCACAGAGAGGACATAAAAACAAAATTGTATGTTAAAAAAACTGTACCTAAACGCGTAAACATGTATTATGTTGTAATCATAAATATATGTATAAGAAAACTGAGAACTAATTTTTTGCATGAAAATCGTCTTACTGTCCTCTCTAGAAAATATCTTATAATTCAGGACACAACCTTTTAAAATAACTAACGATTGGAGGAATTACCTAATTATTTGTAAAGATCTAACCACAATATAAATTACAAAGACTCGTATAATCGTACTCTAACGTTTCTTAGTGACATTTAAAACCTCAGAAATGGTTTGACACATTTATCATTAATTAGCAAATATCACTTATTAAAACTGATACAATACATTCCTTATCTTATATTTGGGCTTAAGAGGAAAGGATACCCACTCTTTCTTCACGCAAACATAGCCCTAGATGAAGACATAAGAGCCAATATGTTATGCCATAAAACCTATATCTGTCATGATGACATATGACTATCCCAATATGTTTTAGTTTTTTTCATAGTCTAATTATCATAGGACCTACTTCCTATTCTAAATTAGAATAGAAAAGTAGGTACTTAGTAGAAAAAGAAAGAGTAGGTATCCTTTCCTCTTAAGACCATAAGCAAACACACATACGGAAAGTCGATTTTCACAAATGATACGGACTCATTCAAATACATCATTAATTCTACAAACCATATTTTGTGAAATCTCAAGAAAAATTATTATGTAACTTCATAAAAGCTCAATTATTTTGTGCCATTATCTAAAATCAAAATTATGGAGAGAAAAAAGCGCCATCGAAATGAGTGCGGCCAACAGGAAACCAAACTTTTCTATGTATATGTGTATAGATTTAAAAATATCGCCAGTATTAAAAGAGAGCAATACATATTTGATTGAAAAATATATCATTTAATGTTCCAAAAAAGTTTTCTAAAAATATTTTGATTTTTTATTTTATTACTTTCTAGTTTTTATTTTAAACATCTTGGTTTAATTTTAAAAAATGCTTTCCAAGATTCTATACCCGATAGGATGCAACACGAAAAAATGCAATTCATAATTTCATCCCGATGCGATGGTCACCTGTGGCGCAAGCGGAAACACGCATTACCGCGGATTTCTCGGGGTTACAAGTTCAAATCCTCTCAGGTGCTGAATTTTAAAAATCATTTTTTTTAAATAATTCTTATTAATTGTTTCTCAATTTTATCACGATATACTTCTATAGTCGATATTTTTCGAAAATAATTATACTGTGGAGCTGAAACGCTTACATTGGACACAAAAGCCGAATCTGGATTTCAAATCGAAACCATTTCATATAACTAATACTTTGTTTTTTAACTTCAGCCTACAATCTGACGTTTTTGTTCATTTAAATTTGACATTTTTTCTTCAGGAAGATGTGTCAAACCGTAGTCTATAATTAAAAAACCAAGTATAGACATAACAACAGGACACGAACTAGTATCTTATTGTGACCGTAACTCTCACATATACCTAATTACTTGGTTGTTCAATTGTAGACTATGATTTGACACATCTTTCTGAAGAAAAAATGTCAAATAAGTACAATAAACAAAAACGTCAGATTGTAGTCTGAAATTAAAAAAAACATACTATTTGTTTCAAAAGTGTCCAAGGCATTGAGGGCCACTGATCCTGGAATGTGTATTTGTTTTGAGTATACTACATGAAGAGTGTTGGGATTAATGGAGCAGCTGCTTATATATCTACGTTGTTCTACACGTCCAGACGAACCAAATTTACTTTTTATATTAATTCCAACTTTAGAAAAATGTTTTTAAATTAAGGGCAATTAATGTTTTGATTGTAGTAGTCCAAACTAAATAAAAGGACATTTGAAGGGGATACATACGTAAGATCTGCAATCACTAGGTCAACGTTATTAGATCAACACCATTTGATCAACTGTTTAATATGTCAGCAGTTTACTACATGAACAAATTATGAGATCAACGGTTCATAAGAACAACAGGTGATTATGTCGTGATGTACTTCCAACTCTCAGAAACAGATGATTTTCAAGTAAACTTTCAACTCAACATTTTCGAAGGCTATTTTAAAAAATATTAAAAAGTAAACGGTCGTTCGCCTAGACGTGTAGAACAACGTATAAAATCAGCTGCTTCATAAACGCCAACGCCCCCTATAATAGTCAAGTGAGTTACCTTTAATTTTTTAGTTTATTTTAACAAAAATGTATATAATATTTTAAAGTGCAATCATACATAATAGATAAATAGAATAGTGTTAGTATTAAATATAAAATGTACGATTCCATCGTGTATTATAAAATTAACAAATTTGTCTCGTCTAGCGAATAATGTTTAATATTAATTGAATTTTAATTAAATATTATTTTAATTACCTACGAATTCAATCAAAATTCTTGTGAATGACGTTTTTAACATCCGAATGTTAAAAATGGGTTGTGACCTCGAACATCTGTCTTAATTACAAGCCGGTGGCATGTGACTCTCATGTTTAGCGCCACGCAGCAACAGTGATGCGGAGACAGTGGATTTAAAACTTCACCGGGAGCATTAAATTTTGAAAAAATATTTAATTCTATATTCCTAAGCGTCGTGTGTTTACTTGTGCACCTGCCTAGGACATTCGATTGAACCCACGAAATGTTCAAGAAATTCCAAATTCATTTTTTCAATTACTGTCCTACCATTTTACTCACGTAGATAAGTCCTGAAGCAGCCCCCGATCTGAATCCTGTGATGAAAATGACTATGCCTATAACAGTCATAGTTAGTGACACTGAGCTAGACGTTTTCGGTCATCAGTACCTATCGGACTGAAGCTCTCTGACACCGTTTTTTTGTAGGGAGCACCGCCTGGCAACTCTCAGGGGAAACGGCCCGTTGGGCCTCTGCCATAGACTTACCATCTAAACCCCCACGGTGCCCCTCGTTTCGCAAGTGTCAAGGCCAGCGGGAATTCCTCGCGAACTACATCCACCAATCCCGGCAGAAGCTCTCTCACTTGTCTCGCAGACAAACAAAACAACGGCCTAAGTTATCTCTAACCATCATTATACCGAGTTTCATGAAAAACGGACTAGTAGATTCACAGCTTTTTCATTCCAAAACATTATCTATGTAATATTAGAATAGATGATAATAAAAACTGTTTTGTTTTTAAATTATCCTTAATTTTTAGTTACCGAAAACCATGTGATTGTAGTTTTTCTCAAAATATTAGGCTATTAATTTAAAATTATTTAATGAATTATTTATGATACATACCTATATGTTTTATTTTAATTAATTTATAATGCATGTGTCAATATAATGAATACATTTAGTCGTAGAAATACCATTGTATAGATGTTATTGTATTTGAAAATGAATAAACAAAATGAAATTGGTTTCATTTATTTTTAAAAATTCTTGGGAATTGTTCGATGAGCATAGAAATATAATATAGCTGATTATTTATCTACAAAAGAGTGTACACACATCACAGATTTTCTGCAATTTTTAAAATTACATTTCTATAGCAATATTGTGATGTCCACTCTAATCTGCGATTTCACCGACAGACCCACTGACTTTAAAACCGAATGTTAACACCCCGACCAACCACGGTTTACCTAGAAGTTATGCGCCTCTAAATCCGAATAGTAGGTATAACTTTTTTGGGCTGAATATGCAACTGATGCGACGTAGAGCTAAAAGACATTTTGTTAATTTTACAGTTAGAAACAAATTAACATATCAAGAGAAATAAAAGACGAACGAAAGATGGTCGAAAGAGTAATTTATATCGTTTTAAAATATTCGGTCGATCCGACCGGTAATTCGCAGAGTTCCAAACAAATATTAATTCGAAATTAAAATTTGTTTGGAACTCTGCGAAAGAACCGTCAGAAATTTTCGGTCGAGAGAAACGCAGTAGGCCTGCAGAAACAAAAGACGATCGAGATAGAAGAAAAAAAATACCTTTCAAGCAACCATAAAAGTAAACTTTATTTTACTCTCAGGAGCTGAATCGTCCAGCTCTTCACCTTAGTTTTTTTACTTAATTTTTAATATGTTCGTCACGCGGTTTCACCCCCGTTAGTCCCGATCCCCAGAGAATATCGATCTAAAGTAGCCTATGTTGCCCCTCCATAATGTAGCTTTCTATTGATGGAATACATTTTTCAAATCGGTCCAGTAGTTTCGGAGCCTATTTGTTATAAACAAACAAATATTTCCTCTTAATAATATTAAGTACTTCACCGGCGCGGGCGTAAGTACCGATCCTGTGGGAATATCGGGAGCAAAAGTAACCTCAATAATGTAGTCTTCTATTGATGAAATAATTTTCGAAATCGATTCAGTAGTTTCGGAGCCTATTCGTTACAAACAAACAAGTATTTCCTCATTATTATATTATAGGACAAATTATTGATGTAACACTAACAGCTGTATTCACAAACGACCCTATGGGACGGCTTACAGATATCTAGGTACTCTTTTCATCATACAAACTTTACAAACGCAGTAAACTATTTCCTCCCTGGATAAAGACATTAGAGAAAATAGTTTTTATGTCGTAGTTTTTATACCATAAACACAACGTTCAGGGCACGTTTGTGCCGTCAGCCACAAACGTGCCCCTACGTTTTTTCATATTCTATTTTTTCTAAATTTTAATGTAATTAAAAAATAAAACGAATTGCATATGCAATGTCGTTCTTTATTATTTAACAAGGATGGGTCAAATCATAGTCTACGATTAAAAAACGAAGTATGAGGACTAGGTATTTTGTTGTAGCTTTGCTACGACCTACGACAATACTTGTAGCAATGCTTTACGAGATATTTCGTAACTGTGCTACGGTAAACAAATTAAATACCGAGGCAGATCGGTATGGTTGGACCATTTATTTTCTGGTTCTGGGCACTTATTCTGTAACGAAATCGCTTCAACATCGTTAGATTTTTCTTGAATACGGTTTTTGGGCGTATTAGCACAGGTACCTTGTGTTAGTAAACCGTTTTGAGAGAAATCAAACGATGCAGAGCCGATGTTGAGACAGTTAATTTTTACAAAATTATGTGCTCTTTACATGTCCGCGGGTATTTCTTTTGGTAAACTATTGTTCCCTACCATACTTTACCAGCAACACTACTTGCCAATATGTTAGCGTTTTTATGAGCTGTACTTACTACTTCTTTTTTTCAACAAATCATCCATTTATTTTGGTATTGCATCAATCAATAGTGTAGCTGTTAAAGACTAAACCCTTTACTTACAAACGACTATGTTACTCCTCGATAATGTAGCTTTCCATTGGAAAAAGATTTTTTGAAATCGGTCCTATAGTTTCGGAGATTACCCCCAATATACATACATATAGACCAAGATGCTAGGGGATGATTGGCCACTTGGATCGGTCTGTCTAATCTTCTTGTAAAAGGTTTTAAAATAGTTGTCTGGAGGACATATAAAGAATAGAGCATCAGAATTTACGTGAACTTAAGTAAATATTGTAGGAGCTTTAAAGCGACTGCAAGGCAAAACGGCCGACGGAAAGTGTCTGGGAATATTGGCGCCTTATTTTTAAGAATATTACCTAAATAAAATAAACGTGTAAATCAGCTTGGAGAATTAACGTGAGGTATTTTTTTATGAACCTTGATATCTGAGAATTGGCCGTCGCAGCAGGCTAGCAAGTATAGGAATGCGTTCTAAGTACATACTATCACTACTCAATCGACCACCTTTGTTTCGTCAGAAAATACGTGATTTCTGCCGGCGACCCTGGGATCTTACTCACAAACATACACGTTACCAACGTTACCTCTTTATAATATTAGTAATATATGGCTAACTTTATGTAACGTTTGTCTAATACTTACTGTAACATGAAGTTTCAAAGTTAACAGACAGTGACAAACGTTACTACATAAACTTAGTCATCGTTTATAAGTAAGTGGGTAAATCTTGGAAACAAACGTCTAAAATAAAAATACTCCCATTCTAAAATTCATTATTGTGTCTTAGTACTTGTACCATAGTAGAGAAAAGTAACAATTAGGTAAACTATAGTACTACCTGCCAAACGAAATCGTTGGTTCTCATAAAAGGAGATATAATTGTTTCTATAACTTCACTATCTACTAAACGATAAATAACTTTATGTAACACTTGTATAACGTTTGTATTTTTATTTTAGACATGACGTTTTCTTAGTCATCGATTATAAGTAAGGGGACTAGTTTTTATTCGAGACTAAAAAAATACCTTCGCAAGTTCGCTTCATAAGCTAATTGAAATTTAAAAAGCATTTACAAGGCTATATTTTTGGTGGAGAAAATTAAGGTAAATTAAATAAATTCTGTGAACATCACACAGCGCCATCTAGCCCCATGGTAAGCTACTAAGCTTGTACTACGGTGACTTAACAACGGATATATTACTTTTTTTCTTTCTTTTGTAAATACGTATACATTATACACACATAATAAACACTGGGAGAGACACCCAGATCAGAAACATTTTTATGCATATATACTTGCTCCCGGCGGGAATCGAACCCGCAACCTTCTTCATGCAGTCGGACATTCGCCCGACGCGCCTCAAAGGTCGATGTAACGCCATCTAGCGATAACTCTACAAACAAAGCATACTAACGCCATCTAACGATTACTTTCACAAGCAATGCCACTGCAACCTATCTACTGTTTGCAAATATTTTGCAACGCCATCTAATTATCTTTTTTATAACCAAAATTCACGAAACTTACATTGAAGGGAACCACGAACGAACAATAGGTAATTTTAAGTTTTCTGGTTTTCATCATTCTTCGACGACAGATGTCATTGTTTTAATAAAAAAAAGCGGAGCTTGCGGAGCGAATCGGGTGAGAGCTGGAGTAGAGATTTAGGACATTGTGATTGGTAGGTATTTAATGATTTCTACCTATTTTTATGTTACCTATCATTACTTCTCTACAACCTACCACTCAAGCAGATCAAAACAGATCTATTCTACCCAAAGGTATCCTGGAAGAAATCGCTTTCTACGATAAGGCCGACCGTTTGTGCAACTTACATTTTAAGCTTTGTCTTTAGGTGCTCTATATACATACAGCACGTACAATACGTACATGCAAAATAAAAGCTGCACCCTGCACCTATTCATACAAAACTAACCCGTGGTTAGTTAAACTCAAAAACGTAAAACTAACTAACAAAACTTAAACTGTCCGGGACCCCCGTCCCGGACTCGGCCCCTTTTAATGAGAATCATCTTTCTGAAAAAAAAAACTTGTTCAGTCCATAGCCCAAGAAAAGTTGTAAAGGCAGGGTTAACACCATCGGTTAGCCTGTTTTATGTATGCTAGCTCGGCATGTTTGTTTGTTGCTTCTTCTCTGCACGTGATGAACAATATTCCACATCCGATTCCATACCGCTAATTAAAATGCGAAAGTTTAAATGTTTGTCTTTCAATCACGCAACTACTGAACCGAATGCGATGAAAATTGGTATCTACGGAGATAGCTCGAGATCTGGATAACCTGGATTAACAAAAAGGCTACATTTCCCTATAGGTATTAATTACTGCGAGAATATTGGAAAAAGTAGGGGCGCAGCAAAGTAATATGTAATTTTATCGACGTGGGCGATTTTCGTCGCCATGAAGAGATAAAAACTACCTTCAGGGTCTTCTTGGCCTGTTGAAGGGACTCCTCCTCTACAAGATCCACTGAGAGAGGTGGATCCACGGTGGTTATTAAGCGCAATACACACTGAGCCCGCCGGGCCGCCGACCTATGTCGGCAACTTTTTGTCGGCGGGCTAGTTGGCGGCTTCACTTATTGCAAGTCGGAAAATTTTGCCGTGTCGCCGGGCAACTGAGCGAAGGCGTACGTAAGCCGCCGGCGTGGCGACGTGACGGCGGGCAACATGCGCGGCCGCATGTTGGCGAAATGTTTCTTTTTATATAGGCCGCCGGGTTGTGTCGGCGGCCCGGCGGGCTCAGTGTGTATTGCGCTTTATAGGTAAGTACAAGTACAAGACAACAAGTAGGTACTTATCTATAAAGTACACTAATTTTTATTTAACCCTATTTAATTTATTTTATTTTACCTATTTTATTTTATTCGGAAAACAAACAGTACAACACAAACTTAGTCACTAAACCAGGCCTCCATCACTCCATGTACTTGCGCGCTATAATTACCTACCGCCTCTCGGACCGCCGCCCGCGGCGGTCCGAGAGGCGGTAGGTAATTATAGCCAAGTTCAGTGCGGTTGTCGCAAGCGAAGCGCGCGCACGTTGTACGTTACGTAAAATTGTTTGTTCGATTTCGAATTTTTGCAACATTAAAGTTTAATAATGGGTACTTTAGAGTTGGTAAGAAATACATACAACACTATATTAAAGTTAAACAATTGTAAATACAATAAATGATTTTCTTAAAATGGTGTTGTTATTTATTTTACTTTACTTAATGTACAACTCAACTATTATATTATTATAGCTGACCCGGCAAACGTTGTTTTGCCTTATAAATAATAGATAGTAGCCGATTATCAGACCTACTGAATGCGTATGTGGAGTTTGGTGGAGATCGGTTCGTCCGTTTCGGAAGAGTACGGTAACTAACACTGTGACATGGAAATTTTATATATTAGAAGAAGAAGAAGAAGATACCTACACTCTATGGTACAACCCTAACGCTTAAACTGTGGCGTAGGTAAATTCTGAACACAAAGGAATTGCGCTCTTATGAGCTAAGTAGTAAGGCGCGATTTCGAATGAACCAGGTGCGTCGGAAATTTTGTAGGCTATTAAAATGGCGGCTTTCTTCAAGATCAAAGCGGTGCAGCTTCTGTACGTAGTACTATTATTTATTCTGTGACTAAACATTAATACAAAAACACCATTTAGACGTTTCGCGTTTCACGTTCATGATAAACCTTTTTTAATAAAAAATGTTTTTCCTAACATAAAAAAGTAAACTGACTGATCGAAGCCAGCAAATCAAGGCGACATTAATTTTATATTCAAATAAAACTTAAAAATTATAGAGATTAGGAGAAACTTTAAATTATTATGGATCGCTTACGTTTTTTGCTAACTAAGAAAATCCTAGGAAAAGTGAAGACGCCACTAAAGCAGCATGTCGTGAAACATGGACACGACGGGCCCCCGCAGCCTTTCGACAACATGCCCTTTTCCATACCTAACAGGTTACTAATTTATATCATAATTAAGTACTAGGTGGTAGAAAGAAAATACGTTTATTCAGACAAGCACAAAAATCACATAAAGAAAAAATATACCTATAGTAGGCATATAGTAGGTAAGTAAAGTACTTATAAAAAAATACCTACCGTAAAACGAGGTGAAATTGATTAATTTTGAAATTAAATTGAGCGCCATTCATAGATTTTTGACCTTAAAAATAAAATAAAAATAGTCAAGCGGTGGACAAACTACGTACTACCACTATCAATAAAAAAATAAATATTATCTTGAGTAGTTTTCGAGAAAAAAAAAGAAAACCTCGCTATCATAATTATATTACATTTGGGGTTACTTTGAGACCACATGTTTTTTGTATTTATATTGAAAGACACAATGACTAGTAACACAAATCTGCAAAAAAAAAATAATTGAGACTAATAGTTTTGAAATTATAACTGTTTTTATATTTTTGGGGTTACTTTGATACAAAGGGTAACATTGATAGGTCTAACTGCTGACTGCTATCCGATACCAAATATTATAAAACATGTTTGATTTGTTCATAACTTCTAAAATGAAACAAAATAATTTATAATTTTATTTTTAATTAACAAATAAATGCAAAAAGTCAACTTTAATCAGTTTCACTTATGTAGTTCTTGATTAGTCAATCAATTTAATAATAAATTAGTCAAAATATTATGGGGCGAGTCTGATAAGATACATTATTCAAGGCTAGGTTTTCGGCACGAGTTAGGGCGAGATTGATACCTAGCTATTAATGTCACCTCTTATACCCTATCAATGTACCCTCGGTTTAGAATGACAGTAATTCACATCATAATGGCGACCGAATCCAAATTGTGAAAATATGTCTAGATTCACAAAAAAATATATATTTAATGTGACCTTTCACTATTATCGACATGTAAATACTTACAGCTGCAGGTTCAAAGTTTTGCACATCGATTTTTTTGGCTATTTATTCACTAATCTTTGAAAAATTAATTTACGTACTTGCACGCTGTGTGAACTTCGCTTCGCTTTGGGGAAATGTGCTCACAATATCAGTTTTGGCAACACGTAAAAAAAATAAAAAATTGCGTTCCGTTTATCGGAGTAATAGATGGAATTATATAAATTTCAAGTTATCATTATAGTCGCCCCGACTGTCAAAGACACCTCGTTTTACGGTACCTCAAACTTACTAATAAAAAAGTAGAAAGTTAACATCTATCCATCCATCCATTACAGCTAGGGTTACCAGATCTCCGGATTTGTCCTGAGATCTCAGGATTTTTGGACATTTCTCAGGATTGCGGGCGGATTTCGCAAATCTCTTAAAATCTTAGGATTTTTAGAAATATACGAGTAGTAGTAATATAAGAGAGTATTTTAGAATATTAGAGTATCAAAGATTCAAATCCTGCTGCTTGCGTCCGATCTTAAAAGTATGAGATATATAGCACTACATGGCAGCAGGATAAATACAAGGATCCGTATTCGAATTCGGATCGGAGGCTGCATTTAACCAGCCTCAGAGATCTGAACATATTTTGACAATTTCTCTAAGTAATTCCTTATTTGCAGGTATGTGGCGACTGCAGTCTGGTGTGTGTTCTTTGGTTCAGGATTTTTTGCACCATATGCTATTCTCTGGTATTCAATGGCAAAGAGAACACTGTAATTTGATTGTTTTGATGAATAATAAATTTATATTGATTTTAGTATCCTGACTTTCTATTTTCATTCAAGTATTCACTAAAAGCATCCAAAACAACAATGAAGGACTAAGTCCAGTACATAATGAATCAAGAATCAAGAATATTTATTGTTTAAGAACGTGGCGACTGTTACAATTTCCATACAAACTTAACACCAAAATAAATTATGAAAAAATTAGTTATCTACCTTAATATCGATATTATTCAGATTAAGATTTTACTTTTAAAGGGTCCCCACCGCAAGGTTTTCCAAAATATTCATTCGAAATGAAATAAAACGGAGACACATTTTTTTCATTGAAAAATGTTTCTCCATTTTATTTGAATGTGAATGAATCTTAATTTTTACTTTAACTTAACTTAATTCTAAATTTTTCATAATTTATTTTGGTAGGTATTAATTTAGTATGGAAATGGTAACAGTCGCCACGTTCTTATGTGATGTAGGTACATAGGGGTCTTAAATTAAAATATTTTGGATACAATCACTTACCCACTACAGGCATACAATATTTTATGTTACCTATGTACTTAATCTAAAGATATTTAAGATCTCATACAATTAGATAACTAGTGAATGATCGTGCCAGTTTTTTCTTAGTATTCTATAAGTGAATAAAAGCAATTTGCTATATGCCATTTTTTTAGTCGACACTTAAAGATATTTACATTTTCTAAGATTTTAAATTCTGTCGGTAATGCATTATACACTTTTATTGCAGTAAAGTAGGCACTCTTATGAAATAGCGCATTATTTGCTTGTGGTATGCTACTGTTAAATTTATATTTAGGTCTTAAACTATGGTTATTGGAAAAGAAATACCTATGGTTGCTTTTAACAAATATACAAAGTTCATGAATATATATACTAGAAAGAGTAAGAATATTGTAGTTTTTGAAAATCAAGCTCAAAGAATCAGTACTTTTGGGGTGGAAGATAGAACGAATAGATTTTTTTTGCATAACAAAAGTAGATTGAACATCGACCGAGTTTCCCCAAAAAATTACACTGTAGCATAATTGGGGGTAAACATATCCATAATAGGCATTTATGGCAATTTTCTTTGATGCGATATTTGAGAGAATAGGGCCATAACAATACTTAGCTAATTTACTATTTACTTTTTTAATGTGGGATTTCCAACTAAGATGTGTATCTATTATAACTCCAAGAAAATTAGACTTGTGCTGTTCTTCAATTTGTACGTCATCACTAGATATTTTTAAATTGAGAGGAGGCTATATAGCTGCAAAATTGGGTACTATATTTAGTTTTACTAAGGTTTATCTGTAATCCTTCGTTATTTAGCCATTCTTTTACTTTATTTAAGGTGTGTTCAATTTCTCTTGAATAATATAAATCTGTTAAGTTATTTTTGGGAATGTAGATGGTGGCGTCATCAGCGAACTGTAGATGGACTTAGTTCTTCATTTTTGTAGGTAACTAATGAGGCTAAGTATGGAAAACGCACAGCAATGATCTTTTTTAGACTTGAAACAGTTCTAAGAATAAAATTAAAGGATCTCTTGTTCATTTTTTTTATAATTAATATGAAGAACAAATCCCAAAAAAGATTTGTACACATAATTATTATGTTAGTCCACAAATCAATTCATATCATAACATTCATAACTATTGTGAGGTACCTCACGCCCGAACATTTTTTTTTATATTCCCACTTATAGAATCAGAACAAGCAGGTAAATCACAGTAAATAATGCAAAATAAAAGTCGCACTGTATTAGATGCTATTTATTAAAACAAAAGCTAATTAATTCAGAAGAAGACCTCAAGGCCATGTCGGGGGATCGCCTGGCTGCACTCTGCCTCCATACAAACAAGATTTGTCCCTGAAGGTGGTCATCCTTAATGTTTCCTGGTCATCGAGGAACTTTCCGAAGAAGTACCCAGTCATGGGTAGTAGAAGCCAGATGTACCGGGGAGTTATTCCGAAGATGGCCATTATTCTTTCTTGCTGGCTTTCCACTTCCTTGTGTGGTTCCAGTCGAGGTAGATGCAGGTCACGGCGATGGTTGGGAACGCGATGCTCACCAAGTTGCGTCGGAGGAACTTCACCAGTGCCATAAAACTGAAACAAGACATTTTAGGTGAAATTATTTCTGCTATAAATGAGAAGTGTAGAGTCTATGATGTTAAATAAAGATAAGGAAAGTTTAAGTTTGTCGCATGTTACTCCATTAGATATTCAGTAACAACATTGTTTCAATTGAAGAATGATAAAATACGATGGAAGTGCACAAACCCAACAAAATGTTGTATTTGTTACATAACTGCGACAATTATTGTTATTACGATAGTACCTCTTCAATTTACCGTCCAATGAATTGGACAGGTGCAATAGGGGTCTTGATGTGATTTTACAGTGTAATTTACCAAAGAACAAGGAAGTTTTTGCTAAAAATAAACTCGTAAACCTGCTACACCAAGAGATTTCCCAGAGCGATATCTACACTGATTTACAATAAATACAGTGTTCAACTGATAAGCAACGTAAGATTAAATTTTATACATTAATTAAATTGGTGTATTCATTACAAAATCACTTGAAAATGTATAATAAATGGATTTTATTCTAACCTATTTTGCTGCACAAGAGAACTCAGATTTTATTGTAACATATCTGTCAATTAGCTGTCACATCACAATATTCTAAAACGACATTTCGTCCACAGACTACACACAAAATCAAAATTTTAGTCGATTAATAATTAATCATAATCGACTAAACCTACTAACCTGTCCAGCGACTTGTAAAATGGAGAGGTCATTGATCGCAATCGATTTAGCAGTAGATATGCGTGCGCCACCAGTTTGTCCGGGCTCACAGTCCACACCTATAGCACACATCTAAAGAAATTCGTGTACACATCGACGTTACGTTAAATGTGAGGTAGGTGTGGCAAGGAAGCCTGCAAATGGGGTGGCACACGCAAAGCTGTGAGTAGATGGCGCTAGGGTCGGATGATCGTTAACCATTTTGCGCCAAATTGGTTTGTGAATTCTAGTTGGACTTTTTGTGTGGGGTATCTAAAATGTATTCATTAATGTCGGTATAAAGTCTAAAAGAAACCGCGGTACTAAGTAGTACAAAGTACAAAGTACGGTACAAACTAGTACAAAGTCACACCTGGTATTATTTGTAGAGATGCGCCGACTAGCAGACTAGCCGACAAGTCGCCTATTAGTCGGCAATGCAGACCATTATAATTCCGAGATTTTTGGGTTAATAATGAACACTCGTGATCCAGTCATTATAGTAAGTTCACCTCGGAATTCGAGATACCCAGCTGTAAGTCTGTAAGTACTTGTTTAATGACACCCTAAAAGTTGTCTCAAAACCTACATTATGGTAGGGTGTGCGCTACTATGAAATTTCAAGGTCAAAGGTCACAAAAATCGGTTATTTCGCTTTTTTTTAAACCTTAAATTACTGGATCATCGGGGATTGTTGGTATTTTCGGATAAATTTGCAGTTCGAAAGCAGTAGCGAAACTTCCAAAAAATTTGGTTAAAATAAAAATAAAATTTGGAAAAAAAATTGAATGGAGCTGAGGCATAGTTATGACATTTTAGATGTATGGTGTTTAGATGATGTATGTAGGCTATGATGTGTTTTGTTTACGTTTTTCTGACTACCCACCTTCTAACTGTAATACTAATTCAATAAATCGAGCGTGTTATGGAAGAACATCTTAACCGACATTTTGAAAACTTTACAGGAGACGAATTTTTTTAATAACTTTTACATCCTAAGACATAAAGAGACAAATTCTGGATATGTTATAGAATATGTTTTTAATATTATGTTATTGTTGACACAATTACAAAAAGATTTATATAAAGGGTACTTTTGTCACTTAAGATAAATTTTCTGATCGTGATTTCTTATGTTTTTCCAAAATCTGTCACTTACGCTATTATTTTGAGCATCTGGGACTTGACTTCATCAAGCATCCACCATCTGATTCGGTGCTGACATGGTTCCGGTCGTTTGTCTTTGGTCTTTACACAGAGATCCATGACAAGGATACGGTGTTGGGCAGTGAGACTCACCGGGTATGACTTTGCAGTTGGCTACGTTGCCAAAATGGTGTCTCCTAGTGATTAGAAAATCGATTTGGGTAGCGCGCCCCCCGCTCCTGTAGGTGATCAAGTGGTCGGGCTTCTTTTTGAAATATGTGTTCACGAGTGCCAGGTCGGCAGTGGCACACGTACGCAGGATTTCTTCCCCTTCCGCATTCCGACTGCCATAGCCCCAAGGATCTCGCCGAGTTTATCCCAAAATGACCTCTTATTAGCGTCGCTACAACCGACCTGTGGCGCGTAAGCACTTACTAAGTGGGTAGGAACCTCCCCCAATAAGCACCTTCACGCACATAAGTCAGTCGCTAAAGCGATTCACCTCCAAGATATCGTCCTGCAACCCCTCAGCGAGCATCACAGCCACCCCTTTCTCTCCACCAGGTGCACCCGTGTAGATCAGCTTGTAGCCATTCCCAATGAGCCGGGATCTGCTGCCTTTCCTTCGAGTCTCCTGCAGGAACGCCACGGCCACCATCCGCCTGGAAAGTACGTCAGCTAGCTCCCTCGCGCGTCCGGTTAGCGTGCCAATGTTCCACGTTGCGAAGCGGAGTTTTACCTGGTGTTTCGGGGCTAACGTCTTTGGCCGTGCCCGCCCGTGGCACGGTAGCCCTCGTCCACTTACCACAGGAGTCAGGCAAAGCTCCTGCGCGCCGTTATGCGGCGGCGCCCTATCCCTGTGGCTATAAACTCTTTTGCAACTTTCCATATTGATTTGGCTGATTTTGACTTTTACGGGAGCGACTGCCGTCTGACCTCCCAACCCCGAAGGGAAAGTCTGCGCCAGAGCCTCGTCCGTTCATCAGCAGGTGCACCAAGCTAGCAGGTGAGGTTGGCTTGGGCCCAAAGATCTTAAAATTTTGTTGAAGAGCGACAGAGCGAGCAGCCTCGCGAGGCATTTGCCGCGCGAAGCAGCTCGGTTAGTGTGGACGTGCCTATTGACTATTTATTCGACAAAATTTTAACTTTCATCCGATTTTCTTCAATTCGAACATATTGTGTAATAGTTGTTTTATTTATTTTTGTGTTTATTGAAATAAACAAAAAAATTAATAAAATGATTGTGTCTTTCTATAAAAACTAAACGCAATGTCGTTGAATGATGCGCGCGCTGCCGCGGGCGAGCGACCGAGCGTGCGAGCCATCGAGTGTCGGCTTTTGATTTTGCTCTAAGGCGCCTCTAGGCGCGTCCTCACAGAGCGAGCAGCCTAATCAATAATACAAAAACGAAACGCAACACTGATTTAATGCATAAAAGTCTTTAATTATTTTATCGTAAGCAACAAATGTCACTTACGATAATGTGCTTGCGATCATTTTTAAGTTCATAATTTCTAAACTTTTGCTTTTGTTGTTTACGATAAAAAATATTTTCCGTTATAGTTTTGTCATTTATTCAAATACGAACATAAGGGTGTTCGCAATAGGTGTCAAATAATTTTAGCTACACGTTTCGATAAAAAAGTGAAATTACGAAATTCTGTCGGTTAAGATGTTCTTCCATAACACGCTCGAAATATTGGTTTTATTGCATAATTGTTAGTGGACGACTAGTCGGTGACTAGTCGGCCCATCTCTAATTATTTGTATTTGTACTTGAGCAAACTTGTACCAAGTACAAATTATTTAGCTCTCTTTACATCAGGGGTTGCGTTCAATATTTAATATCAGCAAACTTTGAAAGTCAATAGTGATAGTGTCCACTGCAGGGTAAAGACCTATCTCTAATTCTATTCTACTGTTCGAGATCTTGTGCGATAGATTGCCAGTCTTCTATGAACTTTTCCAAGTCGTTTTCAGTTTCAAAAGGCCATTTTCAGTTTGTTAAATACTGTAGTTATTTTATTATGTTAAATAAAGACGAAGCTGAAGACTTCAACTTTAGAATAACTAACCTCGGTATAGGTATGCTTTTTCCAAAATAATCCTCTTTGAAATGACCCGCACACAAACGTGTAAAATTACTTGCTTTGAAGTTTTTATTTCTTAGACTTCCCACCGTTTCCTACGCTTCACGTCTCTTTGGAATAATATGGATCCCTTTATTTTTGCAATCAAATGCACTACATTATTTGGGCATTTTCACTTTTGGGTGCCACCCCCACTTTTACGCTGTCCCACGTTTTTAAAAATTTATTGCATATTAATAATAATGAGTGCTAATATAATAAGTATATCAATCGATGCAGAGTAAATTAAACTATGTGTCTGAGCATCAATTTTTAGTTAATTAAGATTAATTAATTCAATTATGGTTAATTCAAATACTCAGGGGAGCCGTTTCTGACTTGTCCCAGTCCTTGTCAGCTTCAAAGTATTGATATTACTGGTAATATTTCTACTGGTAAGTTTTGGTTACCATGATAGTGGATCTATTCTTCCATTACATTTATCTAAAATTGTAAAGGCAACCTTAATATTACAGTGGTAAAATACATTTTTGTAAAGTCTTCAAAACTCGGTGTCATCTGACATGTCAGCAAAGTGACGGGTATAAAGGGATATTCTTTTCTACCAAAGCCGTTTTATTTTTTAAAAATAGCAAAACTATCCACAAGGGATCATTCTAGCTTAGCGAAATCAGTCAGTCTGTTCAATCCGCGGAAAAAAGAGGGTGTCTAGCAGGTGTTGGCGGTTGGTCACGATTTGGTAAGTCAGATTTGAAGCCTTTTTCTTAATTATTATATTTGTCTCACACTATCCAACTATTTACTATCTGTTTTTGGTGTTACTCATTGGGAGAATATATACAAAACATAAATATATAGGATACATATATATATATGTAGGAGATATAGGATAGAAATATTTACAAAACATAAATACCTTCAAAAAATATTTACAACATTCATCATTACATAATATAGTGTGGATAATATTTTATATATGTCAGGATCTAGGGATCAAAACAGGGTTGATATACACGTTGGAAAAGGAACTTTAAGATATGTCAAATCGTTGTAAAACTCAGCTGTATTATTTAATGGACAGTTAAAGAAAATATGGTTAACGTCGCCGCCGGGAGTTGTAAAAAGTTACTGTTTGACAGTTCTTAGTTCAAACTCTCTGACGACCTCTGTGGCGCGTCGTGCGAGAGCGCGACTGCAATGCAGGAGGTTGCGGGTTCGATTCCCGCCGGGTGCAAGTATTTATGCTTAAAAATAAAATATTTGTGTCTGGTCTGGGTGTCCTTCTATGTATATTAAGTATGTATTTACAAAAGAAAAATAAATATAAGTATTATATCCGTTGTCTAGTCACCGTAACACAAGCTTAGTCGCTTACCACGGGGCTAGATGGCGCTGTGTGTTGTTCGCAGAATTTATTTATTTATTTATTTATTTATTAGTTCAAACTTATACTCAGTCGACTAACGCCCTCTGCCGGGATAAAAAGTTAGTGTTCCTTAGTACCTCCTTACTCCTCCCTCACCGACTGTATTAATGTGTATGGGAAGCTTTCTTAATATCCTGTATGTTGGTATCGTTTAGGTTCTGTGGTTATTTTTGGGTTTTCCGCTCGTCACCGTCGGATGTCGCTATCCGTGCGCGCTTGTGAGCGACAAAAACTAATGGAGTGCCTTCGTCGTCATCGTGAGCATAATTTTCATTCAAATTGCAGTGTGTGGTGTTAAAATTATGTTGAAATTCTTGAAGTGAATAATAGAATTGGTGATGTTGGGGTCAAGAATAATATCATTTCGTAAAAAAACTGTAGTAGAGCATAAGTTTACTGTAGTAATCCGTCAAAAATCGAGAAAGCTTCAAACGTGTTTGAAGCTTTCGGTTTGGCATTAATGGAACTATGAACCTGGACCCTTTAAATTTTAGCTTATCGCAAATAAATTATCTAGTTTTGAACCTGAACAAGAAGAACTTCAAACAGACTAGCCACGAGTTGAATCAGGTAAGAGTTGAATTTTTGTGGTGTTCTTTGTTTTCTGTCGCCATATTGTAAATCCGGCAGTCACAAGTAGGCACTTTGGTATGGACAATTTCTAGTAAATCGTTATTAGTTTTGGTGTGGGGAACTGTTAAACACCTTTCTCATCGTGTCTATAATGTTTAATGTTGTGTGGAAAGTATAATTATGTGATTTAGAGTTGAAGGTATGGTTGGTTGAAGGGGTCAATGCGCGCGATGATCGTTATGTACCAAGGTAGGTAGGTAGGTCACTTTTTGTGATACAATGATACAACTATACCACATTGTAAAATGCTAGAAAAACTTCTATAATGAACGAGTAGTAACAGAAATGATGTAGTATAAACAGTGACTAAAAATATTTTACATATTATTGTAAATGTAGCATTCATTTTCAACACAATTTACCCATTTTTTTTTTCGTACTGTTGTACGTAACTTTCTCTTTATGTACCCTTATCTTACTATGTTGATTTAATACACACATAATAATAATTGTGTTGAAGAATAAGTCATGTTTAAATCCTCTCTCATTTCCCCCAACATACTCAACATAATTCCTTTATCACTTTATCGCCTTTTTATAAATACATAGCCCAATATTTGACTACTACCCTACCTAATAGTATAATCACTAATGAAGCTGTATAAAATGAATCACACTCGCTTAAAAAAGGTTGTTTATCATATTGATTCATAATTAGAACAATAAGGTGACTCTTCTTACCATACAGCTACATTCATGTTTCTAAGGGAAGTTAATAAATGCTTTGTTGTTTTTTGGGAAATGTTTAATGTAACTTCTATGAATTAACCCAGATACAGTGGTGTGTACTTTGACCCGTGGCCGCTACACCAGGATTTAACTGTTTATAGGGGGAGCATCTGAACTTTATAAGTTAATTTTAGTTTCTCTGGCCTTGTCTCAACTTAGCCTCACAATTGGACCATTGTACATGAGTTCAGGGACACATGAAAATTTAAAAAAAATACTTATTAGATGCCTACATCATATAAATAACACACTGTCCGATTTACAGCTCTCTACTATTACCAGTTTAGACTGTGTTGATCAGCCAGTCAGTCACGCAGGACAAAGCATCTTGTAGATATTATAGAAAACTATGATAAGTGTAAACCAAAAATTTCTTTAGCTAAGGTCTCTCTTTGATACATCTCTGAGAATCAAGACTTAGTGCTGACTTGCTGCCTAGGCTTGAGCACTGAGACTTAGGGCTTGCTCAAGGCCAGGTTAAAAATTAAACCATTACTGGCAACCAATGGTGTTATTTACATATATTTTTACCCGACTGCAAAGAGAGGGTTATCTTCATGTAATTCTAGGATTATACACTAACTTGGGCTGGCACAAGTGTTCTAGAATGTAAATAAGTCACCTATAAACTAAATAAAACTAGACATTGAAAATCGGTTCATCTGTACGTGAGCTACAATGCCACAGACAGACACACAGTCAGATGGACATATCAAACTAATAACACTCTTGTTTTTCCATCGGGGGTGCAAAATCACCATCTAGAGTATTTTATATCTACAGTATTTATATTATTTTAAGCCAGATACTAGCAGTGCCCGCCACTTCATTCGCCTAATTTTTTGGAAAATATAATATAGTCTATAGCCTTCCTCAAAAAATAGACTATTCAACACAGAATTTTTCAAATCAGACCTGCAGTTGTTAAGATTATTGCATCCAAACAAATAAACTCTTCAGCTTTATAAAAATAGAAGATATGGATTACAACATGCACTTCGACATGCTGCCACTGTACCTGAGTAAACCCAAGAGTTCAGTGTTTATAAGGCCAGTCACTATATTATCTGAGTTAAATGTAATCGTAAGAGAGATAAAGTTATGAATAATACTATAGTTCCTTTCCATCCAATACAGTAATCTATTTCAATCTTTGTTTAATTTTGGAAATTAGGCATACAGGTGTTTATATCGCTCATTGAGTCAAAGTCAATGGTGACTCACTAACATTTATAAAAAAGTGTGTCATGTAAATAATGTGGCTTTAAGCTTTTATTTCAGAAATTGATTCCCTTGACTCTGTGTGGTATTTGAATACATTTATCATGCATTTATTCATCTTCTTTTTTCTTATAGTTGTGTGGCTCACCCAGCATTATTACAATTTCTAAATTGTAATAATGCTATTGCAGAAATTCCATATTCCCACATTACAAACTAGGTACTTTCTTTATTTAAAAAACAACATACATGTACCATGTATGCATCATACATTGCAAACTCACATTTTGTGATGTGTACCTAGCCCTATTTCTGAAACTAAGATCAAAAATGGAAACAGAACTGTCAATTATAAAGGAAAAATTAAATAAAGAGCTGTCACATTCAAATAAATGTATAGGATTTTTGATTACATCTCTGGTCTCTCTCTCTCTCTCTCCGGTCGATCCTTCATGACTGAAGATCGAGACCACCACTCTTCTTCACCCAGCGGTTTGTAAGGCTCCTCCATTTATTGCGGTCTGCGGCCATTCGAACAACCTCTTCAAACCTGGATGAGCTCTTTGGTTTCAGCTGGTCTGACCATCTCATAGGGGATCTTCCACGTGACCTCTTGCCCTGTACGTTTGCGCAGATGATCAGTTTCTCCAGATTCTCATCCTGGCACCTGATAATGTGTCCGAAATAACTGAGGATGCGACATCTCTGGTCTAAGTTTCTTAAATAGAGTACAGTACCTAAAGGTTCCCTTTCTTAGTTTTTAACCTACTTCCAAAAAAAGGAGGAGGTTCTCAATATGTTGCATATGTTTTTTTATTTACAAGCTTAGTCGCTTACCACGGGGCTAGATGGTGCTGTGTGTTGTTCACAGAATTTATTTATTTATTTATTTATTTAGGGATGTTCAACGATTACTCAAAGAGGGCTTGTCCGATTGAGATAATTTTTTTTTTAATTGAAAGGTGAGAGCTCCAAGATGGTCCCATAAAAATTTTGTAATTATCTTCGGAATGATGAACGGGATTGCTTCTCAAAATCCATTAAATTTTTCTCTTTCCAACAAGTGGATTTCTGCTGTCATTTCTCGCAGTATTAACAATGAGCATTGTCTATTGTTGGTCTGTCATATGGTCAACCATTAAGTAAGGCCAATTGTAACTTCAAGCTTAATTATAATATTACCTAGTCATAAATGCATACATTTATATAAATCTCCATCATTATGTTGAAGTTCTGTACAATTAACTAAATAAAAATAACGTTAACAAATAGTAATCAATCTTTAGTACTTATGTTATCTAATAAAATTAGGCAAATAGGTTCTATTTAGGGTTTTCTACCCGGGTACCGGGAATTGGGTATACCCGGGTATATGAAATTTTTTGTACCTGACCTGGGTACTATTTCATTGTCAGTACCTGAGTACCCACTTTAAACCAAGTAAGGTGTATACATCAAAATTCTCTGGGCATCATCCTGAAAATCCTCGTGAGATTCTAATCAAATTATGGGATATCTTCTTTCTAACAAAAAAAAAACATGCATCATAATCGGCCAAGCCGTATTAGAGTACTCAATCAACATACATAAAATAAGCCGTGGGCAGACAGACAGACGGACATGACTAATCTATAATAGCCTTATTAATAAACTTGGAGTAAGGTTGGCGGTTGGAGTAGTGAGATCATGTTTTGTCATTTTCTGTGACAAGAACTTTCATAGCCTTATTAACCCACTTGTTACTGAAACTATTTTTGATTTACGATCATTCTGATTTTTTTATATGTATCTGTAATTGTCTTAAAAAAACTGAGAAAAATCATTAAAAAAATCGATCTCTCATGGAAAATCCGGAAAATAGAGACCTTTTAAAAGGTCTGTCGTAACTTAAGGTACTGAAAATTGCTAAAAAGGAAACAATTTTAATTTGAGATAGTATATTTTTATTATATATCAAGAACTAATTTAGAACCAAAATAACAAACAATTTACTCAATTTAGAGTATGATATGCTAAAAAACATGTTTTTGGGTGTAAATAAATATAACATTTTTTGCAAATGAATAAGCTATTCTTCTTACATAATTTGCATCTAAGTTGAGGTGTTTTATATTCGACTATGTGATCTATTCCATCATAGCGGGAAGACTCTAGATGGAGTCTTGGCGTAGGGCACGGACCTCTCTTTTTTTATATGTTTCTAGGAAACCTCTAGCTAAAGTTTATTTACCTCTTTTTGATCATGACTACCATGGTTTGTGCTTCCCTGTAGTTGTATGTGTCGAAGATTGATCTCTCACATTATTAGTTTAAGTTGTTGTTTATTCGTGGGAACCTCTAATTGGCTCTCCATTTCTATAATGTTTACTTATATTTGTGTAATAGCTGTTGGTTCTCCCAAAATAAATAAATAAATAATAAATAAAGTTCTCCTGAAACTCAAGTGATCCAACTCTCCTCCGGTTCGTTTATATAACTGCCACGCATTATAGACAGTCATATCTAAGCAGTGACTGAATAATGGAAAATACCATTTCTTTCCTCTAATAGATGTACGATACAATCCGATGTTTTGATCCGATCTATCCACTCCCCCATATTTTCATTGTATCGTTTTATAGCAGCAGGTTGGTCTATAAGAATATATCTTTTCTGCTGTTGAGAAAATCTTTTGACTTTTAGCAAGGGCTCAACAGAATCAACGTTTGATGCAACAGTGACAACGCTATTGTCATTCCACTTACAAACCAAAGTCAGCATCTGAATATGTTTCCCAGTACATGTAACGGCGAGGTACTACTACGTATCCGCTAAACATAAGGATTGCCAGAAAACATCTCATTTCACTGGGGGTTACGTTGTTGCCAGTTTTATTTTTTTGTGCCGCATATAAATTCGTATAGTTCACTAGCAGTTCGATAACAGCTTCGTCGTACATACAATCAAAATAATAGATGGGTGGTTGTGAATTATTTGGCCCCTGTTCATCATTCCATTGAGGAAATATTGTAGGTGTGACGATTTCTCCACTTGTAGGTTTGATTTTTTGATACAGTGGGCTGTATAAAACTACGATTCGAAGACGTCTGAGAAGTAGATGCTAAGTTTTCAGTAGAATCTGGTGCCAAGTCTGACAAACGTCTTCTTTTACTCAGATTTGTACATCGTCGTCTTCTTCATCAGAACTGTCAAAGGCTATCTCAGCTGGAGCCCTGAGTTGAGAACCTATGACAAAATAAAATGATTTTCAGTTTGTGGAAGCTATCAAAATATATTAAATCGAACCACAAGACCAACAAACCAATTACCTGGAAGGTTATGCAAAGAAATAGATTCTTCATCTCCGGAGTCTTCGTCGGTCAAATCTGCGTTGGCATTTTCCGGTGGGAATATGGTAATAGTAGCTGGCAAATCCGTATCATTATCAACTGCCTCTAACTCATTCAATATGTCATTTAGGTTGAGAGCTTTTTGTGGTCTTGATCTATAACAAAACACATTTATTTGTTACTCCCATATTACGACAGAACTTTTAAAAGGTCATCAATTTCAAATGCGAATAAAGTACCTAATATTTTAATTGCTAAGTATATTTTTTATTTTTATTGTTAGCTTATATAATACCTAACAAGTATTTGGTAAACAATTTAACTATAGACAATCGTACATTTTAATTTATGCTTACCTTTCAGAAGCCATCTCATAAAATAAATCCACTGAGCACTAGAACACTAAAAAACAATATTTAGAAGCAACAAGCACAAAATTTACGTATGCACAATCGAACATCAATATACTCGCATCAATATGGCGTAAAAATATTTGTAATAACTAAGCGAATTCATAAATAAGTAGGGGGTAGTTTTAAATCATTTTTTTGGACCTTTTAAAAGGTCCGTCGCTGTATCTGGGTTAATAAACGTGGAGTAAGGTTGAAATATTTTTCCACTTTTTGTTTCTGTCTATCAACTAAACGGAAAAATACAAAACATGTTCTCACTACTCTAACCTTACTCCACGTTTATTAATAAGGCTATCAAAGTTGACAGACAGAAACAAAAGGTGGTAAAATAATTCCGACGTTACTCCACGTTTATTAATAAGGCTATTAGGGTTTCTTGTTGGCTACGAAACCCTAAAAACATAGCCACAACTGAATTAAGAACCTACTCCTTATTTCAAGTTGTTTGAAAGAAACACTAGAAGTAATTTTCTTCTGTTTTCAAGATGTTGGATTAAATTTTTTTAACTCATTTTTCGGTTTTAATCGCGTGTGGTTTATTACTTTTAGCTTTGTTTCAATGCTCACAGTTTCGAGACCTTTACTGGTCTTTTCTTCTGTATTGACTGAACGACGATTTTTTGCCGTTACGTAGATTTTTCTTTTGTTTTCGCGGACTCTGTTACTGAATTTAGTACTTCGAAATTCCGTAGTTTGTGAGACCAAATGTTTATCAGTACGATGTTCGTTAGTTCGAAAGTACAATGTCGCGCTGTTTGTGAGATCTAAAGTATGCAAGTGCGATGTACGTCAGTTCGAAAGTGTACTGTAGCGAAGTACGAAATTGCGATGTATAAGACATTTAAATATAGGTATGAACATCCAACAATACAAACAAAAACATAATTATCCGTGATTTATTAAATTACGGTACAAATAACCAGCCATTATTCTTTCATTTTTCATAGTTGCCCCAATTTTAAATATTATGTCGCGGGAACTCATATCAACGCGTCACTGGACGAACATTTCAATTCAATAAGTTGCTCCCTAGTGATGGGTCAACTCGAGTATAAAAAAATCATTTATTTCATCGAATTCAAATTACATTAAAATAAATACATTAAACCGAGTACACCATTACCCAGTACCCATTACTCGAGTTAAACCTTGCGAACTCGAGTTCAATAATGGTACTATTTTTAACAAATTTTAACCTAAAAATGCATCCTAATTGGTGTTAATTTTATTCGATAAATTAATTTTGGAACGAAGTTCCTTATCGCGCGTTGCGAATGGGAGCTAAACGGAAAAAATTAAGACTGTAAAAAGCTGTAACCGATACACTTTTTTTTTTACCTGGAACTTCGTTCCATCCGGGTGTCCTTGACACCTCTCAAGTTTTTATTTCGGTCCTATTGCCTAATCTCGGTAAGGACAGACCGAAGGATTAAAACGTAAAAAACTACATGCCGTGGTTTCACATTGTAAGCCTCGTTCTTGCTGAAATATTGAGATTGAAAAATTTCGATCCCGTGGGAATATCGCGATAAAAAGTAGCCTAGGTAATAATTTAAGTCTCCAGCTTATTAGGTACATACTAAGTCTCATTTAAATCGGTTCGGTATTTTTGGCGTTAAGCGGCAAAGTATATAAAATAATTAATTGGGTTACTCATGCCTACCAACTCGAGTTGCAACTCGAGTTACGTGCACTTTAACTCGAGTTGACTCTAGTTACGTTTATTCCAAGTTGGCACATCACTATTGCTCCCAATATTTCCAGTTGTGGTCTGTATAGCATTGTGTGAAAGCAGACATTCCTGTAACCCAAAATAACATAAAAAGCTGACATTATCGTTGGAACAGCCTTTTAAACCGGAAAAAATGAAAGTGTACAAAACACTCAACTGAAAAAACTAGTGATGCGCCGAGTACCAGTTTTACCGAGTAACCGAGTACCTATTACTCCCGAGTAGTATTACTCGGTTCAAAATTTACCGAGTCGAGTACTCTGCCGAGGTTCATTTAAATAACCGCAAAAACAAGTTGCAACGCGCTCCAGACGACGCGCGACAGGCGAGGCGACTCGAAGCAAGCAGGTTTTCTTCTTTACTAGCTGCGTCCGCGGTTCATCATCATCATCATCCGGGCGATGTTCCTGATGGGAACATCTCATTATCAACACTCTCGGGAGCCCGGAGTCCGCTATCCTACTTTTACGTCTCTACTTCGCACGATCTTTGGCATCCCGTGTAGTGAGGCCATTTGCACGCATGTCTGCTCTCTCGCCGTCAAGCCAGCCTTTCTTGAAACTTCCCAATCTGCTGCGGTCGGGCGGAGGCGCCATAGCAAAACATTTGTTCCCTACGTAACTAGCCGGACCATCGTAAACGCCATTCTTGCATGGTCATTGGCCATTCTTCTCGGGCATGAAGGCTGCCCCTGATGCCGGAGTTTCTGACGCGGTCTTTTCGCGTCACTCCACACATCCAGCGCAGCATTTTCATCTTCGTGAAACGCAGCTCCTGCTTATGTCGCTCAAGCACTGGCCACTATCACTATCGTATAAAAGGACAGGTCTAGTGATCGTTTTATACATTTGTTCCTCTTAGTTCAACCGGTATTTTGGGGTCGCAGACGATACCAGTTACCTCTCGACACTTAGCCCAAGCTGCCGAAACACGAGACTTGACGTAGCAACCGATGTCGCCGGACGCAGGAAGGACGCAAATCCCAAGTACTTAAACTGATCTGTCCGTTTGACCATATGACCACACAGTACACAGAACACAGTGTGTGACACAGGTGTGCTATCTAGGTACATGCACAAAGTGGCCATAGCCACTTTGGGCGTGTAGATAGAGGGTCCTTTAAGAAGACCGAACTAGCATTTGAAGACACGATCTGTCTAAAACAGATCCCTGACGATTGCTCTTGGGAGTAACCTGACGGTACAGCAACCCCTTATCAGGCGTAATCAGTGGCAAAAGTCATTGATTCGGAAGGAGTTCCGATGTCTGCACCTCTTTATACTGCTTATTTAGCAGCTCGTGGGAAATGAGCGCCATCTCTCCTTCACCACGAGGTCGTCGTATAGCAGGTTACCATCGGGATTGTTTACACTGCGGCACATGGATATATCCTGCGCCGCTTTGATCCCAGAACATGCCTACTTATAAATAAGCTTCTGCCCCTCAGACGTTTCCAACTTATCGTACAATGGCTGTCAGTGGTGCTGTCTGTCGCTGGCTACTGCTCTTTTAGTGGCACGTTTGGCGGACCTGTACGCGTCGCGATCTTCAGGAGAGTTAGACGCTTGCCACTTTACCAGCTTATGTATCGATATGAAGTTCTTTAGCTCTGTACCTTTTTGTTAAATTTCATCTAAATTGGTCGACCCGTTTGAGCGTGAAGGAGGAACAAACAAATACACAAACTTTCACACTAAGTTAAGAAGCCAAAGCTGTACACAGATGAAATCCTACAAAGATATACTATACATCTACTAGCTGACCCGGCAAACGTTGTTTTGCCTTATAAATTATAGATAGTAGCCGATTCTCAGACCTACTGAATACGTATACAAAATCTCATAAAAATCGGTCAAGCCGTTTCGGAGGAGTACGGTAACTAACATTGTGACATGGAAAATTTATATATTAGAAGATATATATCCGAGTTACTCGGCTCATGAACCGAGTACCGAGGCCGAGTACGAGTAGTAAAAAACTGCCGAGTAATGAGTACTCGGCAGAGTACTCGGCGCATCTCTAGAAAAAACTGATAAAACAACAGAAAAACGCAACTATGGAAATTAAAATACATAATAAAATATTGTTTGTTTACATTTTTTTTGTTTGTTTTGTTGGATGGTCACACCTATATTTAAATGTCATATACATCGCAATTTTGTACTTCGCTACAGTACACTTTCGAACTGACGTACATCGCACTTGCATACTTAAGAGCGGTGTTGGTCTAGTGGTCTAGTGGCCCCGGCTTTCATTCTGAGAGTCGTGGGTTCGAATCCAGACCGACCGCGCACCAATGTCTTTTTCTTTAAGAAAAAGGTATGTGCGCTAATAACATCGCTCTTACGGTGAAGGAAAAACATCGTGAGGAAACCAACATGACCTAGGACTAACCACGGTCCGAAGACATGGGATATTCAGTGTTTTCTATGTATCATATGTATGTATTTACAAAAAAAGTATAATATGTAGTATATCCGTTGTCTAGTACCCATAGTACAAGCCTAGTGCTTAGTTTGGGGCTAGATTGCGCTGTGTGTAACGTCGTGCAATATTTATTTATTTGTTTATTTATTTATACTTTAGATCTCACAATCAGCGCGACATTGTACTTTCCAACTAACGAACATCGTACTGATAAACATTTGGTCTCACAAACTACGGAATTTCGTACTTCGAAATTCAGTAACAGAGTCGTTTTCGCGTTGTTGGGTTGAACTGAAACTCATTTTTGGTATAATCGCGTGGTGTTTATTACTTTTAGCATTGACCTAAAGTAAAGGGCATTGAAACAATACTAAAAGCAATAAATGCCACGCGAATAAAACTGAGGAATGAGTTTAAAATCACAAAAGTTAATTAATAAAGAAACCCTTACAGTTTCGTCATGTCCATCTGTCTGCGGCTTAACTCAGTGACGCATTGTATTTAGAAGCTGTCAGTTTACATATTGATCAAGCCGAAAAAGTGCTACAATACAAAAATTAAAAAAAGGCAAGATACTGGCGAAAAACATAACCCTTTCCTTGCAAGCCGGGTAATAACATTATATACGATACCTCCCTCACTTTACCCCGTCGTGTGAGGTATCGTTAGATAGGTCTCTTTAAATAATTATAAAAAAATGATTAAGCGTTTAAAAAGAAAACATTTTTAATTTTAGTGTTCCGTTTTCGAAATATTGAGCTTTAAAGTTCTCGTTTTTACAGTCATACCCTCACTCTAACAACCAAATGACTATACTTGGATACTTACAAAACATACTCAATACCCATTTAAGTTCGTATCTTTGAGTATTTTTGTTACTACCTCTTCATCTCAGGTGGTGATTCTCAGAAATGGCCTTGTCCTATGGCGGAAGTGTCGGCTTATACAGTGCTTAGGAACCTCTGTAGGTACAAAAAAAAACGTATTGCTAGATAAACTGCTGAGGCTATTGTCTCAGCAGTTTATCTAGCAAACTGAGACTATATGCAGTATCAAAATCAAGAGATTCCTTATGGACCACTCACAAGGTGCCCATTTCCAATTCAATCCAAGGAAGTCATTAAAATAAGCATTATGATTGGACAGTCCTGAATGGAATTTTACTCATTTACCGGGCTTTCAGATTTGCAGCCATTTTGTGTTGGTTTTCTGGCTTCAAGCCAAAATGTCTCGAAACTACCAATACTAGATGCTATTTAACCAATCAGGATTTCGCACATATTGCTCAATGCCTGATGAAAATTAAATCATACAGTTACGTAATGTATATATACCCAATGATTAAAGCGCAGAAGCGCAGGGTATTGATCCGTCTATGCAATATGCATTCCCCCATCCAGTCCCCCCCTCGGTCATACCTACCTACGTAATAACTCGCAACTCACCTCCCTTTTCACCCTGGAAGCGAAATGAAACGTTAACTTTCTATGATAGAGCATAAAATGTATAAAAGCAACTGTTGCCAAGAGAATAACTATTATATTTACGCAAACATTTTGTTGCCAAAGTCGGTTATCGTCTGCCTTAGTTTAGATTACAGAAATGTACGAAGTTGGCTATATGCCCCGTTGTTTTCTACGTTTAGAAATTCTATAGAGGTAATAGAAAAATATATATTTACCTAATTGAAATTTGGAGGACAACTGGTATTGCCAATAATTACTGTAGATATTTAACTAGGTACTTAAAAGTTAAAACTATTTTTTTTACGGAGAAAGGATAACTACTTTTTCTCCATATGTACGTACAAACGTAGTCTCCATACAAACGTTTCTCCATGGCTAAAGACATTAGACTCTACTGTCTTAAGAAAACAGTAAACTCAAATGATTAGAGAAAATATGTTTATGCCACAAAACTTCTATCAGCGTTGACCGTTTTAGTTTTTTTCATATTCATTGTTTTTTCTTCAATACCTACTAATTAGAAAAAAAATTAGGGGCATGGTCAAGGTAATGGCAGATATAGGTTTTATGGCATGAAAATCCTTTGTCTTTATCTAAATTTATTTTTCAAATAGCCGCTGTTCTAGAATACCTGTGCTCGTTAGTATATTAAAAAAACATCTAAAGAGCTTAGATTTCCTTTCTACCTTTATAAAGTGTTTTGCAAACATTAAAGCTTTTGTAAGTCTTCTAACGCATAGTTTATTAATAGGTACGCTAGAAGCCGCTTAGACGATTTCTCAAAGACCTAGCTAATTACACGTCTTAAGCAGAAACCTGCTGGATAGAATACGCTTTGTACAGGATTATCTATTTTAAAATGAATAGGAAATAAGGTATGCAGCTGGGAGCTGTTCTGTACAAACCTTTGTTCTGCGAGTTCTATAGAAACGTTTTTTTTTAGAAAATGTTTTGAAGTTTTTTAGAAAAGTAAAACTTAAAAACTGTGTTTGATTGTGTGAATGAAAGAAAAGATCATTTTTGATGTTTAGAATAAACCAAATATGTTTTTATTTTGAATTCAATAATATATCAAATAACTGATCCAAGAAACAGCTGATTTTCGAGTAAGAATAATCGAAATGTTCGGAAAAATAGTCCAAATTTTGGTTCAGATGGCGTATTAAACGGGATTTCAAATTTCATGTTTCTAGGACTAGCGGTTTGGGCTCTGCGTTGATTTATAGTTCAGTCAGTCAATCAATCAGTCAGGACTGTGACTTTATATGTAGGTATTATATATACCTATAGATTATGTAGGATCGTTTTATACGTGATGATCAATGATCATTAATAATATTAAGCTAGTTCTACTGTATTTTTTTTCTATTAAGTACTGTTTGTAATACGCACGCAAGGTATTTTGTGACCGGAATTAAGAGCCTGAGATGTGAACTACACCAGTAAACAGGGCCACAAATCGCCCGACGCAATGATAAATAGATAACGTTGATAGCACACCGATAAAGCGACGATAGTATAATTTGTATTACCTAAGTGACGTTTAATAATGTTGTGTTGCAAAATCATGACGATAGCAATGGACGCATGTTTTGAAAGAACAATTATTACTCATTTGGTCATTTCTCTATTCAATAAAATTAAAGTTCAATTAGACTTTCACCGCACATAACCTGATTCATGGAGGTTTCACGAATCGACGCAAACAGTGAAGAAAAAAGGTTTTTTTGTTTTTTAATATAGACTATTAAACTACTGAACCTAGTTTGATAAAACTTAATAAAAAACAATCGATAGTCCTTGAGCTTTGAAAGCACCTAACTTGCGAAATATTTTATTCCGATATTCCCAACCAATCAGACCTTATACAGGTAAACTGCATGGCTATGCTAGCATACAATACAAAAAATCAATAAATTTTGTACAAATCACACAACGCCATCTAGCCCCATGGTGAGCTATTAGGTTTGTGTTAAGGTAAATATTAAATGGATATAAAAAATAATGGATATAATACATTTATTTATTATTATTTTGTAAATACCTACATACATATTATACAAAGACTCAAGACCAGAATAAATATATTTATTAAGCATAAACAAAATAGGTAGGTACCTACTTTTTCCCGGCGGGAATCGGAACCGCAACCTTCTGCATTGCAGTCAGGTATTCGCCCGATGTGCCAAAGAGGTTGTCAAACAATAATCACAGTATACAACAGTATTCTATTAGTAAACAGCTGAGCGAAAGGTCATTACGAAAAACCTAACCTGTTTGCTTATACATTATTAATTTACATTACTCGTTATTATGGTTACTATATCTAGAATTTCTTGAATATTGTGCTAATCGATATACTTAGTAATAGTAATTTAAGCTGTTTTAAGTCGCGAGTGGATAGTTGTCTACACCACATTTCATACGCTGGTCGTACATAAAATTATTATAAAAATGCGAAAGTCTTGCTTGTCTAAGAGATTATGCACATGTTTCTTTGTTTCCCAATGACCCAAAAATCACAGGCTAGAATGACTAACTGTGTGGACTAACATAATGTTAGTCTCATTTTCATCCCAATACTGAAACCGCGGGACGCTAGTACAAATAATAGAAGCCAGTCAGATATTTATTCACTTGCCGTTCATCTACCTACTGCATTCGTATTTGCATTTATGCACTTTTGAAAAGGTCCGTAATTGAGACGTTAGCTGTTATGGAGGCGGCTAACAGTAATCAGTTTGACCTCCGCCCTCAGCACTGCGAACTGTATATTGTGTGTAGTATAGTTACGTTTTATTTCATTAGTCCAGTGGTGACGCCGGAGAGCGGTCCACCCTCGCTCATGGACCGCGCTTGTGATTTGTCAATGTAACAGCGAATTCTCTATGGCTTGCATTTGTTGTGTTTCTTCAGCGAACTGCATAACGATTGAAGTGTAACGTGAGACTGTTTTAAAACTAGTTTATACGGGGTTAGTTACTGGACTCAGTGTCTTTGATTTTCAAACCAAACCAGTGCCAGTGACTGGCTTTTAAATTACTGAGACGCGGTAAAATGTAGCCCTTAGTAAAACTACTAGGGTGGCGCAGTTTTAGCCGCCCTAGGACTTGTACATACGGTTAGAAATTGGGAAAATAGGTGCCGCATATTGTATTGTGTTGTTGTCCGATTTCCTTGCTTGAAACGCGAACGGCTAAGCGATATAAGTTTTTCGTTAATAACTCTCACCTAACCTGACCACAATAGTAATAAACAAATCTAGTAAAAGCCGTCCAGCCTGTGCCTGACTGATCAACGCACAGCCTAAATCGCTGATAGTAGAGAGAGAGATAGAGAGCGAGCTGAAATTTGGAGAATGTATTATTTAACGATATAAATAAGCATCCGATAAGAAAGCGTTTCTCACGGGATCATCGGGACTTACGCGACTAGTTGTTAATAAAATACGACCTCACAAACAATTATTTTTATAAGATTTCAGTTCAGTAGTTTTAGTCATTTCTCTTTTTAATAAGATATAGGTAGTACAGGTAGAAATACGTTTAAGTCTTACTGATTTGTCAATTATTCAGCTTCGTATTTTCAAAAGTCGTAGAACACAGGTTGTAGGGGTTTTCTTTTCTCCCTTTACGATTTACTTACCTTTCCCTGACACTTTGTAAATTGTCAACAGCTTGTCACCCTCCATGGCATCGAAGCTGAAAACCAAGTTCTGAGGTGTCTGTTCACTGAGGCAGCGCGTCTGTCGTGGGACACGGACCGATCGAATTCGTCGCCCAACAATAACTTGCATGCGTCTATCTTGGCGCAAAGGCTAACTGCCTTACTCAGCCACCCAGCCAAGTTCACCGTACTCTGCAGGACTGTCGATCATCCGTCAAGGACTTTGCAGAAGGTATGTAACCACTATCACACCAGGTGACCCTGTCTGCAAGTCGGAAGAGCCGACGGCCTCGTGGGGACGCTATAACATATAGGTATATGTAGATCAGTTGTTACAGGGGTTGTTGTTTTTATCACACCAAATGATATATGACGATGTGAACTAAAAGATGATGAGTAGTTGATGAAGGTATAAAAGAGACTAGACAGCCAAACGAGCAAAAGCAAGCGATGACTTACGAACGAAAGATAACTAACAAGTGTCGAAGTCACAGTAAAAAAAGCGAGTACAAAGAGTTTGAGCTTTCATCACCGATTGCCGTTGCTCCTCGTTTGCCATAGCTTGCTGTCGCTTGTTTGGTCTGCATCCAGGTTGGAACGAGACTGCAGTAGAAGAAGTTTCTGCCCATCTTCTTTAATGACTGCACCGGCCTAACGTATCGGAATATGAGCTAAACGCCGATTGTAGTGACTTAAGCCGGTGGATAGTAAGACTCGGCCAAAACCTCCTACTAAGAAACTCCTTTTGGTTGCCTTTCATGATGGGCTGACTATAGCCATATTCTTTTAGACCTGGGCTACAAAACAAAACCTATCGCGGTATTTCTCGTCCAGTTGTATGAGAACAATAAACAAGATTTCTTAATAATGCAAGCAGTGTACATGTACAACAAACTAATCTATCTAAAAAAAATCTGTCACAAAGAATTGCCCTCGATATTTTTGAACTCTAATTTAAATTTGAAATAAGCACTTTGGGCGACATGTTTATCAAATCTATTTCTGTTTTGAGTTAGTGCCTGCTGTTAAGGAAGTTGGCCATTGTTTGATAACACGGTTTCGAAAAAAGAGTTGATAATACCAATTCAAAACAAGAAAATTGCGCAAAATGTTTTCCGAACCGAGAAGAGCTACCCATTTAGGATATTTTTAGCTAACCGCGGTTACGTTACCTACCCTGTATTTCGAAAAACGAAAAATTAAGTTACGAAGTACAAAATTAACAAACTTGGATGTTGTTTTATATGTAAGGAACCCTTACAAACAAGTTTTCCAAGCCAGAAATAAATAAACATGTAACTTGCTGCTCTATAAATACTGCTCTTTTTTACAACACTCAAAATGTTTACGTAAACATCATCCCCTTCCACCTACTTGTTTCAATATGATTTGTAAGTCAAATAGTCAAAGTTCGGCTTGTTATCTGGGGGCACGGCAGTCCCCGCCAAGTCGAGCAACAAAGCGGCACGGCCGTACCATTCTTTTCTCGAAGCATTTCAGGCAATTTTCGACGTCCTATAACTTCGTTGTGAATATAACTAGAAACCTGAATTATCTGTAACCAAGCAGGCATTGTATAAAGACGGTATATTTTAATTTTCATTCAATTTGAACCAGTAGTTTAAAAATTATAACTAGTCAAAGTTTCTTAATTTTGTTAATTTTGTCACTCACTGACTGACCGATCATCAAAAATCAAGAGGCACTTCTAGCAGGCATAGAAGCTTCTAATTCAGAATACAATTAGTGTGTATACATTAAGGGAAAATTATAAAACAAAAAAAATCGGTCCCGTTTTCCAAAAAAACACAAACTTCCTCAATAACTTTGTAATCCCATATAAATGTATAGGATTACAAAGTTATATTTGCAGTATTGTTCTATTATATTAATACTTAAAGATATCGTTCAAGTATTCATGAAATTGAAAAATAGGTGTCGATAGGTATACTTAGAGATTCAAGAAGTAAAACAAAAAGAAATGAGATCCCATCAATAACATGCTTGTAAAAAAAAGCAAGTCTCGCAACTCAGTTCTTCGACCGTAAAAAGTTGTGAGATCCATGTATGTTATTCCAAGTCGGGGACATTCTGTCTTAACTTATTATTACGTAATTAGCTAATCTAACAACATCTTATAGAGACCATAATATGAATATTTAAAAAAGTTATGTTTTAAATAAATAGATTAACTTGGCTATCGCATGAATACCTACACAATTTGTCTCATAAGTATTATATTATATTAAATTATACTGTTTAGTGCGATTGCCAAGTTAATCTATTTATTTAAAACATAACTTTTTTAAATATTGTTATTATGGTCTCTATAAGATGTTGTTAGATTAGCTAATTACGTAATAATAAGTTAAGACAGAATGTCCCCGACTTGGAATAACATACATGGATCTCACAACTTTTTACGGTCGAAGAACTGAGTTGCGAGACTTGCTTTTTTACAAGCATGTTTTTGATGGGATTTGGTTATTTAGATTCACAAACAAATTAAAATCGGCTAACGTGAAGAAACTGACAGTTTCTACGTGCATTTAGTATTTACATAGGTATTGTGTACAAAAAACTAACGACTCTGCGTATTGATTTTTAGGATTCCGTACCCAAAGGGTAATAACGGGACCCTATTACTGAGACTTCGCTCTCTGTCCGTCCGTCCGTCTGTCACCAGGCTGTATCTCATGAACCATAATAGCTAGAAGGTTGAAATTTTCACAGAAGATGTATTTCGGTAGCCGCTACAACAACAAATACTAAAAACAAAATAAAACAATTATTTAAAAGGGGCTCCCATACAACAAACGTGTTTCAAAAACTACAAGGGAATTCTAGTACGATGTGAGGTCGCTTCTGATTGGTCGAGTCAAATCGAGTTGGTCATGGAATTCAAAATGGCTGCCCTATCTGTCAAATATACTAGTCTGCCTTCACTGACCAAAGAGTTTCTTATAAGTTTTAGATTTACTTTGAATCAAAGTTGTTGTAAACCATTTTAGGGTTCCGTCCCCAATTGCGATAGTGGTACGGAACCCTTCGTGAGCGAGTTTCGCACTTGGCCGGTTTTTTTGTATACTATGCAGACATGACTTTCACAGAAGGATTTTCTATTTACTAATGTCAAGGACTATGCCAAAGGCGAGTCACATTAAGTCGTTTTGGAAATATAATCATTAGGACTGCTGTTTCATTTTTTACCGAAAAACAAAATAACTCGATCTTAACAAAATTATATTACTGACTGACTAATAATATAAAACAGTTTGGCATGTGTTGCAAGATTCAGGTTAATTGTCATAACAGCAGGGCTGTCTTATAATATCTCTACATCGTCTTATAAAAGTCTTCTGCCGCGTCTGTTTATCTGTCCGCCTGTCGCCCTGCCTGTAACCGATAAAATCAAAACGTACTAAACGGATTTTCAGGTGGTTTTTACTAATATATAGAGTGCTCCAAAAGGAAAGTTTAGCAACAGGGTATCTAATTTAATCATGTGAAAGTATTTTATTTTATTTATTTATCTTCTTTTTAAATAATGAGTCATGGACATTGACTGCATATAGCCGGCCCGTTTGTGCGCCGGTTTAGTATTAAAAATGTCATCATATATTTTTTACATTTCCCAGACCACATGCTAGTCACAACGGCTTTGTTTGTGACTTCGATTTAGCCAAAAACAAAATGCACCGTTTCATGCATTGAAACACTACAATCGCCACATTCTTAAGAAGATTTTTATCGATTTATTGATTAGATGGCATCAATAATAAATTCCCCCAATAGATTATTAAAAGATTCGTTTTTAGATAAACCAATCTTTCGAATGATGTGTTTTCTTTTCGCACGAAAACGCACAGTTTCTAATATTTAACTGGGTAATTCGTTAAAAAAATGTATTTTAACCCCACTTTGGAGTTCAAATTTATTCAAAAGCATGCAATATTCAATCTGGACTAACTTAAATTGTTTCCTAGCTGATATTAAAAAGTATTTAAAAAACAACAATCTGAAAACGTTAATAAGAAAACCATGCGTAAACGTTCAAATAACAACTTGTTTTTAAGTGTGTGTTGCACTATTTGTACAAAATACACTGCGTGTAAGTGTAGTGTTTTATTCAGTTGCCCATCTAAATATCATTTACTGTATGTGTTTGTCATTCGTTCATGTTAAATTGTCGTATTTTGTTCAGGCGTTTTTGTTCGATTCTATTTAATATTTAATGAGAATTAAAGTTTTGTATTAATATGCAGCTGGAGTACACGGCGACGCGAACATAGGTATACTTAATATTTAATTTATTGCATATTTGTTTTACGATAACATTGACAAACTGGATACACTTGGAATTGACCATTTACATGGGCACTGTTCTTTTAAAATTTGTATAATTTGGACGTGATCTATAAATTCTGTTCTTGGTTACAATTGCTTTGTACAATCAGCAAAGGACTTCTTTGTAACCAGGTGCATATACTAAAATTATATTATTTCAATAATGATTGTTGCTTATTCTGCGTGAAATAACTTATTGATATCAAACAGAATAATCAACAGTTATTGAACCGTTACTGAAAAAATAATACCTTAAACAAAATATGCTGCTCTGGTGACCTCATTTCTTTTCTGACTGTACATGTTATTAAAATGTTAAATGTGGCATTGTTCTAACATCATTAAAAAGAGAATTACTTACATTTCATAGTTTATTTTACTAAGATATTATGACCAAATTAAGTATCATTGTAAAGTAGTTGTCAAAATGTAGTCCCTTCTTAAGTCTTTGTATTGCAGTTACTGAAACCGACAAATACACTACTCCATCGTTTGTCGAGATTGCTGAAGCTAACCACAGCTGAAGATGTTGCGTTCTCGCTAGCGTTGCGAAAAGCGTCCTCGAAATCTGAAATTGTAGCTTTAGCCAAACAGCATCTCAAGAAACGATTCTTAGACCTCGTACAGTGTTACCTAGACGCAGGTATGTTTGTCCACATTCAATAAGATTTGGTATGATTGCTACTTCTATATATTCAGCGATGATTAAAATGACGTTTGTTTTCTAGAACGCGGACAACAACCGGAGCGTGCTGGACTTCAGGAATGCAGCCCTGAGGTTCTGCAAACTCTGCTGACGAGTCTCGCACATGAGAACTTCCGTTTAGCCCCTGTGACAAAAGACTTGTTTTTAAAACGACTTAGGGGTGACATTCCTCGAGAGTTAGTGCCTATAGTTTTAGCGCCCCAGCTATATCCTGACGATACACGGACTCCTCTGGAGGAGATGACCACACCTGACGACATGTCAGCAGCAATGATGGAACACTCACTCGCAGACATTATTCGTGATATCGGATACGCGTTCACGACCACCGTTGAAGAATGCAAAACGAACATGCTCAATTTCGGCGCGCGGGAGCCTACCGCCGTCGACGTCGCACGAATCATTTCCATGATGATACGGTACCAGACCAACTTTCAAGAAGGCCCGCAATTACAAACTCCGGGCAACTTCTGGATGAGTCATGATCAGAAGAAAGACGCCCTTGGACACGGCATGGGCGAATGGAACGCTGAAGTGTTCGTTCAGACACTAAAAGAACTGGCGTCAAGCCTAAATTGGAAAGAAGTCATATTACAATTAGACCATCCTGAGTTCGTTGTGCCTGATAGACAAGCGCTCAGTTTGCTGTTCACCATATTACGATTGGGCCTTCAAAGTGCGGGCTACCCAGCTAATATATTTCCTGTGGAATATCTATGTCGCCGATGGACGAATTTAGATGGACAAATGAGTCTCATCAGTAATATACTGAAGTTCCCTGATATATTTAACTTCGCGGATCATCCATTCCATCCGGTGTCTATAGACATTTTAAAGTCACCACCAGAGAGTGACAACAAGGAAGTAGGTACATGGCGATGCTTATATCTTGTAGAACTGCTGCTGTATGCTTCTGAGCGTGGATATTACGTTCAAGTACACGATTTATTCAAAATACCGTTGCAGCATTGTCCCGACGTCCTGCTTCTAGCACTCTTGCAGATTAGTCCACCAATTACGGCAGTGCGACAGGAACTACTGACAACTTTAATCCCGATATTCTTGGGTAATCATCCCAACTCTGGTATAATTCTACATCACGCTTGGCATACACAGAATCCCAACATAAAACCGATCATCATGCATGCTATGGCAGACTGGTACATCCGCGGTGAATGCGACCAGTCTAGGCTGTCACGTATTCTTGACGTCGCACAAGATTTGAAGGCGTTATCGTTATTATTGAACATGCAGTCGTTTCCCTTCGTCATCGACCTTGCGTGTCTAGCTTCGCGAAGGGAATATCTGAAGCTGGACAAATGGCTAACAGACAAGATACGAGACCACGGCGAAACATTTGTTGCAGCTATGGTCAAATTCTTACAACGCAGATGTCCACAAGTATTAGTGAAGGGACCGGAAGAACAACTGCCAAAAGCGGCCCAGCTCCCTCCCGAGACGATAGGCACGATGTTAGCGTGCTTACAGATGTGCATTCCGAACGTACAGCCGGAATTGCAGGAAGCTATTTACAATGTGATAGCAACCTGTCAGACGGTAATTCTGAATAAGACGCGGCAGAGCTTGACGGGTATTGCACGACCACACACGAGGGTGATGGAAACTCCGTTCAACCCGGCCGGGTTAAGTGGGCAGCTATTCACGCCACATGTAGACCCGATTGCAAGTCTAACCCCAAACGTGGCTAACATGAGTCTTGGAGCACCGACTAACACGGCATTCGCGATGCCAGGCACGCTAGGTCCCCTCGTTGCTGCGCCGGGTTCACCTTCTCGCCTAATGGGCGCAGGACCCAATAGTCCTTTCGCCATGATGCCCATTCAACATAATCCCAACGTGGTGAATATGGGCGCGCTCGCCCGCATGGCACCCGCTCCAGCTATGGACAAACCCCGTATTCCTGACCCTATACATTTCCCTGAAATGATGCACAACGTTGCCAAAGAGATCGAGGACGAAGCCAACGGATACTTCCAAAGAATCTACAATCACCCTCCTCACCCGACGCTCTCAATCGACGAAGTGTTGGATATGTTGAAAAAGTTTCAAGATTCGCCAAATAAAAGAGAGCGTGAAGTCTTCTCATGTATGCTCAGAAATCTATTTGAAGAATACAAATTCTTCCCTCAATATCCGGATAAAGAATTACACATTACAGCGCAGTTATTCGGTGGTATTATTGAGAAAGGACTAGTTCCGAGTTACGTTTCTCTCGGTTTGGCTTTACGGTTTGTTCTCGACGCTCTGAAGAAGGGTGAAGGTACGAAAATGTACTATTTTGGGATCGCTGCGCTGGATCGGTTCAAATCACGTCTGAAGGATTACCATAAGTATTGTGAGCACGTGAGAGCGATTCCGTACTTCAACGAGTTTCCTCCACACCTAATCGAATATGTGGAGTATGGATTGCAAAGCCAGGAGCCTCCTACAAAGCCAAGCGGACCCGTGCTACCTGCCACTTTAGCAGCCATGCTCAACCAAAACCCCGTGGTTACCGTCACTGCGCCTTACAGGTCTGTAGCTACTCGTTTTTTTAAACCTTATTCTTATATATATTTTTGTGTACACGATTAACTCTGTTGATAAGTAGTGAATTTGTCCCCAGGGCTGTGGTATGCGCGCCTTCAATGTCAGTGATTTCGAAGATGTCGACTTCATCTGGAATCGGCAGCCGACCATCGATTGCCAACGCGACGAACATCGACACGCTGTTAACCGCTACCGATCGCGAACCTGAGAAGATCACCTCGCCGCCGGAGGCAATCCAAGACAAGACCGCGTTCATATTCAACAACCTTAGCCAGCTAAATCTCCAGACTAAATGTGAAGAACTGAAGGAAATAGTCACGGATGAATACTTCCCGTGGCTTTCGCAATATCTTGTAATGAAACGAGCGTCGATCGAACTGAATTTCCACGCTCTTTATTCGAACTTTCTCGACGTGCTCAAGATACGGGAAATCAATAAATTAGTCACTAAAGAAACATACCGTAATATAAAAGTTTTGCTAAGGTCTGATAAAGGAATAGCCAACTTTTCCGATCGATCGTTACTTAAGAATTTAGGCCACTGGCTGGGTATGTTGACGGTAGCACGGAGCCTGCCCATCCTCCACGTGGACATCGATCTGAAAGCTTTGCTATTGGAGGCCTATCACAAGGGTCAGCAGGAATTGTTATATGTGGTACCTTTCGTTGCCAAAGTGCTGGAATCTTGTGCTAAAAGCATCGTCTTCAAGCCACCAAATCCTTGGACTATGGCTCTGATGATGGTCCTCGCTGAACTACATCAAGAACCTGACCTGAAATTGAATCTCAAATTCGAGATAGAAGTGCTCTGCAAAAACTTGAGCCTTGACATAACAGATGTAAAACCCGCTCTTTACTTAAAGGATCCAGATAAAGTGAGAACTATAGAGTTTCAGCTATCGCAGCCGAAACCAGTGAAGGAGCCTAGTGCCGCACTAGCGGTGGGTCAAGTAATGCAGGTTTCTGCGCAACAGATGACCATGATGCCGCCACCGGCGATGCTTGTACAAGAAGAAATTGCTGTCGTAGCTTCGGCAAATGCAGGCCTCGTGCCCACAGACCCATCTCTTATGGGAGTCCTAGGCCTTCCCGAACCTCGGTTTAATTATCTCGACGTCAACGTCTCCTCAACTTCCGCTTTCGGGCAGAAGATCTGTTTCAACCCCCACATCATCCTATTCCAAAGCTACCCTCATCTCAAGCAGTTCGTGAAGCCGGCGATCGAGCGGTCAATCCAAGAGTGGATCCACCCAGTAGTCGACCGATCGATCAAATACGCGCTGACTACTTGCGAACAGATAATCCGAAAAGACTTCGCACTCGACCCTGACGAGGTTCGCATGCGAACTTGCGCTCACCATATGATGAGGAACCTCACCGCAGGAATGGCGATGATCACTTGCCGGGAACAGATTATCAGCACGATCAGCACAAACTTGAAGACAGCTTTCGCGACCGCGTTGCTTCCAGCTACACCACAACAGGTAATGTTCTTAGTTTCAGTCTTATTTGTTAATTTGTTAATCTAATAACAAATTAACAAAATACCGTATAAGTCATACTAACCACTCTCTGTTCTAGAAGGACATCATCGAAAGCGCCGCAGCCGTTTTAGCAACAGAAAACATGGAACTAGCCTGCGCTTTTATACAGAAGACTGCCGTGGAAAAAGCTCTCCCCGAACTCGATAAACGCCTAATGAGTGATTACGAAATGAGAAAACTTGCCCGTCAAGATGGCCGTCGATACTACGACCCTATCGTTCTGACCTACCAAACTGAAAGGATCACGGAACGCGTGCGTTTGCGCGTAGGTGGACCGACTGACATGCAAATAGCTGTCTACGAGGAATTCGCCTGCAATATTCCTGGGTTTATGCCCGTTAGGGACGCAGGTTTATTCATTCCTAAACCGCCGCAGGAACAACTACAGCCGCAACTTACTTACAGTCAAGTTATTAACCCTACTCAAGTATACGGAGCTGATGAGATGAGCTCGCTTATTTCGGCAGCGGAGGGGTTCTTAGCTAACTCGCTGGGGATAGCTTCGCTTGCAGTGCAAGCAGGGAACATGCACACTCTGCTCGAATGCCTTTTCATGGCCAGGCGCAATCGAGATATTGTATCTGGTTGTACATTATTACAGAAGGTTAGTACTTAGAATTCTAATTATACCTCTCAAATAAATGCAGTGTCTTAAAAAATGACTTCATTTTAGAAGAACGCATTTACTGAGACAACCTCTAAATATGACTTCATTGTTTTGTCATATTCATATTTCTAATATTATTATTTTTTATCCAATAGACGGTAGAGGGCCTTTTAGATGGGCATATAATTCAGCCTGGCTCGACAGCCGATCACATCGAAATGATGTCCAGATACAGAGATATCCACCTTCGAGTTCTAAAGTTGCTTGAAGACGCCAGGGTCTATGGCCACGTGTGGACTACCAAACAGATAACATGCTGCCTTACTGAATGTAGGGAAGAATTGCGATACAACATTGAGGCTATTGATTGCTTGATCAGAAATCATTTGGTCAATATACCACAGGTAAGAAGACTTAAAGCTTCGTCCATCATCCTCAAGTAAATTGTTGATAAGTTACAAAAAAGTAACATAAATCGGCAGTTTCTGAAAATTTTAAAAGCTGGTTTTGAGAGTTGAAGGTCTTCAACCTTAAATTGTCCTTTTATTTAGTTTGGACTACTACAATCTTCACATTAATTGGCTTTATTTTTGAAAACAGATGTTTTTTCACCATTTAAAAAAACAATTTGATTTACAAAATAAAGTTAAAAGTGGTTTGCCTAGATATGTAGAACAACATATTATAAAAGGAGTTGTTCCTCTATAGGTTTCAATAACAAAAGAACCACAACTTATAGGTATAATTTGATTTCCACAGTACGACATCGCTCTTGCCCATTTAATGGATAACGGGAACAATTTCATGGCTGTAGCATTTGCAATGCAACTCGTACAACTATACTTAGTGGACGATAGAAACAATCTATACGTCAATGAATCAGACCTTTACCACACTACGGAGATGTTAGTTCGAGTGATGGCCCATGCGAGGCAGCCTCCTCCGGAGGGATTGGGATCTTTGATCGAAATGTTGCGAGTGAATCAAGATCCTAGCGCGTATTTGGGTGAACGCTCACCTTTGGGACCGACTGCTCATATCCATTCTGGAATTTTACAAGTTAGGGTGAGTAGGGTAAGTGAGGTTTTATTTTGAACATAAATAGACGTCGTTTTTATTTGATGTTGATGATGCATTTCTTGTAAAATGATAGATTCTGTATCTAACATATTTATTTTATTTTTTTAAGTCGGCTAATTACGATGACCCGCCAGGCCTACACGAGAAAACCGAAAATCTTCTCAGGGAGTGGAGAAACGTTCTCCTCAGTCCCCTGACGGAGATCGATCTTGGTCAAAACTTCAACATCTACATCCACCGGATGAACATGAATGGCATTCTGAAGTCAGACGAGATGATCACAAGATTCTTCAGAATTGCCACCCAGATGTGCATTGAGAATGTGTATCAACTGCTGAATGAAGATCGTATGAATCCACCCCAATCGCCCATCAAGAGGGAGAAATACTACAACATGTGCGATTCGTTTATCAAGCTCGTTTCGCTGTTGATCAAGAATACGGCTGATGCCGGCAATCCTACGCCCAAGTTGAATCTATTGAACAAGGTAAGATTCCTCATTGACATACCTTGATTTTTGTTTGTAATGGAAACTCGCCAACTCTACGTAGATCATATTCTTAATATAATATAGAAAAATGAAGCCGATTCGCACCAGATGTGTGGCATAACGGAGAATTCCGTGCTTTACGTCATCAATGCACGGACGTGTCCAAAGTTACCTCGGTTTATCAGGTTGATGCAGCTCTGAGTGAATCTGTCTTATAGGGCAATCAAACCCTCGCGTTAGGGGCGTTGGAGAAATAAGTACGAGGGCCGAGACGTGTGGCCACGGTACTTGTCGTTAGCCTAACCTTGGGAAAAGCAGTTTGGCTACGGCATAACAGTTTCATGCACTTAACGCACCTGCTAGCTGATTACGTAACTATGTTGCTAACAAATGTCGATTGAAATTGTTGATAACACGTCATGAAAGACAAATTGTCATTCCAATTAAAACTAGCGACTTTAACTGTCAAATTGTATATCCGTTAACGCAAAAATCAACAAATTCAATTGTTTCAATCGAGATTTGTTAGCAACAGAGTTACGTCATCAGGTGCCAGGTGTCATATTTTCAGATTGAGCACAAAGCTAACAATTTATTGGATATTTAAATTTTGCTCAATTTGCTTAAAGGCCCTGTCTACCCCTACAGATCCTGGGCATAATCGCGGGCTGCTTGCTCCAAGACCATGAGGAACACAGCACCAATTTCCAACAGCTGCCATACCACAGGCTTCTACTCATTCTATTCTTGGACATGAACATGGCTGAACCCGTACTGGAATCTATAAATTATCAGGTCAGTATTAGTTTAGGTATTTCAATTTAATATTTTTGATGATATTACATTTGTTTTCTAATAAGATATAAGATATATTTTCGTGGTCACTGATCGACGTATCCAATCCTCCTAGGTTCTGACTGCCTTTTGCCACACTCTGCGCATAATCCGCCCTCGCGTCGCGCCCGGTTTCGCCTACGCTTGGCTAGAGATCGTCGCGCACCGAGCTTTCATCAACAGAGTTTTGGCTGTAACACCACAGCAAAAAGTAAGTAATCTTGTTATTTTACTCCATGATTACAATGTGGTTTCTTACTTACATTTATTGACATCTGAACTTATCCCATAATGTACATATCATAATGTACATTATAATTACTTTTCCGAAGCCATTGAAGTAGAGGAATTTATTTTTGAAGCCTTCGCATCACTCTCGATTTAAAAAAAAATCCCTCTGCAAAAAAAATATATTTTGACCCTTTACACAATCTACTAATTTAAAGACAATTACTGGATATTACAAAAAAAGTCTTCTTAATAACCAGTATTTTATTCTCTTCGTTGCACCTATTCATAAATCATAAATCATAAAATCATTTATTTGTGATACACAGGTAATTTAAAAGATGTCACATTATTTTAAGTATTGATCTCTGTGATCTGCCATTTGGCGTACAAATGTCTTATATCTAAGCCTTACATTTTGAATTAAATTATTTAAATAAAACTAACAATTATTTTGCATCTCAGTTAGGTTAAATATTTAGTCCGACGTGGATAATAATAACAATAAAACAGAATTAATAACGTCGCTCATAATAATTATTAGGTTACCATGTCATCATTTCAATTAAATGTCAATAATAATATAATTAAACAGATACGTATGGTCGGAAGTGTTACGTTGTGCTTGAATTAATTGTATTGTATATGTCATCTTTGTTTAGTGTCAAAAAATTGTTGTATAGAATAAAAAACCTTATCTACCAGAAAGTCAAAAAGCATCCGTTTAAATGTCAAAATTTCATTACATTTCCTAATTTCCTGAGGCAAACAATTGTAGATTTTAATAGCCATACCAAAAAAACTATTGCACAACCTAACCTTAATAATACTGTTTTCCAGGGTTGGGGCATGTACTCAACGTTGCTTATGGACCTGTTCAAGTTCCTCGACCCATTCCTGAGAAACACCGAACTAGCTCCGCCAGTCATGATGCTGTACAAAGGGACCCTGAAGGTCCTCTTAGTACTGCTCCACGACTTCCCCGAGTTTCTCTGTGATTACCACTACGGATTCTGCGACGAGATACCACCGAACTGCATACAGATGAGAAACTTGATCCTTTCTGCCTTCCCTCGGAATATGAGGCTACCTGATCCGTTCACGCCGAACTTGAAAGTGGATTTGCTGGTGGAAATCGCTTTGCCGCCTCGCGCGGTCATCAACTATTCGACTATTCTGCCCAACTCACAGTTCAAGAAGGATTTGGACGCGTATTTGAAAGCCAGGACTCCTGTGACTTTCTTGTCAGAATTGCGAAGCAATATGCAGGTAAATTGACAATAATACTTACTATATCTTAATTGATAGACATACGGGTAAGGTAGCAATCCTATATATGAGTGCCGTTTTATTTCCTTAAAACAAAAACGTAAAAAGAAATCTTAAGTTGTTACAGTAATTTCTAACCACATAATTGACTATTTATAATTTTATTATGGGATTTATTTTCGCGCAATAATATGTAATGTGAAAATAAAATTGTTGTTACAATTTCCAGGTGTTGAACGAACCAGGTCGTCGTTACAACTCTCAATTAATGAACGCAGTGGTATTGTACGTTGGCACGCAAGCTATTGCGTACATTCGCTCCAAAGGACAGACGCCGAGTATGTCGACTATCGCGCATTCATCACACATGGATATCTTCCAGAATTTCACTGTCGATTTTGACTATGAAGGAAGGTTAGTACAGTTAACACCATCTACTTATATCCTACTGAGTGTTGTGAAAGTTTCTAAGGAAATAATGTCAGTGAGTATGTTTGTTACTCTTCACGCAAAAACTACTGGACCGATTGCGATGAAACTTGGCGTGTAGGTAACTTTAGATCTGAAATGACATAGGCTTTTTTTATCTCTATAACCTATGGTTTCTAGTGGGCTAGTTTAACATAACTGAAAAGTATTTTTTCTTTTTTTTAATGCAATACTGTCCAATATTTATAACAGCGGGGAGCAGCTTCTTTATTCATATTTTTGTTCCAGGTACCTATTCCTCAACGCAATAGCCAACCAACTCCGTTATCCGAACAGCCACACACATTACTTCTCGTGCTGCCTACTTTACTTGTTTGTCGAGGCGAACTCAGAAGCGATACAAGAACAGATAACACGTATGCTACTCGAACGGTTGATCGTCAACCGTCCACACCCATGGGGACTACTCATCACCTTTATAGAACTCATCAAGAACCCAGTTTACAAGTTCTGGACTCACGAGTTTGTGCATTGCGCTCCGGAAATCGAAAAGTATGTTTGATTTTTTGCCTTTTTTATTTTTCATTATGGTTATGTTACGCAGGTTTGTTAATTTTTTCCCTTTTTTGGTTTTTAATTATGGTTTTGTTTCGCGGTTTTGTTAATTTTTGACTCCAAATGCGGTCAGCTCTCAAAATCCTAAACCTCGCATCAAATGCGAGATTTGTTAGCTATAAGGTACGTAATCAACTAGATTAGTTAGTTAGTTTAGCGGGGCATTTTCCGCACTTAGCCTCGCAATTGGGCCATTTATGTATCCCCTAAAAACCTTACTCCAACCATCCCAAGCCGTCCCAGAACGCCGGCAATCCACCAAGACTGCTGAATGGCTCCGGAAAAGATTTCTCTACTTTCAGATAGATTAGGTAACTTGTTGCTAACGAATATCGATTGAAACAATTGAAATTGAAATTTTTGCGTTTACGGATATACAATTTGACGATTACAGTCGCTAGTTTTCTTTACAATTTGTTGGCGACTGAATGACGTAAAATTGACGTGAAGCCAATAATTTCAATCGAAATATGTTAGCAACATAGTTAAGTAATCAGGGACCTTTGTTAAATAAAGATAGCAACGTGAAAACGTGCGTTTGGTAAACTTATTATGTAAAAACTCACGTTGCTTTTGATGTTTTCAAATAGTAAATAGTCAATAAATAATAAATAAATAGTAATAAAATAAAATAAATAAAATAGTAATAAATAGTAAATAGTCATGTTTCAAGATAAAAAACATTTGAATAAGAGTCTCATTTGAAGCGTTTTCCTTTTGGAGTTATATAATTTTTTTCCTAACACCACCCCACCACCACCACTATCTATCTGTGTGTGTATAACACGTATAGAGAACGTGGAAAACTATTTAAAGTCCACATAACAATGTATTCTATTTCTGCTTTTATCACGCCCTTGAATTGAAAATCAATGTTAGTGCTAAGTAATTGTATAAGGTTTTTAGTAACGCTATTTTATTTAGGATTTTTTTCTGTATTCACTAGTATTTTATTAAACAATATACCTAAAATTAACTTTAATCAATTTATAAACTACTTAAATATCTTTGTATCAGGATGCAGGCGCTCCTGTGTACATATACATAGCCAAATTAAACACGTACAGAAAAATACCCAAACGATTCAAGAAGTACTTACAATTTAGTCAAACAAACTTAGTTTTTATTACTATTTCGGCTTTAAATTAGTGATGGACCGACTAATCGTCAACTAAAAATGACTCAATCAAACCTACATTAATGAAGTAGTAGGTCGATTAAAAAGTTGGATAGTCAGAAAAACCAGGACCCCTGAGTCTCAACTATGGTTTTACTATATTCAATTTTATTATTCGAAAACGGTTCTACCAATTTTTAGAAGTTTTGCAAGGTTTCTCTCAAGCTTTTTAAGTGCGAATTCTTGCAAAATGACCAACTATTCACGAGTGAACATTTGAGAGATATTTATCTCCTAATTATAATAATCTCCATTGCCATCAGCACTCTTAAAACCGACTAGTCTGCAAGTCGGTCCATCTCTACTTTGGATCTATAATTTTATTGTATATCTAAGACAATTATGTATAACAAAAAAAATGTAAATATTATGTAAACCCGGACAACGAAACAAAAACACTAAAAATGAGTTAAAAATTGCAAGTCGGAATTTGTGCAATTTTCTGCTTTCAAAGTTTTTGTTTCGGAAGTACTTGCAACAGCGAATTTACTATCTTGTACTTATAATATGTGACGTCACCCTTTGAATTAAAAAAAATGTAGTATAATATTACGGCAAAATTTATTTGCATATAATGGAGCTAAACATATTTAAGAAAATTTAATGATTAAGAACTTTTTTACTTGCTAACGAAAAAATTATACACTTTTTGATAAATGTTTATACAGATATTTGTATCTCTATATCTATAAATAAAGTAAAGATTTTGAATCCATTCATTATTTTATTTGTAGATATTGAAAATATCCGTATTTATGTATTTACTATAAATAAATTATTATACTAGCGGGTTGGCTTGCGTCGTTCTGGGTTAAAGTTTTACTCCCAGAGTTTGCTAAAACGGTGTTGTTTGCATACATTTCTGCCAATATTGTGTCTAACTCTAAGGTTAAAACTTAACTCTGGCTGGCGAAATTTAGACTTGGGTACTAATTATAACTTACAAGAGAATATTCGGCTTCTTTTTCTAACTACTTGTATTGAATTATCATATTTAAATGCAGTTACTTTTTACTGAAACCTGATTTTATGGTAAATAAGTGTGTAAAGTTTTTAGCTTATCTGATTTTTAGAAAAAGCCGAATTTTCTTTGCAAGTTTTATGTAGTTTAAGTATAGTATAAGTATAGTTATTATTGTTATTATTTATTTATTTAAAGTTAAATTTATGTAAAAACATATATTAGCTAGCATACATATCCATATACGTAAACACATATACACAAAGTATAGTTAAAAATATATATTTGGAAATACGCGAGTGCGTCAAACAGATGAGATGATAAAAAGATAGATAATGATGATGATAGATGATATTAACTCATCTGTTAAAGTCACGACTGTTCACACACTTCGAGGTATCGTTAGTAAGGTGCAGACTAGAACCCGTATTTATAGACGAATCTGACACTCGTATCTATAGACGAATCTAAGTGATTACTTAGACAAGTAATTACTTAGAATTGATTGACTATAAATACGAGTGTTAGTGATTACTTGTCTAAGTAATAAGTATCCCTGTCACGTTTTCGCAGACGTTGGAAACCACTGACAAGTACGAGACAAATGCGTTACTTAGCCAAAGTAATTACTCGACATGTCTATCAACCGTATTTATAGACGAATCTAAGTAGTTACTTTGGCTAAGCAAAGTGAAAATGTGACAGACACATAACTAAGACAAGTTTTTACTTAGAATTGACTATAAGTACAAGTGTATAAATACGGGGATTTTTTATAAGGGATCTTTAACGACAACGACAATGTGTCAGTCACATTATTATTACGCCACTTAAAATTTGACGTGCTTAAATAATTAAGCAGCTTCTATATTTAAAAAAAGGAATGGGAATTTTTGAATTTGAGAGATGCTTGGTTGTTTAAGTAGAACTCAAATTTTGAGTTGCGTTTCTATATTCGGCCGAGGGTTTTTGGCTGGAATGCAGACACAACATGTTGTGCTCCAATTTTATTTTCGTGTAACTGTTGTAAACCCGGTTAAATTGTGTAATTTTGGTGGAATCTTATTCAATTTAGTTCCGTGAATGTACACAAGTGTAGTGAAAACAAAATTGAGTGTTAAACATGGACTTTCCTTCGTTCCCTCCAAAGCCCCTTCAAGTTTATGGTAAAGTTGCCACCGCTTTACCATAGCTCCTCAATTGAAACTATGAGCCCGATCGGGCCAATCTCATGCAAAGTACTTGATACTGGCAAGATGTACAAGATGTACGACGCCAAACTATAATACGAAGAAACTTGAACATATTCTAGAAGTTAAAATATTATACAAGAACTATGAGTTGTATATGTTACTTATCACAACAAACAATTACAAAATAAATACAATTAATAACTAATAACAAGAAATACAACCCTTTGGGTACGGAACCCTAAAAAGCAAGATAAACTAAAAGAAATAAAATAAAATAATAATAACAGAAAAAACTAAACAAAACAAAAAGAAATAAACAAAATAAAATAAGAAGAACAAACAAAAAGAACTTACAAGAACTTGACCCTGGCTGTTCCAAATTGGGCATATCGGTCACAGACCGAAATATATATATACCAGGACAAATCTAACTAGGTACTTACACTCGTTTTCATAGTCAATTCTAAGTAATTACTTGTCTAAGTTATGTGTCTGTCACATTTTTGTTGACGTTAAAAATCACTAGTAAGAGCGAGACCAGGGCATTGCTTAGCCAAAGTAATCACTCAGATTCGTCTATAAATACGTGCGTCACAGATTGCCGATTGCCAACACCAACATACCAAATGAGAAAGAACAAGCAAATACAACTTCGCTTACTCTTACTTATTTGGTCTGTTACTGTACTGTCAAATGACTATTAATTACGTTATATTCATAGCTGGGCATTAACTCGCGAGAAATAGGTTCAGACAAGTATGAAACGACAAGTGCCAGGCGGCGCGTAGCAGCGAGTGGAACGAAAACTAAATTAGATATATTTTGACGGCGCGTGCGAGTGAAGAAACTGCGAAGAGATTTGTTTCGTTTGATGATTTCATTACTTTTTACACATATTTACGGATTAACGATTAACGTTAACTTGCGTTAATTATTCCGAAATGTAACGTTTAACGAAGCTATTTTTTTTTGTAGAGCCTATTTTTGTAGCTTTAACTATTAACGAAGTTAACTATTTGATTAACGGTGCCCAGCTATGGTTATATAATCACTGTTTTATGTGATGTTGAATGATTTTGTTGTTTTTTCATAGATTGTTCGCGTCCGTGGCACGGTCCTGCATCGCTGATAAAGCCGGGACCGGAGGCGGCGAGTCTGGAGTAGCTGAGTAGCGACTACTTAATTGGGAGTCTGTCCGACATGAGTCTATGTATCAAATGTTTGTCGCGAAAGGTATGTCTTACGTAGTTATTTTATACTAGCTGCGCCCCGCGGTTTCACCCGCGTAAGTCCCGATCCCGCGGGAATTACGGGATAAAAAGTAGCCTGTGTTATTCTAGGTCCAGCTATCTTATAGATTCATCGCAATCGGTTCAGTAGTTTTTGCGTGAAAGAGTAACAAACATCCAAACATCCATACAAACTTTCACATTTATAATATTAGTAGGATTTCTAATACTATCTGAGTCCTGGGTTATGACTTTGCACCTGCGCTTGCTTCCTTATAACAGGAAAATGCGATCTCTTCGTCTATTCTCTGCAATATAATATTATTTGTTTTTAGTAAGTATAATCATAGAAATAAGTAAAAATATTATCAAAATCTCTAATGAATTTTGATGATCGTTAGGTGAAAATTCGTATGCGACGTAAAAGGCTACAGGTTCGATTCCTGTCCTGACTTAAACGAGAATTGTTGAGTTTCTGAAAATAAATGTAGGTAGGTATATAAAAATAAGGGTCAATTCACACGTACCACAACCACACCACGTCGCAGCGACAAAATGTGGTCAAGCTGTGGTTACGTGTGAATAGTGTCGCAGCGACTTTTTGCAGTTGCGTTGTGGTACCGACAAAATGTCGATGTGGTGTGGTTGTGGTACGTGTGCGTGAATTGACCCTGTCATGTCGTGGCAATGTGGCCTCGGTGCCGCCGCCGGTGGTGGCGTTGCCGTCGCGATGTGGTTGCGATGTGGTCGTATTACACAGGTGGTCGATAAACAACGGCAAAATGTGGTACGTGTGAATTGTAATATTCATTTTCAATACAAAATATACGCCCGACCACGTGGCGTCGTTGTGGTGTGGTTGTGGCTGTGGTGTGGTTGTGGTACGTGTGAATTGACCCTTAGGCATTCATTTACACACAAAAAAGTAGGCATTCATGTGTAGTATAGGTAAAAGATTCAAAGATTCAAAGATTTATTTGCAAAAAGCATGGTATTACAAAAGTTGTTTTAGGTGTAGTGTCTCACATACTTTGCCAATATTTGGCATGCAAAATTATAAGGTCACATAAAATCATAGGTAGTCAAATTCGATATTCATAAACAAAATAAAAACATCAAGAAAATTCAAAAAATAAAATCATAAATTAAAATAATGGCGTAAATAAAACATAACATATGTCAATATTACACAAATCATTGCACACGAAAGTAATACAGATAGGTAGGTCATCTTACGATAAATAAAAAAATTGTACAGAGTCAAATAATTAAGCAGGGATCATATTAAATTTTAGATGTCATTTTTGATTTAACATTTCTTGGATAGAATAGAATTTCTTCTCAATCAGCCACTTACGAAGTCTGTTACAAAATAAATTGAAAGGAAGTAATTTAATTTCATTTGGTATCTTATTATAAATGGTTCCACACATTGTATGAGCATTTTTTTGATAAAGTGCTGTTTTTGGGACCCTAGGTAATACAATAGCATCTGGATTTCTTACACACCTAGGATAACGATCAGAAGCTTTTGTGAACATTTGCATATTTTGCTTTACAAATTTTGCGGCTTCCATTATATACATGCAGGGTAGTGGTAATATGTATATTAAGTTTGGTAAATAACGGTCTCCTTATCGGTATCCTTTGTCTCGTACTCAAAAGTACAAGTATGCTTATTTTGGAGCTAGATGGCGCTTCGTGCAAGGTGGTATTGGAATGAAGTTCCTTATAGCGCGTTGCGAAAGGGGGCTAGACGGAAAAAATTAAGACCTACAGTTGTAACGACACTTTTCGCTATAGTTGTAAGCCGTGCGGCGTGCGCGTGTTTCTCTGTCTGTCTCTCTCTCTCTCTCTCTTAAGTTTTTAATATACAAGTTGCTCCGAGGAGGGGGGGGGGGGGGTATTAAGCCGAAAGGAGGTTGTTCTAGAGGTCTAGTTGAACAACTTTTGTTCTACAAGTTTTGAAAATTCGAAGTAGTTTTCGAAAATTTTGAGTTTAAAGTTTGCATGAAAATCAACCGTTTTTTAAAGTTTGAGGTCATTGGCCTTAAAATGCCCTTTTATACCACAACAATCTAAACATTAATTGTCTTTTTTTTTACAAAAAACAGCTGTTTTTTTTTAGTGATACCACTTTAAAATTTTCGAAAAAAAAGTTCATATTTCCAAAAGTCATAGAATAAAAGTTGTTCGCCTAGACCTCTACAACAACCGCCTTTCGGCTTAATACCCCCTCGTCGAAACATCCTGTATACTTAATTCAACAGACTTCCAACCGGCATTCCGCGCTGCAGTGCCGGCTCCATGCGTCCCACCGCCCCCGTACCCATTACCCGCGGCCCTCACTACCACGCACCCGCCCGAACGACAGAAACCTTGGAACCGACTATTCGATAAACCGGAGAAAGATTCATCAAAACACGACAAATCCATTTTCAGCATGAAGTGAGGTACAGAAGCAAGGTTAAGAATTCGTACTATCGACGCTGTTTCTGAACAAATGTGTTTATTTATTGATTTCCATTGTAATGGAAAATCAGTGTAGTGTCTGGAGGAATGCTACAGGGTTGTTCTTTTAGAGGATGGTTTCACCGATGAATTACACCCTATGGATGGGTCCCTAGTCAAAGGTGAGTTGTTATAGAGAAAAAATAATAATTTTCTCAGAAATAACAGAATCTCCTAACAGGAATACTTTAACTAATCAAAACCCCCTGCATTTTTCAATTTCTTCAAGAAGACAGTAGAAATACATTTGTACGGAAACAGCGCAGATGGTCGCTCTTAACCTTGACAAGCAATAACAGAAACACTGGGATAAAAATGAACGTTCAAAAGACAATTAGTGTACAATTTTCCAATACGCTATCCGTGATGTCTCAGTGATTTTTGCCAATTAACTTCTCAACGCTTGCTTTAAAAACTGTTCGGCACTTATGTTTAATAGTGTAAGCCTTGCAAACTTTTTAAGTGCCGGTTTAAATAGCTTTTAATGACATTATAATCGATTTAGCAATATAACTACAGATTTTGTGGATTGATCAAACAATGGTATTATTAACAATTCTTGTTCAATAACTTTGTTAGTTTAAGACGTAGCACAGTGTTTAATGGAGTATTTCACTATAACTTTGATTATAAACAAGTGTCGTTCAGAACAAATAGTAGTACTTACCTATGATTAAGTTAACAAATTACCCTGTTACTTACAAACGATGAATAACAAAGTTATGTAACGTTTGTCTTTGTCTGTCAAGTTTGAAACTTCATGTCACAGTAAAAGACAAACGTTACATAACTTAGTCATCTGATAATCATCGTTTGTAAGTAAGGGGGTTAATTATAATTCCTTGTGAACATTCTATAATCTGTCTTAGAATCTTGGATCAAAAATGTAAACATAGATCAAAGGGAAAGTAAACAAAGCCCTATCGCTTTCAAATAAATGTACAAGTTCTTTGTTTACATTTTTAATATAAGATTCTGAAGTATAGTGTAGTTGATTTTAATGATTGATACAATTTTAAAGGATAAATATTCATAATCAAGTAGAGGATTCTTGTAGCACAAACGTTTGATTGTTAAATAGGTAAATATGTAATTTTTAAACTCAATAGTGTTTTATCTTACATTACTCACATTCTTAGTTATTGACCACACGGGTGTTATGTTTAGAAGCAAGCACCAAAGTGTTATGAGATTAGATTTTATCTGGTAAGTCCAATTGTTCTAGGTTTATATTCCATACCTATCTTTTCTGAGATAATGTTCTCTGGTGTTTCTTTAAGAGCGTATCCTATCAATGCAGTTTCTATACAAGTATTTTACCCTTAAACGTTAGCTACAGCATTTTTTTATTACTACGCTTGTTGCAATTTATAGTGTCCTGTCATTAATTTTAAACGTTTTAGACGGTTATGATAATCAAATATCAAGCAATACTTTTATTTTATATGTTTTAAAGACATTACTCAGGCAGAAAACATACGAACAGGATAGGATACGCCCTTAATCGTATTTGTAAGCTTCACATTGAGCCTTTTAGCAGAGCAATGATTCGTTGAAGCAATTTGTATAGCCACAGGTTTTCTGATTTTGCGCTGTGCAGCAATAAAAGTGTATTCATACGCTATAAACTTTTAAAACCGATCATTTTCGGGAACTAACGATGTGTTATTGTGTACGCCAGTTTTCGTAGACGCGCGAGAATGCGCCTTTACGTTTTAAGTAATCTTTGACTTTGCTCGGTTACGGTGTCATCAGTGGTTGTTTGTTTGCTGTAATCAGGGTACATGCGGCATGTCGCGTGCGACGTCTCGGCTTGCTAGCGACAACGCGGCTGCATCTTGCGACGTCACTAGCTAACCGAAACATCGCACGCGACAAGACTTACGCGACAAATTCACTTATAGATCGTCGAATAGATTTATTATCGACTGAAGTAATCGATTCGAACGATCGAGTAGCCGCCGGCGACTACAATCGCCGGTCTTTAATAATTTATCGGTGTAATTTTATTATAGTTTTAGTGTTAATGTAAAGAAACGTCTGTATAGATTTTTTCTAGAAGTGATTTTTTCGAATGTAACTTTAGATTGTTTAAGAGTGAGGCCACTTTCATAGGTTAGCGAGGAATCGATGCGTGTCGGTATTGCGATGGACCTCCAAATCAATTAAAATCTTCACGTTTAAAAAAAAACTAAGTACCTAAATTCTTTGGTTCTATTTAAGGTTGATGTATATACGAATGTCGATTAATTATGTACGAATAATTTAGTATTGTTGCGATTTTATGTAATAGAACGGCTAAAGGTGTTGATTTTCGTTCTCGTGTATATATTGTGGTTTTGGTGAGAATATGAAAGAAACTCATTATTCGCGCAATATGTGACAATATCTTTTTACGTATTACTCTAGTTATATTGCTTTTAAACGTATTAACTTATTGTTAGTCGTTCTCGTGCGGGTCCGATGAAAGTGGTCGTGTTTATGCTTAACCATAACATTTAAGCTAATTACTGTTCGATTTTCTAAAAGAATGTGGTGTAATAAATATATTTTCATTAAAGTCGCCGTTTTATTGGTGTAAAGCTGGTTACAGACTAATCGAGCGGAAGTAAGCGAACTCTAACAAACAGATAAAAATTCGCCAAGTTAAATTAGCAATCAAATTGTCAACGATTGTCAAATAACATTGAGATTTTTCTATGACATTTTCTTCGGAAAATACCGTTTTCAATACATTTTTGAGTTGATAAAGTTATGACTAATTAGTTTCTCTTCGCTTGCCCACGGTCGTTTGGTCTGTATACTACCGAGTCCTTTGAACTGAACCGCAGTTTTCACCCGCGTAAGTCCCGATCCAGTGAGAATATGGGGATTAAAAGTAGCCTATGTTACTCCTCAATAATGTAGGTTTCTATTGGAGAATGTTGAAATCTGTTCAGTGCAGTGGTCGAAAACCAGCCTATTAGTACAAACAAACAAATCTTTCCTCTTTAATATTAGTATAGATAATTACAAAACATAATTGGAGTCAACTTTTAAGTAAGAAATAGGTTCCAGAGGTGACCCTGCTCTTCTTTGACTAGTGATAACATCTTCATTGCATTCGGATGAGAAATTTACACAGACGTTTTTAGGGTTCCGTAACCAAAGGGTAAAAACGGAACCCTATTACTGAGACTTCGCTGTCTGTCCGTCTGTCACCAGGCTGTATCTCATGAACTATAATAGCTAGACGGTTGAAATTTTCACATATGATGTATTTCAGTTGCCGCTTTAACAACAAATACCTACTAAAACAAATATTTAAGAGGGGCTCTTATACAACAAACGTGATTTTTGACGTAAAAACGCAACGATACCGCGATGTATTTTTACCACTAACGCCATCTAGTTATAGTGATAGACTTGCGCTAAAGAAAAATAACGTTTGCGTTGCGTTCACGGATTGATTGGTCCAATGCTCATTTTAGGGTTCGGTACTGTACCAATTGTGATAGTGGTACGGAACCCTTCGTGCGCGATTCTAACTCGCACTTGGCTGATTTTATCCAAATACCAACTAAACCAAATTACTTTTAACTGTTCCAATGGCGATAACCAAACTAAAGGCCAATTAAATTGATTGATTAGTTTACAGAACAACTTTTCACAAACCAAGCGGCTCACGAGTAAAATGTCGTGCCGTCACAAAGTTTTGCTAATCGTACTGTACTTTTTAAAAAATGTCGCTTCCAGATTGCCTACATTGGTAAAAATTTACAGGTTTTATTTTAATTAATTAAGTACCTTCTTTATTTGGTGGTTTTGGTCGTGATTCGAGATTTATCACGATAAAAGTTTCGTCGTAATCGGTTCAGTAATTGAGGGAAAAGAGTGCTTTTTGTTGTTTGAACAGGGTTTCAGAGTCCTCCAGTGGTAGCATACAAGCACGAGAAATATTTTGTCGATCAACAAAACTTTTCTGTCTCCTGTCGACGACGAGAAAAGGAGACAGCCTATTTTTAAATCGCCATTCGCGTTGGGCAATTAAAATCACTATTTCTAAATGATTTCACTGAATAACGTTCGTAACGCTTCGTTCGTGCGATTTACTTAAAAAATCCGCTGTCTCGTACGGCGAAGACGCGACAGGTCGCCTGGTACCTTGGTTAACTGGTAATTAAGTACCTTGGTAGGTATTATCTTATACTATCTAGTTTTTCTATACCCCAGTTTTGCCTATATTTAACGAATAGCTGTAGGGTTTCTAAATGCTGCCGACAAACTGCCACGCAGTTTGGCAGAAATAATGTAATATTTAGTATTAAGTGTTGAGGTTAATAAAAAAAAAATTAAGTATGTTTTCCCTTTTAGCATCCAGTTTTGGTTGCCAGATCTTCACTAGATTGGATGCCAAGTAGAATCAATTCATTATATTCTGATGTTGGAGCGTGGAGTGGCAAGTTTGTAAGTAACTATTTGAAATTTGTTAAGCCTGTGACACACAGAGAAAAAACTAATCGTAATAACGAAAATGTTAGATCTGGAAACTTTAATTTCAGCCAAATGGCTATACTTGGATACATCATAATGTGTATGATCATATTCACGTCAGTAAAGTATATCATTAGATATATTTTTTTTATCGAGGAGAAATCTGAACTTGGGCCTTATTCTGTAAGAAAAATCTACATAGATCCGATGTAGACCCCAGTCAACTTTTCTAAACCTACGTTAAAACCTGTGAAGTTAACTCAGTATTCTAGAAGCCAATGACGTCACACAAAACAAAAAGCCTGCAGGTTGCTACACGGCACGTCTCGTGACTTCTTAGCCCGTCTAGAATACAAAATAACCCGCACACCGTGTAGAAGCTAGCCGGTTTTTTTATGGCCCCTTATGGACCGCCTCGCACCCGGGCCACTCCGGGGTGGGTGGGATATGTGGGGCTCCCTACTGACCTAAGCCTCGTTAGCCTCCTATGCGATGCGGCTAAAGCATCGAGGACTCGAAGACTTCGAGGAGTTTTAGTGGTTAAACCTCTTCGGCTTAACGACTAAAACTCCTCGAAGTCCGTGTCCTAGCTATTGAGGCAATATATCGCGAGTGGCATCGATTTATGATGATATTTGGATCCTAACTAACTGAATCCGCTGTCCTTTTTAGAGGCCAGTAATGGACGAAATCGAATCTGATGAAGCTTTGAGATTCTATCAATTCTTAAATTATTTGGACGGTGGAAGTTTCGGCACTGGTTTGTAACTCTTTATTGGTGCTATTAGTCATCAAACTCATCATCATCTATTTATAAGTGCGGTGGTGGTTTACAATTAGAAATATAGGGTCAGTGTGTTTCGCACCCGATGTTTATTGCACCCGTAGCTAATGCCCCCGATTTTCAATTAAGTTATAACAGCTAATTTCGTCATAACAAAAGTTATTTGTACCAGGTACAGTCGACGAAAAAGTGTTTCTAAACAAAATAAGCAATTAAATTTTACTATGAAATTTCAAGTTTATGATTATTTTGAGTGATACCTTAGAGTTATAATGAACTGAATATTAATGTAGATGTTTTTTACGAACAAAATATTAGACATTAATATTAAAATACCTTATTATTACCAAATATTTACCATTCACGGAGATGTAGGGTGTGATGCACAAGAAACTAATGTTGTGCCTATATTTTAACGTGCTACTAGTTAACAAAGAAAAGAGCACGTATGAAATGATATTCAGAAAAATTAAAGAAGCTGTGCCGGACTTTAATCCCATGAAATTCAGTGTGGATTTTGAATTGCCTACCATGCTGGCAATAGAAGAGGAATACCTCTACCTACTACCTATTTAGGAATACCTATTTTAACCGCCGGAAATATCCGGCGGTTAAAATACAGGGGTGTAATGTTCACTTCCAAAGTATTTCTATATTTTAATGTTTAATCATTTTGTTATCAATGTTCTAAATATTAAGGTTTGTACTTAATATTTAGAACATAGAACACATGTAATGTAATATTTTTTTTTAATTTACTATTACAAATAAAAAATGGTAAGTAATAAAAAAAGTAGTTAGACTTAAAAATGACGGTTTTGCATGTTAATTGTTTTTGCTGTATTTTAATGTTTAATTATTTTAATGTCAATGTTCTTAAAATTTAAGTTGATTCCTTTATATTCATTAGGTATTCAAAATTACCTTCATTATATTTTAAGTAGGTACTATAAATCATCTCATTTTTTGAAATGTGATTTTTGTATTGTACCTAACGACTAATGTTTTTAGCAAATTGTTGTTTCACCGACATTATTAATAAAGATTTATATTAAAAAACAAAGTCTGCATCATTTCTTGTAAACACCTATAAACATTTTTATAATATGTTTCACTTTGCTATCTGACTGTACTTTGGATAAAAATATTCAACCAATACATTTTATCGCAATAAAACAAAATCGGGGGCATTAGCTACGGGTGCAATAAACATCGGGTGCGAAACACACTGACCCGAAATATATAGGGTAGGTAATCTACATCTACACTAATATTATAAAGTGGAAAGATTTGTATTTGTGTGTGTGTGTGTGTGTGTGTTCGTTTGTAATGAATAAACTCAAAAACTACTGTGCCGATTTCAAAAATTCTTTCACCAATAGAAAGCTACATTATCGAGGAGTAACATAGGCTTTACTTTTGATCCCGATATTCCCACGGGATTGAGACTTACGCGGGTAAAACGCGGGTATTAGTAGATATTTAGATTTTATATTACATACCTAGGTATTTTATTAAATTAAAGATACCCCATCGACTGCTTTGGAAGATTTGAGGGAATAAAGAATACTTATCATTCTCACAAATATAAAAAGATAGGGTCGAAAAACATAACCCTTTCCATGCAGTCGGGCGAAAAAGCCAACAAACGGACTAAACGTGGTAATTTACCTTTTTTTTTTTGTAATATTCTGCTGAGGATCGCGACGCGACGAAGTAAATGGTTGATGTTTTTGCCCAGCAATGCGCTGTGGAAGACAGGAGGATAATACAAAAAAAATATTAGACTGTGTTTGTAGGTCCTATCGATGAGTTTGTAGATGCAATGTACAGACTATCAAATTACATGAAGCAACAAAACAGTAGAGAGACACAAGCTCGAGGAATGCGCGAATTAGAAGCCATTAATGGAGAAAAAGGTAATTTTCGTCGTGACTTCAAAAAAAACCGGCTAGGTGCGACTGGGACTCGCGCACAAAGGGTTCCGTACCATTGTCACCACAAAAATACACTTTTGTGGGATCCCCATTTAAATGTTTAATTCATTTTGTTTTTAGTATTTGTTGTTATAGTGCGGCAACATAAATATATATCTGAAAATTTTCATTGTCTAGCTATCACGGTTTTATGATACCGCCTGGTGACAGACAGACAGACGGATAGTGAACGTACAGAATAGTTAAAATAGTCCCGTTTCACTCTTTCAGTACGGAACCCTAAAAAAAAGTTTAATTTTTTTATAAATTATTTCAGGCAACAGTATAAAAACTGTTCTAGAAGTAAGCACACTTATCATGAGAAAAAAACGCAAATTCTTCTGCACCGGTGAAGTGAAGGAACCTATTGTTAACAATAAAATTATATGCAAGGTAAGAAACGCGAGGTGAAGGAAAACATCGTAAGGAAACCGACATGTCCTAGGACTAACTACGGTCCAAAGACATGAAGAATTCGTGTCTGTGGACCGTAGTTATCCGGAGTAAGCGGGAGGTTAGCGAGGCTTCTTACTGTGTAACCTCTATCCTCTATACCTAAGAGGAAGCCTTTGCCCTACAATAGGACAAATATACGGGCTAACAAAAAAAGGCGCGAGGCATAGTAAGATCATGGTTTTGTGAGACTTTGATAATTTCGTCACCAAAAGCTCACTAAGGGGGGCTAAGTGCTTTCGAGGTGTTGTGCTCGCAGAATTAATAATCTATATCTATAAAATACTTTGTCCTGACTGACTGATTGATCTATCAACGCACAGCCTAAACCGCTGATAGTAGAGATCTGAAATTTGGAGAGTGTGTTCTTTATATGATGGAGGCATCCGATAAGAAAGGACTTTTGAAAATTCTCACGGGATCGGTTAAAACCGCGGGACACAGCTAGTTGTAGGTATATAATATGCTTCATTGTTAGAACTAGTCAATAGGTAAAGTCGTTTTAATTTACAGGACAGAATATTACTTCCGATAGCTGGAACGTCTTGCAGAGACGCCATAATGTACTGGCATCCAGATTTGACGGAGGAGCATTACTGTGTGGGCGCTCTCGAGTCCAAAACGTCGGTTCATCTCATGGATATCGAAGGTTGGTACACTCAGACTGAGTTAAATGGAATGCGGAGGAACACTAACTTTTTATCCCGGCAGAGGGCGCGAGTCAATTAATCTTAGAAATCAGGTTCAGGAATTAGATTTAGGAATTAGGTTTGAATTAAGAACTGTCAAACAGGTGTTTTTTACAACTCTCGGCGCCAAATTGGCCATATCGGTCACAGACCGAAAGAAAAAAAAAACTCGGCGTTTTCATTTGTGGAGGAATCATCAAAAAAAAAGATCATCCGACGCCAGCGCCATCTGGTTACAGCTTTGCGTGTGGCACCCCATTAGAACATAGGATATTATCCAACCATGTTGCAAATGCCATGGTACCGTGTCCCTGTCCATGTCCAGCAGGCCTATTATGTACATAGTGAATTTAACTGTTGTGAGTGGTTTCATTCACTTCAGTGAAATTCACTCTCCTCAGTGACTTTTGTAAAAACGCGATTACGTAAATAGAATTCATTGCGTTTTTCAAAAGTTAATTTGGAAATTCTGACATTTCAAAACGGCTTTAGTGTTGTTCTATCGATACCTAATGAATGAATGCATGAATGAACAAAATAAGTAATACTTTGTCTGTGGTCAATATTGAAAGCAAAAAATGGAAGCTGATATTATTGTATTTGCGTGGTAAAATCTATGAAAATGAAATGAAATGATTTTAAAGGTGTTTAAATAGTGCGATTGAGTAACTGTCTGTGCAGAATTAATCACAAGTGATTATCTGAGATTTAACACGTCGCGTCGTGAGCTCGAACGCGGCTGCTTTTTGTGTTGTGTGTGATGATCATCAATGATCATCGAATTTCAATAGTCATGTCCAAGACATTGCAGATAAATTGCAAGAATGCCGCTTACGGTGGTACGGTCACACCTTACGAAAACTGGCTAGTTACGTGGGAAACAAATATCGTGCTATAGCTCCTACGCGGCAGATTGGAAAGACCCAAGGAATGCTGCTGGACGTCTAGAGCGCTAATGTGCGTGCAAATCGTCTCTACACGGCATGCTATAGATCGTTTGAAGTGGAACCTAAAAGCAGGAAACCGGACCCCGAAAACGATGAGTAAATTCAGGCAAATGCCCTCAAAAATATATTAGAGAAGTCTGGCTAGATTGTCAAACAATATTATCAACAAGCAATTGGCTCAAGGCTGTTTATACCACAAATCGTAAGTTTCCTATTGCAAGGAGGACAGTCTACACTTTCTCCATACAAACTTAGCTGACTGTTTCCTCCCTAGATAAAGATATTAGAGCAGATATGTTTGTTTATGCCATAAAGGCATGATATAGGACTTGTGGCATAAACATAACATCTAAAATCTTTATCAATGGAGGAAACAGTCTACTATGTTTGTAAAGTTTGTGTGGAGAAAAGAGTAGGTAGACTTTCTCTCCTTTACTATTAATTTAACTATAAGTATTATGTTTTCATACAAATATGATGTTTATAAAGCATTTTCTTTGCAGAGCCTAATATCCAACCAAGGTTGCAAGCACAGCTGTTCCATTGGCACAAAATCAAACAAGCTGGCAAGAGCAAAGGTATCTATAGCTATTTCTCTGTGACAACCTCTGTGGCGCGTCATATTGCAATGTAGAAGGTGGCAGGTTCGATTCCCGTCAGATGCAAGTGTTTATGCTTAAATAATATGTATGTACTAGCTGCGCCCTGTGGTTTCACCCGCGTAAGTCCCGATCCCGCGGGAATATCGGGATAAAAAGTAGCCTATGTGTTATTCTAGATCTCCAACTATCTATGTTCCAAGTTTCATCGCAATCAGTTCAGTAGTTTTTGCGTGAAAGAGTAACAAACATCCATACAAACTTTCACATTTATAATATTAGTAGGATTTACAAAACAAAAATAAATTTAAGTATTTTATCCGTTGTTTGTTACCTAACTTTGGGTAAGTATATAAATAAACTGGTTTTATTTTTTCAGTATCCAACCAAGAGATGTCACTCTGAGAAATAAATGTGCCATGAAAATGCTATGAATTGGCCGGGGCAATGCAACATACAGCAGGCGTCAGTGGATATACTAAGAGATTTAACATAAATGAGATCATTGTCTTGCCTAATATATTATTATAGCCTTATTAATAAAAGTGGAATAACGTTGGAGGAGGTTTACTACGTTTTGTTTGTCTGTCAACTTTGCAAGCTCTTGTCACGGAAAAAGACAAAGCATGTTATTCCTTCTCCGACCCTACTCCGCGTTTATTAATAAGGCTGTAAATGTTTTACTTTAATAATAATATAATATTGTTGTAAACTTTATTTCTTAGTGTTAAACCATACATATGGAAATATTGCTTATTGAAAAAAGGCTTTCAAAACTTTAGTAGTTTTGAACCCGAGACTACTGGTTATCCGAACCAGCATGTTTGACCGCTTCGAGTATTGTTTTAAAAGCATTTTTCATAAAGCAATAATTTGGTGGTAGTAAATAAAATAAGGTTACTTACAAGATTTACAACTCAAAAATGACTGGACCGATTGCGATGAAACTCAGAATGTGAACAGTAAATGTACATGAAATATCACCTTTTATTGTGAGTTTCTCATGGGACTCATTTCACACAGTAAAACCTCAAGGACCAACTAGTATTTAGAAATGTTATTGGTTGTTAAATAATCATAACTTTATTAGTTTGTTTCAATCACACAAAAACTACTGACTAGACCCATCTAGATTACTACATAGGTAACTTTTTATTTTGATACACTTTGAATAAAAACTAGTTTAGAGATGGTTCTTTGGTTTATTTACCTAACTAATAATATTCTTAACCTAGATAGAAGATGTTGCTGTTCGGGCACTTAGTCTAGAACTAATTTTGTAGATAGCTTGCTGTTTACCCAACTGCCAGAGGAGGGTTATGTTTCTTTTTAATAAGGCAGAATGCTGTTTGTTGAACTTTTGCATGTTATCTGAAAAGAAATAACAATAGGTAAGTATATTATTCTTATCCCTGCCCTTGTAACATGTCTTGCTGTCTTATCCTGTTAGCGTTTGTCCAAGAAGAGGGCAGAAAGTTCTCGGAGAGAAAGGTCTTTAGTTGCGAAGCTCATAGAGATACTGACTTTAACTGACTAACAGGGGGCTAGGTTCTAGCACTAGAAATAGGTAGGTAATAAGATAAATTACACATAGGTACCGTTACAAGCTTTTTGAATCCTTTCAAGCAGATTCAGTCTAGATAGAATGTGTGATGTTTCTTTACGCGTCGAAGCAATCATCGCAGTACTTTTTTAGGACCGTTTTAGTTCAGAATGCCATGTTTATTTGAATAATTATATATTTAGGTATTTGAAGGTTATGTAGGTAAGCACTTTAGTTTATTATTATGCAAAGAATTCAATTGATTTCTTATACTGTAAATAACACTAATTATTCATAAAATTCTCATCGTAACTCAAGAATAGATAGGCACCTAATATTAATAATTACTACATTGTTTGTCCTTCGATTTTTCACAAAGTAAACAAACCACAAAGTAGGAACGTATATAGGTAGACATAGACATTGTTTGTAATTTATAGTTCATAAGAAAAGGTAGCCTCGTGGCTAAATCGGAACTAAGGTTAGACATTTTGTCAGTAAAACGGCATTTCTTTATTCAATCTTAATTTTATTTGGTTATACAAATACGAAATTGATACACTCATGGAATTAAATTGCAATTTAGATTCCTTTTCGGCTACTGCAGAACTCTAGACGAGCAGCTTTTGTTGTGAACAGACTCTAAAAAGCACGTCTTGGGCAGTGACTTTGAATATTCATTATGTGACGTCATCTGACGTTTATAATGATTTTCAAAAGTCATTGGCCCTCAAATTCACTCAATAGGGAATCGCGATTTGAGAGTATCGATACAAAAACAAATGGCAAAAGTTAAGAAAGTGACGTCATAGTGACTATGAATTTAGCCCAGTGAAGTTCATAGCTTAGGTAATGCGAAAGTAGGTGTTTGACGTTTCAAAGTTGCTAAATCAAGCGTAAACCACTCACAATAGTTAAATTCACTATGTACATAATAGGCCTGCAGGACGCGAGGTCCTGATTTTTATTTTCGTGAAACCTAGTTATTTTGCGTGTAAATTGTTTAGTTTTGCTTGCAAAATAATCAATTTAGTTTCGTGAAAGATAACGAGTGTAGTGAATATAAAAAACGGGGCAAGTGCGACACTCGCGCACAAAGGGTTCCGCACCACTATCACAATTGGATACGGAACCCTAAAATGGTTTACAACAACCAATTTTTAAATTTTATAGGAAAATATGAAATATTTATCTTCGATTCTTACTCCCATTAAACGACCGAATCACTCAAAAAAAAAAAAAACCTTGGCACAAAGAAAATCTGAAACTTTTAAGAAACTCTTTGGTAAGTAAGGCAGACTGGTATATTTGACAGATAGGGCAGCCATTTTGAATTCCATGACCAACTCGATTTGTCCTGACCAATCAGAAGCGACCTCACATTGTAGTACTTAACTCCTTGTTATTTTTGAAATACGTTTGTTGTATGGGAGCCCCTCTTAAATATTTGTTTTATTTTGTTTTTAGTATTTGTTGTTGTAGCGGCAACCGAAATACATCTTCTGTGAAAATTTCAACCTTCTAGCTATTACGGTTCATGAGATACAGCCTGGTGACAGACGGACAGACGGACAGACGGACAGACGGACAGACGGACAGACGGACAGACGGACAGACGGACAGACGGACAGACGGACAGACGGACAGACGGACAGACGGACAGACGGACAGACGGACAGACGGACAGACGGACAGACGGACAGACGGACAGACGGACAGACGGACAGACGGACAGACGGACAGACGGACAGACGGACAGACGGACAGACGGACAGACGGACAGACGGACAGACGGACAGACGGACAGACGGACAGACGGACAGACGGACGGACGGACGGACGGACGGACGGACGGACGGACGGACGGACGGACGGACGGACGGACGGACGGACGGACGGACGGACGGACGGACGGACGGACGGACGGACGGACGGACGGACGGACGGACGGACGGACGGACAGACAGCGAAGTCTCAGTAATAGGGTCCCGTTTTTACCCTTTGGGTACGGAACCCTAAAAAACAGTGCCGAACACGGAATTATCGCGTTACAAACAGATGCTCACGTGGAGTTGCAATAAAATTCACCACCATTTTTGTTGTACTCGCCTACCCACATTCAAAAATTAAATACCACCTAACACATGATATTGGCCCAAATTGCCCTTAAATGCTGGCAGAAAGGCCATAAACAAAGAACTGAACTGATATAGACATCAACGCAGAGCCCAAACCCCTGGTCCTAGATTACATGTCATTTGGAGAGTGTGTTCTTTGTGATGTCAAAGCATCCACTAAGAAAGGGTTTTTGGAAAGTGCCGCGGGATTGGTACTTACGCGGGTGAAACCCCGGGACGCAGCTAGTTTAGCTATAAAATGCTTTGTCCTGACTGACTGACTGCTTGATATAATATCATCGCACAGCTTAAACCGCTGATAGTACCTATCTTTATATAATGAACATCCCATAAGAAAGAGTTTTTCAAAATCTTTACGGGATCGGGACTTATATAAGCGGGTGAAACCGCGGGACACGGCTAGTATATCCATGCTTTGTTTTTTGTTTTGCCCTAAGTCTCGATCCCGTAAGATTAATAAGAGACTTACGCGGGTGTACTGCGGGGCGCAGCTAGTCAAATATATATTTTTTTTTCTGTTTAGGTGAAATGTTCTGCAAAGGAGATGACTACTCAAAACGCGAGTATCTTTTAGCTTGCGATTTCTACGAAGATCAAGAAAGTCCTGTCGCTGATCTACTCCAGTATTATCCAGATCCAGATCCTGAGATTTCACCTAAATTATTTTAGGAAAAGCCTGAATTGGGTCTATTAAATATTGATTGATGCACATAAGATAACTTGTAAAATTTCGTTTATAATTACAATTATACTTAACCCCCCAAACAAATTGAACCGAAAACTTAACTTTTATGAGAGCAGTAAAGTTATTGGAACAAAAAACCGGCCAAGTGCGAGTCGAAGTCGCTCACGTAAGGTTCTCTCATCCGAGCGATGGTACCCGGTCGCATCCCGGGAGCCCGGGGACCGCTAAATCTTAAGGAAGTGGCGACCCAAAATAAATTATGAAAAATTTAGTTTTCTACCGATATTATTCGGATTAAGATTTTACTTTTAAAGGGTCCCCATCCATCACAAGGTTTTCCAAAATATTCATTCACATTCAAATAAAACGGAGAAACATTTTTCAATAAAAAAATGTTTCTCCGTTTTATTTCATTTCATATCGATATTAAGGTAGAAAACTAAATTTTTCATAATTTATTTTGCTATTAAGTTTGTATGGAAATGGTAAGTCCGTCCGTCTGTCACCAGGCTGTATCTCATGAACCGTAAAAGCTAGACGGTTGCAATTTTCACAGAAGATGTATTTCGGTTGCCGCTACAACAACAAATACTAAAAACAAAATAAAACAAATATTTAAGAGGGGCTCCCATACAACAAACGTGTTTCAAAAACATCGAATCGAGTAGGTCATGAAATTCAAAATGGCTGCCCTATCTGTCAAATATACCAGTCTGCCTTCACTTACCAAAGAGTTTCTTAATTATAGGTTTCAGTTTGTCTTAGTGCAAAAGTTTTTGTTTTTCATTTTTTTTTAGTGGTGTGGTCGTATGATGGAAGTTAGAATCGAAGCTAAATATGTCACATTTTCCTATCAAATTTTAAAATTGGTAAACGATTTTATTTTATTTATGGTAGGCTGGTAGGCGCAGTTATAGGTAAGTCATTAAGTCATTACATTATTGACCGTACTCTGCAAATAGATTAAGCAATATTTTTACGGCCGGTCACCTGCCTGACACCAACCCTCCTAGGGACCAAGCAGTTTATCCGCCACCGCAAGGGGAAAACTTAAGGTTGGCTAGTTTCCCTTAGTCATCTTTTACGACACCCATGGGAAGAGATGGGGTAACCCTATTCTATGCCGCGGCTACCCGGCACACACATTCAAACACATTTAGTATTTCGTAGATTTAGGGATTACTCGTTTTGCCATGGTGTTAATGTTTTTGAAACTCGCGGTTCTCATTATCCGAATTAAAAATAGATAGGCTGTACAGGTAATTCGAACTTTGACTTCGTCTGCGTTGTACATTATGGAATAGAAACAAAAAGTAAAATAAAGCAGGCCATTCCCTTCAAGAATAGTTTATCTTTCATTCGAACATTTTTCATTTTAGTCGATTTTAAATAATCGAAATCGACGCCAACGAAGCTGCATGTTTATGTTAATATTCTTTTGCCTTCCCCTTTACAGCTAAATAATTAAGAAAAAAATATATGAAATCTGAGCGAGCGCCAAGCGCGCACATTTAATTTTTCAACTTCTACTATTACCTGTTTACGATTACTTATAGATTAATACAATTGCTGAGAATAACCTTTTAATCCATAGAATTGATCGCAAGGACTTTAAATTGTTTCAATTAAAAATGTGAAAGGTTAACAAGATATCTACATCTAATGTATTATTCTGTTCCGATAAAGGTTATGTTCTAAGAGAGCGGAGCGCACTATAATCTAGTCCGCAGCAGAACTAGCAGTTGTTGGATTAGAAATCTATTTTAGTTCGAAAAATAAATTGCGAAAATGTCTGAGGAAAAAGTTAAAATGCGTAAACAGCTCGGGCTGTTGGAAGGAGTCGCCATAATCCTGGGTATTATATTTGGCAGTGGTATCTTTATTTCACCGAAGGAAGTGTTAGAAAAAACTGGGTCAGTATGGGGTGCCTTGGTGGTTTGGGCCGCTTGCGGAGGCCTAGCGACCTTGGGGGCTATGTCATACGCCGAACTGGGTAAGTAACATCCTCCACTTTAACAATACTTTCATTTGAAATTAGTAAGCCTAACAATAAAACCATAATCCTAATCGGAATACCTAAAACAAAATATCGGATACAAGGACCTTTCTATTACCATTAAGTTCAATAAATACTATAATTATTGTTAAAAAAAAAACCGGCCAAGTGCGAAACTCGCGCACGAAGGGTTCCGTACCACTATCACAATTGGGTACGGAACCCTAAAATGGTTTACAACAACTTTGATTCAAAGAAAATCTGAAACTTATAAGAAACTCTTTGGACAGTGAAGGCAGACTAGTATATTTGACAGATAGGGCAGCCATTTTGAATTCCATGACCAACTCGATTTGACTTGACCAATCAGAAGCGACCTCACATCGTAGAATTCCCTTGTAGTTTTTGAAACACGTTTGTTGTATGGGAGCCCCTTTTAAATAATTGTTTTATTTTGTTTTTAGTATTTGTTGTTGTAGCGGCAACCGAAATACATCTTCTGTGAAAATTTCAACCTTCTAGCTATTACGGTTCATGAGATACAGCCTGGTGACAGATGGACAGACGGACGGACGGACAGACAGACAGACAGACAGACAGACAGACGGACGGACGGACAGACAGACAGACAGACAGACAGACAGCGAAGTCTCAGTGATAGGGTTCCGTTTTTACCTTTAGGTACGGAACCCTAAAAAGAGAAAAATATAGACCTGTTTGGACACTTCTGATCTTCACTGAAACTGCAATCTAGACTTCTTCTTTATAAGGTCTATCAAGTGTGGTTAAAAGACAGTCTTACAGCTTTCTTGTTTATTCGTATACAAGTAACAGACATATCCTTCTTCAGTGATGGTTTCAAGATACTTGTATAGTGTAAAATGACTAGGAATCTTGTCTGTGGTTATAGGTACAACATTAGCGCAGAGTGGAGGTGATTACCACTATATAAATGAAGCATACGGACCTTTGCCTGCTTTCCTGTACCTGTGGGATGCTAATTTGGTATTTGTGTAAGTATATCCTGCTATGATTATAAAGCTGAACCGATTGCCATGAAACTCGGTATGTAGATAGCTGGAGACCTAGAAAAACACATATGCTACTTTGTATCCCGATTTTCCGCAGGTTCGGGAGAATGTCGGGTGCAGCTAGTAGGTGTATATAACCGAGCTAAATAGTGACACTGCTCTGCTGTTTAAACAGCCTAAACTTGAATCCACTAAGAATAACGAAAAAAAGTAGCCCTTATTTATTCTTAATAATGTAGGTAGCTTTCTATTGGGGAAAGAATTTTTGAAATTGGTCCAGTAGTTTTTGAGTTTATTTATAACATACATACACACACAAAAATATCTCTTCAAATCTTATCTCTTTATAATAATATAGTATAGACTAGCTGTGTCCCGCCATTTTACCCGGGTAAGTCCTAATCCCTTGGGAATATCGGGATCAAAAGTGGCCTATGTTACTCCTCGATAATAAGAGCGGTGTTGGTCTAGTGGTAGATACCCCGACTTTCATTCCGAGGGTCGTGGGTTCGAACCCGGCCGCGCACCAATGTCTTTTTCTTTAAGAAAAAAGTTATGTGCACTAATAACATCGCTCTTACGGTGAAGGAAAACATCGTGAAGAAACCGACATGTCCTAGGACTCACCACGGTCCGAAGACATGGGTGTGTGTCTATGTATCATATGTATGTATTTACAAAAGAAAAATAAGTAAGTATTATATCCGTTGTCTAGTACCCATAGTACAAGCCTAGTGCTTAGTTTGGGACTAGATTGCGCTGTGTGTAACGTCTTGCAATATTTATTTATTATTCACTCATTTATTTTATTTCTTAAATTTAAGTTTTTATAAAAATAAACTACATACAAAATATATACATTACTACAAAACCTATAAACAAAATTCCATCTAAGTAACAAACTTATATAAAATTCTATCTACAAGTCCTATAAACAATGTATAAATTTTGTACAAAAACAGTAAATTACTATAAAAACCTAAACCTAGAAGCCCGTCGGCAGCGGGGCAGGGCCCAGGCTACCGATGGTTAGGGACGCAGAGACAGGAACCTTCTGACGATACGTGCCGTATCAAGGACGACTGCCTTCTGAATCTGACCCTTGACCCAACCGTCTAGCGAAAGCCTCTTAAGATGTTGGTCGAGGCTCTTCGCTATTAATCCATTTGCCGACACGACTATCGGAACAATACTTGTCGAATCAACGTGCCACATGGCGGTAATCTCGTGGGCCAAGTCCAAGTACTTAGTTTCCTTGTCCTTTTCAGCCTTTACGAGATTAACGTCATGCGGAACGGTGATATCGACGAGTATTGCCCGTCGTTCCGATTGTTTTGGATCCTACACAGCCAATACATCACGAGGTGCCAATTGTGTTTTCGAATCATAATACTTAAGATGGGTTAAGCAACCCTTAGCTAGAGGGTGCGGTCAATACTTAAATGTTTGACTAATAGTGTAAGTGTCAAAACAACATTTTCTCCAGCTCCTCTGTATTTCGAAAGGCATGTTAAGTGGTCCCGATTGTTATGTCTGATAGCAGTTGTTAGGTGAAGTTAGATGCCTTAGGGCAGGGGTTCCCTAACTTATTTGAGCCACACCCCCTTTCGACCATAAAAAAAATTTTATCAGGTCTGAATAAAAAAAAATAATAACAAAATAAGTATTCTTATTGCTTATTGAAGTTTTACAAAGTCATACAAAAGGTATTTGGTAAGTAAGTAAGCATTCTCTCATCAATACCGTGTGGCCCGCGCCCCCCTTGAAAGGTCTCTGCGCCCCCCCCCCTGGGGGGCGCGCCCCCCCACTTAGGGAACCACTGCCTTAGGGCAACCTGGTAAAAACTCTATCACTAGTTATTCTATCATTCATAGGTCTACTAAAACATGTATTGAGCACATGGCAATAACTGTAAATGAGAATTCTTTAACAGTTATGCATAACAATATAATCTATTTTGAATTGCAAATACCTTCTGAGTTTTTAGCACACCATTTTAATGCAAGTTAAAGTTAGCGTATTGGGCATAGAACAAACATACAGTTTAGCAAAAAACATGGAAATAATGGGGGCGCCTATTTATATGCCAAAATGCTTTTTGAAAACTATTTTTATATTTCTTATGTTTTTATTGCTCAAGGCATTTTACTAGAAAATATTTTTTTTACAAGGAGAAATACATCATCAAAAATCCTCCCGTTAACTGTAAAGTTAACCATCTGAGCTAGTCAATAGTTGTAATACTGGACTGGTAGATGGCGTTCAAGCCGAGCCTTAGTCGGTAAACAGTGAGAGATCATAATCAAAAATTTTACCATGACACATGGGTTCCCGTGTAGCGCAGCGGTAGCGCACTCGCCCGGCAAGCGAGGGGCACAGGTTCGAATCCTGTCATGGGAGGATTGTAAAAAATATTAACTATTTTTATAATAGTTTCTTAAAAATGTATTATACATTTTGCAGGCCGAGTACGAATGCGATCATGTCACTGACTTTTGCAAGCAACATTTTGGACCCCATCTTTCCAGACTGCCCAATAGACCCAATATGCAAGAAACTTATCGCTGCTGTCACTATTTGTAAGTAATTTTATCTTTTATATGGGATAAGTAATTTTATTGATGGCATACCCTCAATCAAATGCATATTCACTCCTAATCATAGTTAACCTTAGCTTGACAGTTTGATTAAAGATACGCAGCAGATTGACGACTCCAGTAGCGCGTCCGGCGAAAGCCCGACTGCAATGTAGAAGGTTACGGGGTCGATTCCCGCCGGGAGCAAGTACTTATGTTAAAAATTATTCGTTACTGATCTGGGTGTCTCTACGGACAATATGCATGCTCTTACAAAAGAAAAATAAATAATACAAGTATTACGTATAAGTTGTCTAGTCACCATAACACAAGCTTAGCACACTATTGTATTATGGAACAACCTTAATCATATTCATCAAGTTCCTGAACCCAAAAGTCTTTGTTTACAGGTTTCCTTACATTCCTAAACGCATACGACGTGAGATTCACAACGAGGATTCAAAACGTATTCATGTTTACGAAGATATCCGCTTTGGTCATTATCATTCTTGGAGGCATCATATGGCTTGGCAGAGGTGAGTTCTAGCACAAGGTAGATTGGACCACGGTACAAATAAGGAACAGTATGGAAACTACCTACTAACGTTCGAAACGGCACACTCACACAGACATGCACATCGACGTGACCCCTAAACGGTTTTCAATACTGACAGCACCGTCGTCTATGTGCATGTTAATAATTAATTAATCTAACGAATTTTAAATGTACGTAGTTATTATTGTATTTGACAATTATTTACTTGCTTTTCTAAATATTTGTACGCAATTTTATTGCTAAGTATGACGAAACTGTATCCTATTTTTGTAACACCACTTGCATGTACCATTTTTAATACAAATAAACGATTCTGACTCTGATGTTTGTGAGTGTGCCGTTTCGAAAGTTAGTAGGTAGTTTCCGTACTGTTCCTTATTTGTACTGTGACTGGACGGTGGCCACACCACCGAGTACTAATCCTACAGAGAAACAGCTCCATGCAAGCTCGCGGGGGCGGGGCGCGGCGGTAGGTACACCACTACATGCGCACTATAGCTATGAATAATAAATAAATAAATATTGCACGACGTTACACACAGCGCAATCTAGCCCCAAACTAAGCACTAGGCTTGTACTATGGGGACTAGACAACGGATATACTACATATTATACTTTTTTTTGTAAGTACATACATATGATACATAGAAAACACTGAATATCCCATGTCTTCGGACCGTGGTGAGTCCTAGGACATGTTGGTTTCCTCACGATGTTTTTCCTTCACCGTAAGAGCGATGTTATTAGCGCACATACCTTTTTCTTAAAGAAAAAGACATTGGTGCGCGGTCGGTCTGGATTCGAACCCACGACTCTCAGAATGAAAGCCGGGGTATCTACCACTAGACCAACACCGCTCTATCGTGTGCGAATGCGTGACTTTTCCCTGTTTAGCCGCTCGGGTTTACCGAGGATGCCCGAAGATCCTCTTCGGCACACTGTCGGTGAGAGAGGTTACGCACAAATGTGGTTGTAGTGAAGTAGTGCGCTTACCTACGCCGCGGGCTTGTATGAAGCTGTTGCTTTGTGGGTTTAGATAGTCGGTGGCCGTGGCCAGTCAATATTTCATTTCGATTTTTTTCATTTTGAGCGTATTGTTTGCAATTGCAATAATGTACTAAATTACAACGGACTAAATTAGTATACTATTGGTCGAATAACCTTGTATTTATATTTTTTGTTTGTAGGAAACGTGGAAAATTTCGAAGACGGTTGGGCTGGCACACAGACTTCGGTTAGCGACTGGTCAGTCGCATTTTATTCCGGCATATTTTCATATTCTGGATGGTAAGTCAAATTGGGAAATTAAATATTTATTTATTTTAAGTTTTTTGATCGACCGAGCGTCTCTGCTTCTGCTAAATCTGTCGGTATATTTGTTTGTTCCTTCTCCTTTATGGATCGTATTTTTAAACCAATTTTGATGAAACTCAGTAGGTAAGTATACAAGTTTTCTGTGCATATAGTTTTTAGGGTTTCATACTCAAAGGTTAAAAACGGGACCCTATTACCGTGACTTCGCTGTCTGTCTGTCTGTCCGTCTGTCACCAGGCTGTATCTCATGAACCCTAATAGCTAGACAGTTGAAATTTTCACAGAAGATGTATTTCTGTAGCCGCTACAACAACAAATAAAACAATTAATTGAGAGGGGCTCCCATACAACAAACGCGATTTAGGTACATAAAAACGTAACTATACCGCTATGTATTTTTACCACTAGCGCCATCAAGTGATGGATTGATAGACTTGCACTAGTAGTCAAATAAATTTGAATGTTTGGATTGCGTTCACGGATTGGTTTGTCCAGTGTTCATTTTAGGGTTCTGTACGTACCCAACTGTTATAGTGGTACTGAACCCTTCGTGCGCGAGTTCAACTCGCACTTTTTAATAATATTTTTTTAACAGGGTTGTAAACTGGAATTAGCCTTATTAAAAAACGTGGAGTAAGGTCTAAGTAACTTTACCAATGTTCATTTCTGTCTGTCAACTTTGAAAGTTCTTGTCACGGGAAGAGACAAAGCATGTTTTCAATACTCCGACCTCACTCCACGTTTATTAATAAGGCCAATAAAGTCCGATGAGGACTTTCGTTGCCAATAAGGCGGAACAAAGTTCGCCAAGTCAGCTAGTTTTAAACAAATGTATTCATATGTTTCCAGGAGCTACTTAAACTTCATGACGGAAGAACTGCGGGATCCATTCGTGAACCTTCCTCGGGCCATTTACTTGTCTCTGCCGTTGGTTACTGGAATATATTTGTTGGCCAACGTTGCTTACTTGGCTGTCCTTGGCCCGGTCGGTGTTAGAGCTACGGAGGCCATTGCTGTGGTAAGTTGAAACTTTATTCACTTTAACACAAGGGGATAGTCTCCATTCTCTTTCTCCACACAGCCATAAAACATACTACATAAACAAAACAAACATAAACATTATATAAGCCATAAAACTTATATCTGTCATGACTATGCATCTACCTTTTTATTTTTTTCATTTTATTATTTTTTATTATTATTTTAAAAAGAAAAAAAAAAGGTAGATGCATTGTCATGACAGATATAGGTTTTATGGCATAAACATATTTGCTTTATTGTCTTTATCCAGGGAGGAAAATTTAAACTACGTTTGTATGGAGAAAGAGAATGGAGACGATCCTCTTAAGGGGACAGTGTACCTACCTACTTAATTTCACTGTGTGTTTCCGCATGTAGCCCTATAACTGGGCCTTTTAGCGTGAGTTTAAGCCGTATGTTTCCTCACGCTGTTTTCCTTTACCGTAAGAGCGATGTTAATAGCGCACTTACATTTTTCTTAAAGAAAAAGACATCGGTGCGCGGTCGGTCAGGATTCGAAACCACGACCTTCAGAATGAGAGTCGCGGCATCTACCACTAGACCAACACCGCTCTACCTACCTACTATTTTCTCCGTACAAACTTTACAAACGTTGTCGACTGTTTCCTCCCTAGATAAAGATATTGGATAAAAAAATATGTTTATGCCATAAGTCCTAAATCAGTCATAACCATGCCCCTACGTTTTGATTTATAGTACTTTTCTATTTTTTTACATTTTATTTCTATTCTAATGGGGTGGCTCACGCAAAGCTGTGAGCAGATGGCGCTGGCGTCGGATGATCTTTTTTTTTTTTTGTTGATGGTCCCCCACGAATGAAAACGCCGAGTTTTTTTTTCTTTCTATCTGAGACCGATATGGCCAATTTGGCGCCCGCGCCGAGAGTTGTAAAAAACACCTGTTTGACAGTTCTTAATTCAAACCTAACATCAGTCGACTAGCGCCCTCTGCCGTAATAAAAAGTTAGTGTTCCTCCTCATTAGAAAATGAAAACAAAACAAAACGTAGGTCATGGCAGAAATAGGTTTTATGGCATAAACATATTTGATCTAATATCTTTATCCAGGGTGGAATGGAAACAGTCGATTTATCTTTGTATGGAGAAAGAGTAGGTAGACTGTCCTTTTAAATAGCCTCCAGAGTCATGGCGAGAACACCTAAAAGCGTAAATTTGAGAAGTTTCTCGCCTTCTCGTTCTCGCGGTCGCCTATTCTCTAATTGGTGTCGGTATTTTTAACAGACAAAGGATCTCTCATCACAACTGAGAAAATAAATCCGGCCAAGTGCGAGTCCGACTCGCGCACGAAGGGTTCCGTACCACTATCACAATAAAATTGGGTACGGAACCCTAAAATGAACAGAGAAACCAATCCGTGAACGCATGACGCCGTGAGTCTGGAGTGGCTATTATAACTAAGGGCTAATTTTTTCAATCAAATCTATTTAATCTATAAAATGCTTTGTCCAAACTGACTGACTGACAATGCCCAGCCTAAACCGCTGATAGTAGTGAGCTACAATTGGGAGAGTGTATTCTTTGTGTGATGTAGACATCTAATAAGAAAGGATTTTTGGAAAATCCCACGGGATCTGGACTTATGCGAGTTACCGGGGAACCCACCTAGTCTACTTAATAAAATTTCCATGTCACAATGTTAGTTACCGTACTCCTCCGAAACGGCTTTACCGATTTTTACCAAATTTTATATGCGTATTCAGTAGGTCTGAGAATCGGCTACTATCTATAATTTATGAGGCAAAACAACGTTTGCCGGGTCAGCTAGTATAATATAAAATTCAATTTCCTGACTGACCTATACAGGGTGAACCATTTAAACGGGCCTTCAGGGGGATATCCTAAACTATAAGAGATAGCGAAAAATGCTGAAAGGAGTTGCGTCCCCGATTTTGATAAAAACTAAAATGGCATTAATAGATTTTTGAAAAATTAATTACCCTAGCCAGGAATTGAACCTTGTCTTTTTGCAAAAAAATAAACACCCTATATTATTGTACTGTTCGATAGTGTTGCTGATAAAGATCAAATCCTGGAAACAAACATATTGTGGTAAATCGAGAAAAATTTAAATTTTTAATAAAAATATAAAATAGTCAAGTACTTGTGGGTTACCCGTACGTACCTATTACAATGAACTACTCGATTTGAACGACTGCACTACCATTTTATCATCATTTCAGACCATGTTCTGGTTTCAAAACTTCGCACACAGTTCAAAGCATGAGCTTTGATGTTTGATGTAAGCAGTGATGCACAACTGATAGATTTCTTTTTTTTTGTGAAAATTAATATTTTTATTAAAAATGAGACATTTGTCTTGATTTACCACACTATGTTTGTTTCCAGGATTTGATATTTATCAGTAACGCTATCGATCAGTACAATAATATAGGGTGTTTATTTTTTTGCAAAAAGACAAAGTTCGATTCCTGGCTAGGGTAATTATTTTTTCGAAAATCTATTAATGCCATTTTAGTTTTTGTCAAAATCGGGGACGCAACTCCTTTCGCATTTTTCTCTATCTCTTATAGTTTAGGATATCCCCCTGAAGGCCCGTTTAAATGGTTCATTCTGTATATCAACGCACGCAGAGACCAAACCGCTGGTCCTAGAGATATGAAATTTGGAGAGTGTGTTCTTTGTGGTGTGTAGGCATCCACTAAGAAAGGGTTTTTCGAAATTTCACCCCTAAGGGGGTATAAGGTTGTGTATGAAACTTTTTATTTTCTTAATGGTACAACGCACGGACAGGTTCGGACTTGAACCTGCAATCCGTGCGTTGTACCATTTTTTCAGTAATGTGCAAAAAATTTCATAGCATTTTTTCAAAAACTTATATTTTGTGTTCTAGGATTTCTCAGTTATAGCCCTGGGTTGGTTAAAATGGGCGATGCCAACGTTAGTAGCCATCGCCATATTGGGTGGTCTATCGGTCCACATAATGGCTTCATCTCGGATGTGCTTCGCTGGAGCAAGGAACGGCCACATGCCGGAGTTACTGGCCCATATTAATACGAAATGTATGTCGCCGTTGCCGTCTCTCGTGTTTTTGGTAAGCGAATACTTCATCTTCTCTTCTTTTCGTATAGTGGTGTGGCTTACCTAGTGTTAGAGTTGTCAGGTCGCCCTAAGGCCTCTAAAGGTCATAGCCCACTTACACGACTCTGCTCCCACCCGGCAAAAATAATATAATTCAAATATGGGCTTTAAATATTGCTCTTTAGATATATTTTACACTGACTGACGAGCAGTCTGACGGCGGTAAGCTCGCTGAAAGCGAGCTGTCTGCTAATTTATGATGCCAATGTAAAATCCTATATTTAAAGCCCATATTTGAATTACATTATTTTTGCCGGGTGGCAGCAGAGTCGTGTAAGTGGGCTATGACCTTAACTTGACCTAACGACTGCTATCTGAGTTAACAGCCGGGACCAACTGCTTAACGTGCCTTCAAGCATCTCCTAATATCACGGCTTCTGTAGGGCGTCGGGCGAACCTCCGGCTGCAATGCAGAAGGTTGCGGGTTCGACTCCCTCTCGACAAATATTTATGTTGACCTTAAATGTTTGAAATTAAACTAATCTTCTATCTATCTATATTATTTTATTATTATCTTCTATTATATAAAAATCAATTCCTATTTCCCTTGGTCACGGCATCACACTTAAACTTTTAGACATATTTCGATAATTCTTCTTATAATATATAAAAATCAATCCCTATTTCCCTTGGTCACGGCATCACACTTAAACTTTTACACATATTTCGATAATTCTTTTTTTGTTGTGAGCGCTATTGTCAGGAGAAGGTTCTTATGAAAGAAAAAATGCTGAACCGATTTTGATGAATTTTGGTATGAAGATAGATATCCATTTTTTAGGGTTCCGTACCCAAAGGGTCAAAACGGGACCCTATTACTGAGACTTCGCTGTCTGTCCGTCCGTCTGTCCGTCTGTCCGTCTGTCACCAGGCTGTATCTCATGAACTAGCTAGAAGTTTGAAATTTTCACAGAAGATGTATTTCGGTAGCCGCTACAACAACAAATACTAAAAACAAAATAAAACAAATATTTAAGAGGGGCTGACATACAACAAACGTGTTTAAAAAACTACAAGGAAATTTGAGGTCGCTTCTGATTGGTCGAAGTCAAATCGAGTTGGCCATGGAATTCAAAATGGCTGCCTTGTCTGTCAAATATACCAGTCTGCCTTCACTTACCAAAGAGTTTCTTATATGTTTCAGATTTTCTTTGTGCCAAAGTTTTGTTTTATTTAAACTTTTTTTGAGAAATGCGGTCGTATGATGGGAGTAAGAATCGAAGCTGAATATTTCACATTTTCCTATCAAATTTAAAAATTGGTTGTTGTTAATCATTTTAGGGTTCCGTACCCAATTGTGATAGTGGTACGGAACCCTACGTGCGCGAGTGTCGCACTTGCCCGGTTTTTTATACTAAATGACAGGACAACATCTGTCGGGTCAGCTAGTCTTACTATATAAAAGAAAGTCGTGTTAGTTACACCATTTATAACTCGAGTACGGCTGAACCGATTTGGCTGAAAATTGTTGAGTAGGTCAGGAGAAGGACATAGAATACTTTTGATTCCGTAAATCCTACGGGATCGCGACTAACGTGGGTGAAACCGCGGGGCGCAGCTAGTTTTTCATAAAGTTTGTGTGTAAGTAAACGAGTTTGTTTGACCGATTGCGATGAAACTAGGTATGCAGATAGCTGGAGATTTACGTTAACACATCGGCTACCATTTATCCCGATATTCTTACAGGTAAAACACAAAAATCATGACTGACGCGGGTAAAACAGCGGGGCGCAGCTAGTTTATGAAATTTTCATTACACGCCGGCGACAAGTATTTATGCTTTAAAAATAAATATTTGTTTCTAGTCTGGGTGTTTTCTATGTAACATATTATGTTTGTATTTACAAAAAAAAACGTATAATATGTAGTATATCCGCTGTTTAGAACCCATAGTACAAGCCTAATCTTTAGTTTGGGATTGGATTGCGATGTGTGTAACGTCTTGCAACATTTATTTACATTTAATTTGTATGGTAAACGCGATTTTCCTTAATTACCTCATACTAAATGTCAATTTAAAACTATATCACCTAAAATAGTTAAAATACAGCTTATTTTTTATTGAAAATAAGATCCAAAAATAAACGCGAATTTCAATTCAACATTGTGAAAAGAGAAGAAAAAACTTCATAAAAAAAACTGTTGGTTTTCAGATGCTGGCATCACTAATAATGCTGATCCCGGATAACCTAACCTCTTTGATAACTTACTGCACCGTTGTGGAATCCTTCTTCACGACGCTAAGTTGCAGCGCCGTTCTATGGCTGCGGTATAAGAAACCACATCTAGTCAGACCTATAAAGGTATGTTTATAGTTAAGAGGATAGTCTCCATTCTCTTTCTCCATACAAACGTAGTTTAAATTTTCCTCCCTGGATAATTTTCCTTCCTTTAATTTCAATACAACATCGCAAAAACAGAAAAAAAATCTAAAGTGCGTTTTTTTATTTAAGACTATTTTTTGAAGTTTTGGCTCTTTGTATTTGTCACTTTTTCATCCGGAAAATATGTCAAACCATAGACTAAAATTAAATAATCATGCAAAGTTACAGCTTCTTAGTACTAAACGTCTCTGAGCTAAGCCGCCGACAGACAGACATGACGAAACTAAAAGGGTTTCTTGTTGACTACGAAACCCTAAAAACGATGTATAGTCTGGAATAGCTAGGCTTGATGACGTACTTCATGGATGGTCAAATTATCGATGATGTACAAAATTTACAGGTAATAAATTTGAGTAGAATAATTACCACTGTTATGTAAATGCTATTTTGTGACGTATTCACATAAAGCTCGCGTCTTTTTTGGTATATTTATGATGGTAAAGTACTTAGAGATGCACCGAGTACTCTGCCGAGTACTCGTTACTCGGGTACTCGGCAGTTTTTTACTACTCGTAGTCGGCCTCGGTACTCGGTTCATTAGCCGAGTAACTCGGATATATATAGATATATATTATCTGTGTAGGATTGATCTGTGTACTGCCTTGGCTTCTTAATTTAGTGTAAAAGTTTGTGTATTTGTTTGTTTCTCTTTCACGCTCAAACGAGTCGACCAATTAAGATAAAATTTAACACAAAGGTACAGAGCTAAAGAACTTTATATCGACACATAAGCTGGTAAAGTGGCAAGCGTCTAACTCTCCTGAAGATCGCGACGCGTACAGGTCCGCCAAACGTGCCACTAAAAGAGCAGTAGCCAGAGACAGACAGCACCAATGACAGCCATTGTACGATAAGTTGGAAACGTCTGAGGGGCAGAAGCTTATTTATAAGTTGGCACGTTCTGGGATCAAAGCGGCGCAGGATATATCCATGTGCCGCAATGTTAAAAATCCCGATGGCAACCTGCTATACGAGGACCTCGTGGTGAAGGAGAGATGGCGCTCATATTTCCACGAGCTGCTAAATAAGCAGTATAAAGAGGTGCAGACATCGGAACTCCTTCCGAATGAAGGACTTCTGCCAATGATTACGCCTGATAAGGGGTTGCTGTACCGTCAGGTTACTCCCAAGAGCAATCGTCAGGGATCTGGTTTGGACAGATCTTTCAAGAAGAAGAAAGAAAATAGATTTATTCAGACAAGCACACAACTAAATAACAAGAAAAAGTAAATAACATTATGGATACAATAAAGATAATAACAAAATATACGTAGAGAGTAGTGCGCTGCCCGAATAGGCGCAGCCTCAACATAATGCTGCTGCTAGTGTAAAATAACATAGCAGCAGCGCTGGTCTTCCGACTGCACCCACCCTTCTTCCCGGCGGCTTACCCTTCTTTGTGCATGTAGATAGCACAACTGTGTAGACAGTCGTATGGTCATACGGATAGACCAGTTTAAGTACTTGGGATTTGTGCTTCCGGCGTCCGACGACATCGAGAGATAACTGGTATCGTCTGCGACCCCAAAATACCGGTTGATCTAAGAGGAACAAGTGTATAAAACGATCACTAGACCTGTCCTTTTGTACGATAGTGATAGTGGCCAGTGCTTGACGACATAAGCAGGAGCTGCGTTTCACGAAGATGAAAATGCTGCGCTGGATGTGTGGAGTGACGTGAAAAGACCGCGTCAGAAACTCCGGCATCAGGGGCAGCCTTCATGCCCGAGAAGAATGGCCAATGACCATGCAAGAATGGCGTTTACGATGGTCCGGCTCGTTACGTAGGGAACAAATGTTTTAGTATGGCGCCTCCGCCCGACCGCAGCAGATTGGGAAGAAAGGCTGGCTTGACGGCGAGAGAACAGATATGCGTGCAAACGGCCTCACTACACGGGATGCCAAAGATCGTGCGAAGTAGAGACGTAAAAGTAGGATAGCGGACTCCGGGCTCCCGAGAGTGTTGATGATGAGATGTTTCCATCAGGAACATCTCTCGGATGATGATGATGATGATGAACCGCGGGCGCAGCTAGTAAAGAAGAAAACCTGCTTGCTTCGAGTCGCCTCGCCTGTCGCGCGTCGTCTGGAGCGCGTTGCAAACTTGTTTTCGCGGTTATTTAAATGAACCGAGTAACTCGGCAGAGTACTCGACTCGGTAAATTTTGAACCGAGTAATACTCGGTACTCGGTTACTCGGTAAAACTGGTACTCGGCGCATCACTATAAAGTACTATCGATAAATATCGTTATTCATGGATGATCCTACATTTTGTACTCTCATTTGCTATTTCGTTTAAGCTAATCTGGATTAGTTACTTCGATTTAGGCTTGATTTGACAAACTAGAAAAATCATTGGATAGCAAATCTTCGCATAAGACGTCATCATAGATCGAGATTGTCTCGAACAAAAGACGATATATGGGTTGAATTGCTATTCGCTGGTTTTTTCATGTTTGGTCTAATCGAGCCTTAGGAGTTCCTCTAAAAAGGGTAGATCAATTTAAGTACCTGGGGCATATTGTTACTACTGATCTCGGAGACCAAGCTGATGTTGAAAGGGAACAGAGGGCTTTGTCAAGGAGGGCGAATATGTTGGCGCGTAGGTTTGCGAGGTGCTCGGATGCGGTAAAAGTCACTATTTTTAGAGCTTATTGCACATCCATGTATACGTGCGGGCTATGGGCTAACTATTCAAAAAGACCTACAAAGCCCTCTGCGTCCAATTCAATAACGGATTCAGGGCACTGTTGGGATTGCCCCGTTACTGCAGTGCATCGGGGATGTTTGCGGCAGCGCGCACCGACTGTTTTCACGCCACTATGCGCAAGAGGTGTGCATCCCTGGTGCGCAGGGTGCGGGGCAGCACCAACACTGTCTTGAGGATGATTGCTGACAGGACTGACTGCCCGTATATAGGGCATTGTTGTAGAAGACAAATCAGTCGTAATAACGGATGTCCTATTGTCCCTATTTACGACTGATTTAGTCTAATTTATCCCGACATCTTATAGTATGATTATGATTTATGACATGTTAATATATTTTATTTTATTTTTAAATTTGATTCTTAATAATGTCGTATTTCCTTTTTTTTTTTTTTTTTTTTTTTTTTTTTTTTTTTTTACCTGGGAAAATGTGATTAAGACCATCAGGCCGCCCTCGGGGGAGAGCGGCCCGGTGAGTGGGGGTCCCCCCGGCCGAGATGGGGGTGGCCGGGGTATACCCACTAAAAACCCACGGTGTCCTACGCTCCGCAAAGTGTCGGGGCCAACGGTAACTGCGGTAGCAAAAATTCCGCCAGCCCTAACTGCGGGTGGCCTTTTCAGGCCTCCTCTCTGGCCTTTAAAAGGGCCAACCCTCGCGAGAGGCGGCGTTGACACGCCGCCGCCATCTCGGGCTCATTGGTTGGCGACTGACCCCCCCGAGTCAGCCGCCAAGAGTCGGGTTGGGGCGGCAACCTCCGTTGCCCGCCCGTTTTGTGGAATCTGGGCCCATGAGTGCCGGGGAGCAACTCGCGGGCCCGTTCCCCCTCTCAGGTTTAGTAAGGCAGTGTCCTCTGCCGCTTTGGTGAGGCAGTGTGCTCTGCCGGGCCCGGCCGGTAAAGGCAAGGCCCCCATCACCCACCGCGGGTCGCGCGGGAGTCCTCCACCCACGTGCCCGGCCAATTAAGGCAAGGCACCCACCTCCAATTAGGGCGGGTATACTCCGCACACACCAAAAGAGTGTGTGTGAAGTATACCCGCCCGGTGCGCCTCTTCGCTTCACCGCCCAACATAGCTGGATTGCTATGGTGGGCGGTTACTGAGCCCTCTCACCACGGCAAGGTGGACGCACGACGAGAGGGAATATCGTATTTCCTAAATTGATTTTATTTTTATTTTACTGTAGTATTTTATAATGTGCAATGATGTAATGATATGGGCATAAGTGGCCTGAAATAAATGAATTTTAATTTTAATTTTTTTAATTTTTAATTTAGCTGTGGAAAGCCTTACAGTATGCTATTACATCCTATTATACTAATTTAATAAACCAAAGCATGTCTGAGACTTGTTACTCTGACGGAAAGCTAATAAACAGATTGCGATTAATCTGATCCCGTGGGAATATCGGGATCAAAAGTAGCCTATGTTACTCGGTGTGAATGTAGCTTTCTAATGGTAAAAGAATTTCTGAAATCGGTCCAGTAGATTTTGAGTTTATTCATAACAAACATACAGACGCACACACACAAATACAAATATTTTCTCTTTATAATATTAGTGTAGATGAGTAATAGACGACAAATTCCAAAGTCCATGTAAACGACTAAGTTATGTAACGTTTGTCAATGTCTGTCAACTTTCAAACTTCATGTCACAGTAAAAGACAAAACGATACATAATTTACGCAGCTGTTAATCAGTGTTAATCACTTATTTATTCATAAGTAATGGGGTTAGCATGTTAAAATTTGTTCCTAATCGTTGTCAATAAATGGCGCCAGCTAAAGGGTAGTTCTCTATCTAGATTGCGCTATCGTTGCGTTTTAATGCAAGCCTTATAACGTCCAATTTACTAACGTCCGTTGTCTAAGTAAAATGCGAGCTTTAATAGATGATGTTAATGGCGTGTAAATCGTCACAAGCATCATCGGCTTCAGCGTTTTTATAGGGATTCTCTGAAACCCTGAAAATATCATCATGTCCGTCTGTCGGTCCGTCTGTCGGTCATCAATCGTCTGTGAGATAACAACGGAGTTAGCTCACAGACGATTTGTATTATAAAAGATTACCCCCAATATACATACATACATGTTACCAACGTTAACTCTTTATAATATTAGTAGATAGATAGTACATACAATTTAATAGGAAAATCTATACTCTATACTAATATTATAAAAAGGTAATGTTGGTAACATGTATGGACCAATTCCAAAAATTCTTTCACCAATAGAAAGCTACATTATCAGTAAGTAACATAGGCTTCTTTTTATTCCGACGGGATCGGGACTTAGACGGGTGAAACCACGGGACCCTGCTAGTTACATATACATATAAATGAATCAATAATTGATTTATTGTACCAAAACCTTAAATTAAACAAATATTATTTAGATTCTTCTTCTGTTTTCGCGATGTTGTATTGAAATTAAAGACATTTTTCGGTTTGAATCGCGTGGTTTTTATTACTTTTAGCATTGTTACAACGCTCAACGTTTCGAAACCACGCGATTCAAACCGAAAAATGTCTTTAATTTCAAATATTATTTAGACAATAATTTATAACTAGTGTGGTAGGTACAATTGGCGGCCTTATCGCCTAAGGACGATCTCTTCCAGGCAATTAATAACCAACCAATTTGAAGGGAATGCAAGGTTGGCACCGCAGAACTCTGGTGGCGGGTCCCGGGGCGGGTCAGGTGGTGTTGGGCGGGTTGTGTGTTTGTGGATGTGATAGTTTTTTTTAAATATGTATACAAACTTATTCGAACATATAGACAGACACACAAACATAGTTACTTTCGCGCTTGTAATGCTAGTAAGAATTATTATAGTATAGATTTATTGCTCCAGTCCCACTATTGTTCAATAATAAATATGCGACAATGTAAATCACATGTTTACGGCAAAAAAAAAATATCAAAAAAAAACCCCATGAGTTTCTTGTGTCTTCTTCTCATTGAAGGTCGGGTTCCGAAGACACAGTAGATTATATATATATATACTAAGAGATATCTTGCTAATATCCGAATGGATAAACGTACTTTGCTTGGATTTGATTTTGATTTGACCCATAAATTTGACACTTCCAGGTACAATTATGGATGCCAATAATATTCGTTTCGGTATCAACGGTACTTCTCGTAGTGCCGATAGTGAGCGAACCGATAGCAGTAGTCGCGGGAGCGTTGATGACGTTAGCCGGAGTACCGGTCTATTACGCGTTGGTCAGAACTAGGCCCAAATTCATCGAGGATCTTTGCAGTAAGTACATGAGACATGTTTTTTGAACAACACAGCGCCATCTATCCCCGTGGTAAGCTTCTAAGCTTGTGTTATGTCGACTAGACTGCGGTTATAATACTTAGGCCCTGCGCAGACGACAGACTATCCGTGACGCACTTTTTAGTCTGTGAAAATAGAACCTATGCAATTAGCCGTCTGCGCAGGGCCTTAAAATTATTTTACGTTTGGTAAAACATATATTATTTATTATACATAGAGAGACAGTAGACACCCAGACCAGAATAAATATACATAGTGCACTACATTGCACACAGCGCAATCTATTTTTCTTTTCTTTCAAGTCTTATTAAGACCGTCAGGCCGCTCTCGGGGGGAGCGGCCCGGTGAGTGGGGGTCCCCCAGGTCATATCCACTAAAACCCCTTGGTGTCCTTCATGCCGCTGTGCCAGAGCAGAGCCGGAAGCTGCGGCAGTACATCAGCTTGCTCTGACGGCGGGTGGTCCCGTCCGACCCCGACTCCAAAAACCCGCTATTAAGCGGGAAAAAACCCTCTCCGAGAGGCGGCGTGGACACGCCGCCATCTCGGGCTCATATACTGGCGACGGACGCCCCAGAGTCCGCCGTCAAGAGCCGTTTAGGATGGCATCAGGTCTTTAGCATGACCTCGACGCCGGGTGTGCCTGGGGCGCTGCGTTCCCCGGAGGAGCTGACGAGCTCTCTCTGCTTCCTCCTTCTGGGACATAACGTCCTCGGCAAATCCTCGTACTGTCTGCCAGGCCTCGTTGTTGTCGATCATAGAACGAACTATGGCTGGCAGCGACAAGTTGTGGCCGACGACGGTTTCCAGCTCTTGGCGTTGTTGGGACCATGCTGGGCCCTGAGCGCCGGTGCGATATCCCCGCGTTACTCGTATGGCCATCAACCTCTGCACGCGGCGGAGTGTGCCGATGACGCCATCCGAGAGATTGGCGGCTCACACAGGTGTGCCGTAAAGCGCCATGGACCATAGCACCCCCATGTACAGGCGTCTGGTTGAGACGCTTGGTCCACCTATGTTGGGTAAGAGGCGGGTAAGCGCCCCCGCCTCTCCTACCAATCTCCCCTCAAACTGCGCGAAATGAGCCCGGAAATTCCAACAGCTGTCGAGGACAATAGCAAGGTATTTAAGTGTCGGCGACTCGACAACTATTTGGGTTCCACCCACCATCAAATGGAGGTCCGGCGGTGGTTTGTAACGTGGTTTGTAACGCATTCAGTCTTGCTCAGGGCTACTTCTAGCCCTAAGCGGCCGATGCGTTGCACTATGTGTGCGACTCCCGCGGTTGCCAGAATGGCTGCTTCGCGGTGCGTGCTCCCCCTGGCCGTAACCAACGTGTCATCGGCGTAGCACGTTATGGCCAGGTTTGGGAGCAGGGCACCGCGAAGCACCCAGTCATACCCGATGTTCCACAGGAGTGGGCCGAGAACCGACCCCTGTGGAATACCACAGGTCATTCGCCACGTCTGTGGCCCATCCCGGCTGACGTAGGATATCATCCGCTCCGACAAATAGGCCTCTATGGTCCTTCGCAGGTAATCCGGCAAATTGTGGAACCGTAGGGCCTGTTTGATACACGCCCATGGGAGTGTGTTGAATGCGAGGGCCTTCACCCGAAGGATGGACCCCCTACCCTCGAGTGTTCCTTTCGAAACCCGAACTGGTCTTCCGAAAGATCCGGTCCAGTTCGGGAGAGGTGGCACGGTATGCGATCGGCGATTATCCGCTCGAGGAGTTTGAAACCCTCGTCGAGCATTGGCCGATACGCCGACGGCGAGTCCTCCGGACGCCCCCCCTTCCGCAAGAGCACGAGGCTGCCCACCTTCCATCGAGCCGGGTACTCCCCGCGCTCGAGACACACGATGAACAGCCTCCGTAGAGTGCCTCGAGGCTAAAACCAGCGCGCGCCCCGGTACGCCATCAGGCCCGGGGGCGGTGTTCTTGGCGCTGAGGCGACGGAGGACCATCTTTAGCTCCTGTGCTGTTACCTTCACAGAGTCCTCATCAGTCTTTGGCTCCGATGATGGTGCTGGTACCATTTGCGGCGGTAAGTGTGAAACTCAGGCTCGAGTGTCTCTGTCAGCGGCGCGATCCATGGCCGAATTTTTTTCCTGGCAAAGCGATAAGGACGCCCCCATGGGTCCCCGCTGAGAGACTCGAGTAGTTCCTTTCGGACCCGACTTTGGCAGCGTATATTGCCATTTTCAGTGCCTTTTTGGAAGCCACATACGTTGCGTGGAGTTCCTCCTCCACTACGTCCACCTCGCCTGGCGCGAGCCGGCGACCGCGGCGACGACTCCGGTGTCGGGTGTATGGGCGGCGCGCTACCACACACACCACGCGGTGCGCAGGGAGGCAACCTCTGGGCACCACCGATACACCTGCCGCGAAGGACCTCGCGACTTCACTCAGGGCATCGCTGCGTCGCACGCACTGGACATGGCTCGGGTGAGCCACTCGGCTTTGGCGTGCACATCTTCCAGATCGCCCCGCATGGGCACCCATGCCTGGACGATAGCAGCCTCTTCAAGCAGTTCCCTGTCTAGTTGTTTCAGTGCCCACCTGGGGCGGACTGACCGCGGGAACTGGACCGCGCGATTGGAGGCCTGGGTGGAGCTCCCGAACTGGATGTACCGGTGGTCGGAGTAGGACTCCACCCCCTCGAGGACCCGCCAGTCTTGTACTCTGCGGGCAAGTGCAAGGGAGGCTAATGAGACGTCCACAATGGACTCTCCCCGCGACGCCACACAGGTGCTAGTCCTCCCACGGTTGAGGACGTTGAGTTCATAGGGCCCAGAATTAGGAGTTGGCACTCTGGATTTGGCACGCACGCTTCCCCATCTCGCAGACCACGAGTTCAAGTCTCCCAGGAGGAGTACCGGGCAAGGTTGTATACGGTTCAAAACGGCCCCAACCTCGTCCAAGAAAGACTCGAACTCGGCGTCGCTTCGCTTAATTTTGGACTTGGGAACCTTACAGTTTTTGGTCCCAACCTGGTGGTCCAGCGAAAGTCCAGTCGCCGCGCTTATAGAGCAGTTCGGGGCCACCGAGCAGCCGCTCGCCTTGTGCCCGGGCCGGTGACGGTATCGTCTAAACCAGTCACTCGGATTTCTGATGTGGCCACCGGCCGCTGGACACGGACGAATTCAGAGATTTCTGGATCCGTTGTGCCAGTACATCGGCCTTAGCGTCTCTGTCTTCACCGGACACTTCAAAATTACGGGCGCCAGTCGCAGCCCAGCGCGGTCGCAAGCCTGGGATCCCGAGGCTAGCCCAATCGACTTCCGATTTGGCCTTACTCAGCGCCGACGCATAGGTGACGCCCTTTTTTTTCCTTCTCCGGCAACAGTGTCGCGACAACAGCTGCCGACTTTGTGCCCTAAGCCTTAGCTTCTTAGGTCCCTTCTTCTCCGCCGGGATCATCGGATCAGTTTTGCACGTATCCACTCCCTGGACGGAGCGGGTATGACTCATGATGGCCCGGCAATGGCGGGGACTGGCAATCTGGCCGAGGATGGCCCGACTACAGCCAAATTAGCCGAAGGAGAAGAAACCGCCTTCTTTCCCTTCTTCTTCCGTTCTTTGCCGTTTCGGGCAGGGGGGGGGCGGTGCGGCCGAATCTGCCAGTTTCCTAGTGGCGAGGAATGGGGAGCGCGGCGTAGGTGGAAGCCTATCCTCAATTAAGGCCAGGCGAGCGCTCATCATCGTTCCCAGATTCACCCGCGGTTTTCCCGCGAAGGTTGGCTGATGACACCAGAGGTCACAGACTGAAACGCATGTGTGCAGCGCGACCTCACCAGCTCATCTTTCAGAGAAGAGAGCTCTTTACGTAGCTCATCTAGTTCTCGTCTCATGTGTACGTTCTCCGCTTGGAGAACCGCAGTTTACTGGGAGGCGGTTTGCTGGCTGAGCTCCTGAACCACCCCTTGCACGCTGGCGGCAGCCTCTTTCAGGTGCTGATACTTGCCGCACAGGTGCTTACTTTTTTGTGCCACATGCCGAACGAAGCAGCCGTCTCTGCAATCTCCCGCTCAGCCTGCAGACGGAGCTGTTGCTGTTCCACCTCCAGCAACCTCTGCTTGGCAACCGACAGCCCTACATACTTGCCCGTAGTAGGGGGACGACCACGGCTACGCCCTTTGGGCTTGTAGACGGGTTTTGACCGCGCGCAGGTCTTGCCTCCCCACTCATCACCATCCGAGTCGCCCTCGCGACTACGGGCCCTCTTCTCACCCTTCTTTGAGAGGCTCTCTTTGCTGCCACTTATTGCAGAGGCCATACTAGGGGCAGAGCTAGTGGTCTTTGAGGGACCCTGGTTCAAGCTTTCGACGCTGCCGCTGTATGCCGATCTCATGCTCCGCCAGCTAGCGGCGCTGTCCGCGTCCGATTCCGACAGCCGGAGATCTTTATCTTGCATGCTGTCTCGTGTCAGTTGGGTTACAGTGCTTTTGGACAGCTTATGTCCTCTGGCTGTAAGCCGCTGTTGTTGCTCTCTCTCCTTTTCTGTTCTTCCTGATCTACTCCGTCTCCCCTTTTCGGACTCCGACTCTACGGATCCTTCTCCCAACCCACTCTTGTCCAATTTCTTCCTATTCGTCTTCTTTCCTCCTTCTTCTTACCCACATCAGTTTTAGTTTTTTGGTTTAATTTTAAGAATTCCATAGATATTCCCACGAGTACACGATAACGAAATCCTACGAAGGCCGGAGCCGGTCAGCACTTGTAGGGCCTACATTTAATTTCCCATGGAGGGGGCGGCAGGTACCCCCCCTGGGGGTGCGATTATAACAGGCCTCGCCCCGCACCACCTGCTTACCTTCCGGGTTTTTTAAGGTGGTCTCTCCACCAGGTCCGGTCATTTAAGGCTAGACCCGTTACCCCCATCCCCTACGCTACACGTGCCCGGCCAATTAAGGCACCCACCTGGCTGTAAAGTGTAAGTGTAGGTATTTCGGCCAAGTTGACGATAAAAGCTCGTCAACGAGGACGAACCGAATATACATGTGTGTGAATGGTCCTTCCATGGCAATGGCCAGCCATAGACGAGGACGAACCGTGTATGTGTGTTAGTGTAGAAAGGATTGTGAAGTGTACCTAGCTACTAGCTAGTATGCCTCTTGGTTCACCGCTCGACATAGTTGGATTGGTATGCCAAGCGGCTACTAAGCGTCCACCACGGCAAGGTGGACGCACATCGGGGTTACACAGCGCAATCTAGCCCCAAACTAAGGATTAGGCGTGTACTATGGGTACTAGATAAGATAACAAAACTAGAAGCAAATATTCATTTATTTATTGTATTTAAGTATAATATTTATAATGAAGAAGTATGAAGTCCAGTTTCGATAATTCTTTATTTCTATTTTCAGCTAAATTCACACACGTTTGTCAAAAACTGTTCCTGTCCGCCGTCGAAGATAAAGAAGAATGAATCTTATTTCTTACGGATTAAGGTTGATATAGCTTCGCCCATCGGTTTCGTCCGTGTAAAAACAAACTATGAACCCGCGAACTATACTACCCGCGTTTGACCGTTAAGACTGGACGAACAAACAAACTTCGCATTTATAATATTAGTTGGAAATCTGAATTAGTGAGTAATTGAGTATTTATTAGGGACACCAACTGTAAGCCACACTATATATTACTTGGCTGAGTCCACCGCTCGGGAAGAACTTTAGGTTGGATAGTCACCCTGAGATAAGACACCCACGGGAAGAGATGGGGTAACCCCATTTCGATGCCGGGAATACACGGCAAATACTTTGACAATACGCCAATAGTAAATGTCAAAGAATTAATAAAAAGAGAAAGGAAAAAGGAAATTCTCATAGACGGAGGAATAGAAATGGAAGAGCTGTACTCGTATCAAAATTAATATGAATAATATAGCAATAGGTGACTTTTTGTATCGCTGAAGTTAGACCGTGTTATGTCAATTATAATGCTATTTTATATCAATTTGTCTTACGGTCAGGCAAACAATAGTTAGACGCGGATATAGACTGAAGACCTACTCTTCGTCTCGATCTCTTTTGTTCATTTCACAATCCATCCATCTCTCCCTCTGATAGCTGATTGGCAAATAGTGTCTCATCCATTTCTGTTCCTTTGTCTACGGAAATTTTATATTATTTTTTTCAGATTGGTAATTGGCTTCAGTAGGTTGTCTCTGGAAACGATATTGTCTATACCCTATTTCAGAACTACAAAAAATGTAAACAAAAATCCCATACATTCATTTCAAAAGTGACAGCCTTTTATTTACTTTTTTTCTATAAAATTGACAGTTCTTTGTTTACATTTTTGATCTAAGTTCCTGAAATAGAGTATACATAGTTCATTAAATAATCTACCTCGGTAGTCAAGATATATTTGACAAAAAGATGTTTAGAATTCGTTCTTTGCTGTTTCAGAATTATATAGAAATCTCATGATCTTAATCAAGCTCTCTTTGTGAATCTCTTTGGTTTTGTATACTAATATTTCTTATGTTTATTGTTTAAGGCATTATACTAGAAATATTGGTTTACATGGAGAAATGTATCATTAAAAGTTCTATCCTATTTTATCGTATCTTATATATCATTTCTATTGTCATTGAAGATTTTTTTTTGATCCATTACTCCTTGTTTTGTTATACTTACTTACTAATTTTAGTATTATGTTTATCACTTACGAGGTCACGTGATTCCACATACAAAAAGAAAGGGGTTTTCCACCTTTTAACATTATCTGATTTAATTGTTTTGTAGTCTATTTGTTTTCTTCTTTTTTTTTGAAAAATAAATTGATATGTTATTATATTTTTACACTAAAAAACTGAAAAAGGTAAACTTTTACACCTAGCTCGATGTCTATGAGACAATTACACAAAAAAAAAACACAGTAATCGGATAATGTGGAGTGGAAAATAACTGTTTCTTCGTATCCTCTATGTATAATATGTATGTATTTACTAAAGAAAAATTAATTTAAGTATTATATCCGTTGTCTAGTCACCGTAACACAAGCTTAGTCGCTTACCACGGGGCTAGATGGCGCTGTGTGTTGTTTAGAGAATTTATTTATTATTTTATTTTATTATCCTCGTTGTATGGAGAAATCCCATCAACGTGCCTGTCAAGTAATCCTCCTAAAACGTTATATTATGTATATTAAATTGTTTCAACGATAGTGCTATTTTGCAGATAAATCTTTTGGTCTAATCTTCGAAAGAAAACTTCCTAAACGAGACAATACTTAAAATCATATTTTATAGGTCGTCTTCGGCCTACAATTAGAAAAACGATTTAGATTTGGTACTTTTTAGTGCATAATATAAACTTTTAAGTGCATATTGTAACTTTTTAGCGCATGTTGTATCTTTTCGTGCATAGTTGGATCTAAAGAGCATATTTTTTCTTTTATTCGTATACACGTAGCCCCTTTTCCTGCTTTTTTGTATTTTTAGGTGCATATTTATGCCTTTATTTTGTATATTGGTGCCGTTAAGAGCATATTTTGTCTTTTTTAGTACATATGTAGTCTTTTTTGTGCATATTTGCATGCTTATTTCACCATTATTGGTGCATAATATTATGTAATACTATTGTTACTTAACACCTTTCTTACGTAAAGCCACAGGTAAAGCGGAAGTGTGAATTCTTAAAGATCTCGGGAATATCTAGTCTCATCATCGCATTATTTAAAAAATCATTGTTTTGATTCGTTATTGAAACTTTAAGTACTTAAGTATTTATTTTCCTCGTATTTTTCATCACAAATTTTGTTCGACAATTTTTCGATGTTGCTTTTAAGAAACACTTATTTTTTTATTTTGAATCACAACCATTCGCACATTAATTGATACTAATAATGTTTAAAACATCATTATAGTAAAATACTATATTAAATATTGTAAATATATAGAAAATACAGTAAAATGAGTCTCTACCTTTTGCATTAGAGATTTATTTTACTGTAATTTCTGTATACCCACATGTTTCCGAAACTAGTAGAGGTATGAAGGAGTCCTACTCCTAATCTGATGTAATGAAAAGCGTCGACTGATTAACTTATACATTTTTAGATAACTTATACATATGATGATAACAACTTTAATAATGCCATTTGAATCTCAATTTGTTGGTAAATTCTCAAAATTGACTTTATTTACTTTTAACAGCCCTTACAGGAAAAGGATACCTTCTCTTTACAAACGTAGTCGACTGTTTCCTTCCTGGATAAAGACATTAGGGAAAATATATCAGCGATGACCATGCCCCAACGTTTTGATTTTTTTCATAATCAATTTTTTCTTAATATTATTTCTATTCTAATTAGAAAATGAAAAAAAGTTTTTTATATCTCATAGCAGATGGAGGTTTTATGGCATAAACATATTTGCTCTAATGTCTTTATCCAGGGAGGAAACAGGCGACTACGTTTGCATGGAGAACGAGTAGGTGTATCCTTTCCTCTTAAGCTTTAAGCTAAGCAAAGCATGTAATTCTTTACGTTGCTTAATTACCAAACTAAGCTGACTTAAACTGTCAATAAATCGTGCCTTATTTTTGTATAAAGGGTAGTTGAAACAAACCAGCCATTCGGGCATGTATTCTAAAAGCATAACGTCTCAACAACGCCTCAGCATAGCTAGATTTTCTCGAAAGCTAAACTAGTTTTGACCGCTTTCGGGTTTTGAATGTAACATGCTGCTTTAGACTGTATGTTGAGGAAAAATCATGGCACTTTTTTTTTCTAATGGTTTGCCAAATTGTAATATAATTATTTTCTCTGCTCAAGACGCTTTGCAAAAATGACCAATAATAATGTTACCCATTTGTCACTAAATCAGTGATTTGTCATATAGAACAAGTCGTTTTGAAGCGCCTTCTTTGATTTTACATGGCTCTAAAAAGCGAGGGTAAATTACTAGAATATAGGGCTTCTATGGCAACTTTTTAAACTTAAAAGTTACCGTTGAATATTGGCATTGTGACTTTTCCTCATCGATAAACCCACATGATTGTATTAGGGTATTATCACACTGGCGTTTTCTGAGTGAATTTAAGCGAAGCGATCACACGCAGCGAGTTCGCCGCGTCAACACCATTTTGTTTAGTACTTTTGTACAGTTGCGTTCAATCAACATCCCGTCCGTCTCAGTTCAACTTAGACGTGTTATCGTTGATACAATGAAAACTGAATTATTTAAAGTCGAAATTCGTAATCGTCTCGTTATATGGGGATCAAAGACAAAGTCAACAGCAGTGTTTCCTCGTCAGAATGCATTCTGTTACAGAATGTACAAAGACGGAACGTACACTGCGACTTTTTGGCCGAATCGTTTAGCTTTGAATTCGCTCACAAAACGCCAGTGTGTCAAGGCCCTTACGTTTAACCTATAGACTTAGTAAAAAAGCAAATGTTAATAGTATTATAATCAGTATAAATAAACTCTTAATATTAAGTACACGATACGATACGATTACTATGACAAAAGGATGTGATTAGCGCAATATTCAGAAATAAATAATGATAATTTTAGTCCACTAAAATATTCCCACTATGGCTTGGGCCTTTTAATTTTCAATTTAATATCTGATTCGTCGATTTTTCCTCTGTTTTCTCGGTGTTGGATTGAAGTTAAACTAGTTTTTTCGGTTTTAATCGCGTTGATTTCATTATATTAAGCATTTTCTAAAGCCAGACGTTTCGACGTCTTAACAGATCTCTTGCTCACGGGTAGCAACGCGATTAAATTAGCTTAATATCAAAACAACCACACTCCATCCTTATACTGCTTCTTTTTTGACGTCAAAACATGGCGCTATCCGATCTTATTGTTATTATAATAACAATAAGATCGGATCGTAGGATTTCGAATTTCTAGATCCATTCAGGTATTTTATACCCCCTTTTTTAATATGTAGTTATACACAAAGTGCACTTGCATTAATAAATATAGCCTGACAGGATTTATTTTAAAAAGTGGGTCAGTTTACGAAATGCGTTCGCCTTGCAGACTTGCAAGGCCAGTAATTCCCTGCGGTCTGAAGCTATCGTTAGACGTTCCTGCAAGTGGCGTTCTGTAAACCACAAATATATGAAAATTCGTGGACACATCCACATTTTAGTTGTGTGCTGTAGGTGTGAACTTTTGGACCCGCTTTGCAGGAACGTGTAAAGACAGCTTTATTCTACAATTTGATTGTGAGGCATGTCTCAGCTCTGTTCATTTTCTTTTTCACGTTCATGTTCACGTTTTCATTGTTACGTTGCTATATTTATTTCGCGTAAAAGAATCGAATATGTTTGAGACACCACTTCTAGTACTAATACATAGTACTAAACCGTTTTCGAAAGAAATAAACAGAGCCCAGACAAAGCCCAGATATTTTTTTATTGTAGACTAAGGCCGATAGACTAAATGACCATTATTATGGTATTTGTTACTCCTTGTCAAGCTGTAGTTGACTTGCATATAATTCGTGTGATTTTTTTGTAGTACTTATTTCTTTTTCACTTTGTGATAGTTTTTTTTTATTGTTATTAGATTTAATAATATAGTATTGAAGCGGAGGTGAAAGTTTTTTACGTATTTAATCGGCATTTTGATTCGATTTTTGTTTTGTAAATGTGCCAAATAACACAAATTATTATGCTTTAAGAAGTGTAAATTAAATTATAAACTTAATTCTTGTTTTCTTTTATTGCCTTAGGATTAAAGAGTTATTTTATTTCCTGTTTACGGGGATTAAACTAGGTAATATTCGAATAGAGGGCACAAAAAGATATATTTTGCTCACATAATCTATTTAATTCTCCCCTTTATGTCGAGCCCCTTTTCGTCTAGTCTGAGAGGATAGGTTTGGTTTGGTTTTTTTTTTGAAAGATGGTAATTAATTTTTTAAATGGGTCTCTTAAAATTTTGGTAAAGATCAGTTCGGAGCAATGAAGAGAAAAGCTGATCAAACAAAACATGTAGAATTCTACCAATAGATTAGGTATACATAGATTGACTTGGAACCACATTTTCATCACAAAACATTCCAATGGGTGACTGTAACGGTTGTAGTTGTTAAAATACTTGGCTCGTAGCAACCTGTGGTAGCAATAGGTTTAGTGATCGCGATGTGTTCTGTTCGCAGAACTACTAACTACTACTACTATTTGTAACCATGGCACCTCGAGGCGCTCTGTAGGTGCAAATATTAAGGAAGTAGAAACACAAAATGTATTAGACACAATTATTTATTTTATTTAAGTCTTAATATCTCTACACTACAGTCAATAGGTAATATGTCAGCTATTTAACATCTATAAATAAATATATCTATGTACTTACAACAAAACAACGCAAAGCCGGGACTCAAACCCCCATCTCTCAGTTTTTATGACCAAGCAACTTCGTTCGTTCCTCCACGTGTCAGTGACTCAAAGTCTAAATTCTAAACCATTGAACACTTAATCAACAATACAACGGCTATCGAATTTTAGTTTAAGTTAGTTGTAGACGCTTTGATAGACGCCTTGAAATGCACTGAGTAATATATGTAATGTAATGAGTAATATATGTCTGTTTGTACAGTTAGTGTACCTAACTAATTAATTAGTAATTAATTACACTATCTAGTGCTACGTGAATCTTTGGTTTGTGTTTTGAAGGTTTCGTGAAAATTTCTAACAAAGTCGGCTTGTACACTTGAATAACTCGCTACGCTCGTGATTCAGTCGTTAGAATCCTACACTTACACGAGATTCATCTATGGCCCTCGCTTTAAATCCGTCCTTTAATTGCACGATATACTATTATTGGGATATTCATATATACAGTTCGCTTATCCATAACCCCGGTTTTCCAAACATCTACATATTATATCCAATAATTGGCGCTCTACTGTACATACATACATATGAATCATATGATACATAGCAGCCCGAAGCTCCTTTATTCAAAATGCCACTGTCACAAACTGGCACTATCCTCATCGAAGCATGTCTGCGTTTCAGCAGAACTAAAACCCAACATAACATCAGATTTGATGTTAAACTTGAACTCCGCAGTCTGAGTCTCAGTCGAAGTTAAATTATTACTACCAGGACTTGACGCAACGCTTTCGAAAAGTCTACCTGTATAACTAGATTTGGGTGTATCACAGTAGCAGAAGCATGTCTGTGTACCTTTTATACTCAAATCTATCTGATTTTCCGTAATCGTCTCTTTATTTGATCTACTCAGACCGAACTCAGGGAAGGTCTGAGTCTGTATATCGGATAAAGAAACTGTTTCAGAAAAGAAAATCGACTCATCTTCACTATTTTGTGATTTTAACGAAAGCAAGTCTTCGAAAACTGTCTGTGTTGATATCTCGTCAGTTTTCGAAGGTATCTGCCACGGTGGTAAGGTTACGTCGTTTTTTATAGAGTCTATAGGATCTAGCGTTTGTGTTGCGAACGATCTCTTAGGACTATCCATGAGGTATTCATTAAAAGTATCTGTTTTAACTTTTTTCGCTTCAGTATCTGATTTAGATTTTCTCTTCGCTGCTTTCTTAGCATTTTTGTACTCCTCATGTAGCACTGGATGATGCCTCATTAGATGGACTAGTAATCTCTCATTGGTTTTGTATTGTATATTACAGATATCACAATTGTAAACAATGTTACAAGTTCTCAAATGTCTATTAAATTCAGTGATTGTTGCAAAATTACTTTGGCAACTGTCGCAATGTAAGTCTTTACTCTTATGGACTTTATTAAAGTGTTGATTTAAGAATTTCCGTTCGGTAAAACTTTTTGTACCGTTCAAATGGTAAGCGCACTGTTCGATATTACATAAGTACTTAGTTTCGATTACGAACTTTTTGTCTTTATCATGTTTTTTTACTAGATGCAGTAATAGATCTTTTTTCTTAATGTAACTCGCGTCCATACAGTTGTAGGGGCAGGGAAGGTATAATTTTTTGTCCATATTTGGGGCTGTTATGTTGTAAGTTAAGGAGATATTGCTGAGGGTCCAGGTTATAGTATTCTGCGTGGATTCAATCATTGACTCACAGTTTTGACTCTGTAAAGAAAAGAAAAAAAATGAAATTAAGTTAATAATGCCGGATATGGCAAACAACGCCGTTTATAGGGTGCTATATCCTGCATAAATTAATATCCTAATACATATCCTGCATTCTTGCATAAAAATACCTACCAAATTTATTCCCACATCCTCCAAAAACACATTTCGGTAAATATTTATACTTTTTTTTACTATGAATTATCTAGCTAGAAGGTAGGTCGGTGGGATTTAAAAAAGTAGTTTAGCAGATTCTGCAATCAACTCTGCTTTTCGCCACATCTATCTATTTACTATTATAAAGCGGAAGAGTTTGTTTGTTTGTTTTTTTGTTTGTTTGAACGCGCTTATCTCAGGAACCACTGGTCCGATTTGAAAAATTCTTTCGGGGTTGGATAGTCCATTTATTGAGGAAGGCTATAGGCTACTTTTGATCCCGATATTCCCACGGGATCGGGACTTATGCGGGTGAAACCGCGGGGAGCTGCTAGTTCAAAATAATTGTGTACCTGTCATAGTTGCACGTGCAAATTGTTAATCACATGAGTGAAGGTAAAAAGATGTCAATGGAATGAATTAAAAGCTGTCTTCCTTAGTAGCTACTAAGGAAGGGCTTATAGGAATGTGGACAACACCACTTGACAATATGTATAACTTATATAAACTGAACTGAACGGTGCAATGGGCTTGAACATCTGTTAAGTTTTTTTTTTTTTTTTTTTTTATTATTTTTATAATCCTGCGATCAGTCTTAAGACTATAAACAGATGAGATGAAGTCATAAGATCGTGTAGGGCACTACTTCCAGCGAAGACAGCCCCTTTCCAAGTTTATGTCAGCCTTCCAGTCGACCAACATCATCAAAGATATCTCGTCGCTTCCCCAGCCGACGGATGCTTTCAGGGATGGTCAGCTGTCCAGCAAGCTGATTCGGGTGTCTGTGTAGTCGTGTCTTGTAGTTGGTAGCATGCCCTTTGATCACTTCTTCAACCATTGGCATCTTGAGGATATCGTGGATTTCCTTCGTTTTAATAAACCACGGTGTATTTGTCATCTGTCTTATGATATAGTTCTGCACCCTTTGTATTATCATTATATTGGAGTTGCAGGCTGACCCCCACAGTTCCAGTCCATATGTCCATACTGGTTTCAGCATTACCTTGTATATAAGTAGCTTATTGTCAATGGAGAGTTTCGAGTTTCGGCCCAGCAGCCAATAGACCTCTGTACTTTATATTCATCTCATCCCTTTTAGTTTGAATGTGCTTTCTCCAGGTCAGTCTACGGTCCAAGTGCATTCCCAAGTATTTTACAGAGCTTTGGTGTGGCAGTTGTACACCATTGAGAGTAACTGGGGCACAGTCTTCTTTACGAAGGGTAAAAGTTATATGCACTGATTTAGAAACGCTTGCAGCAATTCTCCATCTAGCCAGCCATTTCTCTATCTCATTCAATCCATCCTGTAAGAGCTCGGAGGCCCGGGCGGCGCATGGGTGTGAAACAAGCAAGGCCGTATCGTCTGCGAAGGTCGCAACCGTGACATCCTGAGCTTGTGGCAGATCGGATGTAAACAGAGTGTACAAAACAGGTCCCAGTACCGACCCTTGGGGCACACCGGCGTCAATTTCGTGAAAATCTGATGTACTATCATTTTCTTTTACTTGGAATAGTCTGTTCGTTAGATATGACTTGAGTGTGCCAAAGAACGTATGTGGTAGTAGGGTTTTGATTTTGCACAGCAGTCCCTTATGCCAGACTCTGTCGAAGGCTTGCTGTATATCCAGGAAGGCTGACGAGCAATATTCCTTTTTTTCGAAGGCTCTTCTAATTGTTCTGCACACTCGATGTACCTGTTCTGTAGTGGCATGTTCTTTTCGAAAACCAAACTGATGATCAGGAATGATAGATTTTTCTTTCAGGACATTAACAAGTCTATTAAGAAATACTTTTTCGAACAGCTTTGACATGATCGGCAGAAGGCTAATGGGTCTATATGAAGTCACTTCATAGCCAGGTTTACCAGGTTTAAGGATCATTATAATTTGGGATACTTTCCACAAGTTTGGAAAGTAACCTACTCGCAGGATGGCATTAAATAAGGTTGTCAGGTATATTATTGCTCTACGCGGTAACTGTTCCAGGACTTTCTTGTCAATTAGGTCAAACCCCGGGGCCTTGTTATTTTCTAAGGATTTTATAAGTCTACAGACTTCTCTTGGCGTCACAGGTTTTAGGGGTAGGTCAAGTTGCATATCCTGGGCGAGTATAGAGTTTATGTCTGATTCATCCGTATTTGGATTTGCTTCATTAGGTGTGAATACTTGGCTGAGGTAGTTTGCAAATATATTCGCTTTATCCTGTGCAGTTTTGGCCCAGCTTCCATCTTGTGTCCTAAGTGGAGGTTTATGATGCATTGGCCGTTTGGAGTTTTTGCATGCTTTCCACAGTGAGTAGTCTGTCGATTTCGTAGGTGTAAGACTTTCTAAATATGTTCGTTTATAATAATATGTATTAGGGCTGCGTCGTTAGCCTCCAAAATCAAAGCCTTCAACTCTCTAGCCGCTTTATTCAGGGCCTTTTTATCATTCGGATGCCTGCTGATGTGCCACACACGACGGAGTCTCCTTTTTTCCAATATGCTTGATCTTATGGTTTCAGAATAGGTTCTGTGTTGCTGTTGTCGCTCCTTGGCTTCCGGTGTGCAGACCCAGCACCCTTTCTGAATAGTTGTAGTTATAGTTCTGGTGGCATCGTCTATGTCAGTATCGGTTTTAAGAGCAATTTTAAGTTCAAGTTTTTCGTCTATTAAGTCGCGAAATGCATTCCAATCCGTGCGCTTGTTATATAATTTTACATTTCTATCAAAATTGAGGACAGTTGTTCCAATTGTTAGTATTACTGGCACGTGATTAGTGTTGACGTCTAAACAAGTTTTGATTTGATAGTAAAGTCTAGATAGGCCCTTAGTCACAAAGAAGTCTATCACATCAGGTAGCCTGTTTGGATCGGTTGGCCAATGTGTAGGTTCTGATGTTGAGATACTTGCGATATTGTTCCCATCCAGGCTATTCTTTAATTCCCTACCTCTAGTATTACTCAATCTAGAGGCCCAATGGATATGCTTCGCGTTCCAGTCACCTCCAACTACGAAACGCAAACCCAGGGTACTAAAGAATTCATTATATTGCATCTCTGATATTTTATGTTTAGGGGGACTGTATATAGCAGACACATTAAAAATGCCATTTCTGTCTTCTATTGCTATGGTAGCTGCCTGTATATGAACCTTTTTAAATTGAGGCATTTCATGGTGTTTAATATTAGATCGCACTATAATAGCAGCACCAGCGTGTGCAGTACCGTCGGGATGATTAGTTGCGTAGATGTTATAGTTTTGTATTTTAATAAGACTGTTTTCAGTAAAATGAGTTTCAGATACCAGTAATATATCTATATTATGTGAGTGTAGTAGGATTTCAACCACTTCCTTATTTGGAGATAGTCCATCCAGGTTCCAAGCTGCAATCTTGAGGGAAGTCATTTTGAAAGTTTTGACACTAGGTTAGTTATGAGACTAATCAAAGAACTCATTTGTTGTAGGATTATATCAAACTTTTCCGCTTGTTTTATTAGCATTTTTTCAATTATGTGATAGGTTGGTGGGATCTCTTCGTTGGTATTTGTGTTAGCTTTCAATACTTTAGCATATTTTACCTTCTTGTTAGAGTTTGTATCTGATCTAGTGTCTACTACGTTCGGTAGTGGTGGAAACTGGTTATTGAGATTGTCAGTCATGACATCCTTATCTGTAGCCCGGCTATATTTATCCGTAGTATTTGTGCGCGACCTTTTGTTGAATTTCCTTGAATGTATTTCTCTGTATACTTCGCAACCCTTGAAGTTTGCTGGATGGGCACCAAGGCAAAGAGCACAGGTTGCTGGAGTATTACGGTCGGTTTTGGGGCATTCGGAGGTTTTATGAGATTCTGCACATTTCACGCAACGATATGGCCGCATGCAGTAATTTTTCGAGTGACCGTATTGCTGGCATTCGGGTCTTCTATAACGACGGATTGGTAATAGATATATTTTATATCTTTCACAGCTTTGTTGTTAGGTCCCTGTTGAATGTTGACAAAATATGTGAAGGTTGGTTTCTTGTCAGGTCCATACTTCGCATTTATTATTTCACCGATTACTATGTTACCTGTGGCTTCAACAGTTTCCTTAATTACACTGGTTGGTGTGGTGTGGTGAAGATTCCTAATTACAAGTCGGTAAGGCCGTTTGTCTTTTATATTGAAAGTATGTCCAATTAATCCTTTTTGTCTCACAATGTCAATTATATTTTTGTATACATCTACTGATGTACAGTTAATCCGTAGTTGGTTTTGATTAACAATTTTAAAAATGAAGTCTGTTTTATTTACTGTACTCTGCAACAGGTCGGTGAGCTCATTAACATCTTCTATTCCGTAGAGGATTATTGGTGGTGGTTTCAAGGCCTTCTTTGTAACATCACATTCAGTCATGTCATCCTCCTTTTGATCAACAGACAATCCACTAAATTGATTGTTGGTAGTTACTCTCTCTGGAGATGGAGTAGGGGAGGATACTTTTTTTCTTTTTGCGTTTCTTGACACAGGTACTCTTTGCCAGTTTGGATGATTGTCATCTATCGTAGAACTCTTCTCTTTTGGACTGACAGTTTGTAAGTTATTTGAAAACATACTCTTGTGGAAGATTTGTTGTTTTAAAATTTTGCTGGTCTCCTTCTTCTCGTTCATATTTTTCCGTTGCGAATTTGTGCCCCCCCCAGATACGGTGGGGCTGCCCGAGTTAGACTCGGGGAGGGATTCTCCGTTTCCGGTACCCTCCTGGGGTAGTATAGTTTTAAAATTCGCGTCGTCCATGTTTATTTCATATATCTAGTTTTTTTTTTTTTTAATTTTATTTCTCGGGGTTGACTCCCCTTGCTAGGGACTCGGTTTTAAGGCGCCGAGGGCTCGCCTACATCTCACACACTTGGCTATTACTATTACGGGAGGGGTGGTATAGTGCAAGCCCCATAATAGTAACATTGCCCGGGAGGGACGACCCACACGTGAATGTGAGCCCACATGGCGTGCGGAAGCGCGGCTATACCAGAGGTGGCGTGGACGTTGTGTGTGAGATTTGGTCGATGAGCGACCACTTCTGCCTTGCACTCGCTGAAGTGGATGCTAGTAGGCATTTCTCAGCTTTTTCTAGGTGTCCACCTTCTAGCAAGATGAACACCACTAAGACCTAACATCGACCCCCCTCCCATCTGTTAAGTTATTTGCATGTAATTACAAAGGTTACGCAGGTTGGCTTCGTAGCCAACCAGCGTTTTTTAAGTCTGAATCGTACATTAGAGACATGGGTGGTGAAAGAGAGTAACTAGCTATTACCTGAACAATATTCTTCAAAGTAAAGTCTGATTGCTGACACTGGTTCCTGAACTTCTGACACATGAGTAAGGTGTCCTCACATGAACCACAAAGTAGTTCTGATATACCATCACTGTCTCTCATCTGAAAATACATCAAATACTAGGATTATTTTAATAGTCAAAGTAATGCTGCTGTTTTCACCTTTCACCTGTCTTGGCATCTTTAACAACTCCTAAAGTGCGTTTCATCTTTAAATTCTTATGGCGTCATGTTGGTAGCAAAACAAAAAAGTGCAAAATACAAGAAATTTAATGTGCTACCTTGAATTAAGGGGGATTTATATATCAAGAATGAATGAACGAATCTTCCTGTATTCAAGGTTTAGGCTATAGCACATTCAAGATATTAAGGCAAGACTTTTTTGTTTTGCTACCAACATAACGGCATAGGAATTTAAAGATGAAACGCACTATATAAGTCATGCAATGAATTTTGATAAGGATGTTATTCATTACCATTTGAATAATTTGACCTGGCAAGTATATCTATTTATATTTAACTAGCTGCGCCCTGCGGTTTCACCCGCGTAAGTCCGATCCCGCGGGAATGTCGGGATAAAAAGTAGCCTATGTGTTATTCTAGGTCTCCAGCTATGTATGGTATGTATATTCTAGTTTCATCGCAAACGGTTCAGTAGTTTTTGCGTGAAAGAGTAACAAAGTCACATACATACATACAAACTTTCACGTTTATAATATTAGTAGGATTTTATGAATAGTTAGTTTAGTTTAACACAAAATGTGCAATAACACTTAATCCATCAAGTGAGTTATCCATGTACAAGCCTATACCGCGGTTTAACAGAATGATGAGCTGCAAGCCATAAGAATTATAGTTTTCCCTTCTCATGGATCAGGAGGGTTACTTTGGTTCGTTTCGATACGACAACGATACTGTCATAACGATGGTTCTACTGTCACCCTACTATCAGAATGTGACAGTAGAATCATCGTATGACAGTATCGATGTTGTATCGAAACGAACCGCAGTAACCCTCCAGGGCATTAAGAGCTGCATTATTACTGCAAATACATTTGTTCTTGAAAGGTATCTACATACCAAGATCATTGCAATTGGTTTAATGGTTTAATGGAGCAACAAGCACTCAGTACATTGACAGACTGACCTTTATAATATTAGTAGGATGTTTTGGTGCTCCTTCTCTATCAATGGGCATGCGTTGCCATAATGTCAATGTAATATAGTGGACTTTAGTTATATAGATACTAAACCACAGCTAAGCCTTTCATAAATAAAATCAGAGGCTGGTATTATACGTACTTGAACGTTTGTAACACGGTAAAAGTCGTCGATCATCCCCCATTCTCTAATGTTTTTCATTTCGCCGCTCTCAGCTAGACAGCCGCGGCAAACTAACGAATATTCCCTTAACGGCGGCACTATTTTTATAAACGGAGCACTCATTGTTATGAATGATTGATTACATTTAATAAGATTTTATATTATTTTTAAATGAAAATGTACAAAATAACCACTTGAAATGTAGGCTGACTTATATATAACAGCTGTTTAGCACTGTTTAGCTTGGGTTTAGCGCGCCAACGCAACATAAATCTTCGCCTGGTAGTCCCAGCATTATCAATAAGAATGTCAATTACAATTATTAAACAAAAAGTTTATTTTATTATTTTTTCGGTAATTAAATTAAAACATAACAACACAGTACACCTAGAGAAAATCTACTAAAGGTTAAAGGTTATGAAATGAACCATAGATAAGTAGAATTATACTTTTTATGAACCGCTTAGAAATTAGCCAGTGTCAATATTTTGTAATATTTACAGATACAAAAACAGTAAACTCATCGTCGCGTGCGTCGTTTAGTTACGTCATGTTGAGGGAGTCATTGTGAATGGTGGCTATTTATTAATAACGATTTTTACACGAGATTTGGAAACACTGTCGCACTGGTTTTCATTTTCAGTACACTTGTCTTGTATACTTCACATGTCTGCCCTGCCAAAACCCAAAAGTGATAGACAATAACATTTCTGGACTTTCGGCGGGAAAGCGGCGACAACATGTCGTGCTCCAATTTTATTTTCGTTAAACTATGTTGTAAACCCGGTTAAATTGTGTAATTTTGGTGGAATCTTATTCAATTCAGTTCCGTGAATGTGCACAAGTGTAGTGAAAACCAAATTGAGTGTTAAACATGCACTTTCCGTCGTTCGCGCCGAAGGTCCTTGAAGGTTATAGTAAAGTTGCCACCGCTTTACCATAGCCCTGACTTGAAACTATAGGCCCGATCGGGCTATTTCATGCAAAATACTTAATACTGGCAAGATGTTCAAGATGTACGACGCCAAAACTACAATAAGAAGAAACTTGAAATATTCTAAAACTTGACCCTGGCTGTTCCAAATTGGCCATATCGGTCTCAGACCGAAATAAATAAAAATAAATAATAACATTTCTGACAGTTTGTTCCGTCACGTTCCGTTCCACAGAAATTATCAATCAAACGTGAATCGTGATGCAATGCAACCAACAAAGAGTCCAAAAAAAAACACTACAAATAAGTTCCGTTTTACGTTTCATAATGTGAATGAAAAAAGCAAGATATTGCTGCCCGCCCGAAAAGAAAAACAACGTTGTTCGCGTTGAATTTTCTAAAACACGATATCCTAAATAATTCGTTATGTCGAAGATAAATAACTCGGCTGCAAAGGTAAATAATATAACAGCATTTAACTGTTGAATGAATCTTTCTGTGGTATAAATCAATTTGTTATTCCAACTTTGTAATCTTTAGGTGGGTGAGATCTTTCGCGAAGCCGGGTGCGCCTTTAACAAGCTTTCCGAGATGACAATGCTGCTGCATCCAATGGGTGACTCTCAACCAGGGTAAGTTGATAGGTATCAGTTATTGGTTTAGTTCGACGTAGGCAATTATCCTTTGTTTGTGACCAACATATGCCACAACTCATCTTGTTGCATGGTCATTTCTGTCCAGATAGAATTGACGTAGAGACTTAGGTACTTATCAAAGTATACCTTTTCATCTAATCTTGATGATGTATAAAGCAAGCATCTTTTATTTATGCTATACATATAAGAGGCAGTATGCTTGCTCAGCACATATACCACCCTCTCATAGTTCAGGTACCTCTGTGGCTCTTCGGGCAAATGCCAGCTGCAATGCAGAAGGTTGTGGATTCTATTTCTGCTAGAGACAAGTATTTGTGCCAACCATAAATGCTTGTATTAGGTTCTAGGTGTTTTCTATATGTATCTTTACATGATTTACAAAATAAAAGTGCCAAAGTCTGCTTAGGGGGCGTCTTCGTCTACCTTTCGATTTAGGGCTTCAGGACATAGATACAACGGATATATGGTCTATGGGCCAAAGACCGTGTCTGAGTGTATCTGTTGTCTAGTACCCCTGGTACAAGCCTAGTTCCTTAGTTTGGGACTAGATTGCGCTGTGTGTCTCATCCTGCAACGTGCATTTATAAATTTGGAGCCAGTGCGAGTTCTGTAGATATTAGAAGCGAGTGTTTAATTCACAATTTGCATTGCCAGATTAGCTAGACTAGCATAAAACTGAGAAACATTTTGTCGAATCAACATGAAGGTGCCGTCTCTTTCTCTCATCATTTGAGTGGTTGAAGTTACATTTTTCACTTTGTTCAAATATTCTTATGTGCTGAATATTAGATTGGATATTCATCTGCATATAATTATGGATGTTTAAAAGTACAGATCTTTACAATTTGCATCAACATAGAACTATAAAGACACCTCTAATTATTATAATTTTACTAGCTGACCCGGCAAACATTGTTTCGCCTTATAAATTATAGATACTAGCTGATTTTCAGACCTACTGAATATGCATATAAAATTTGGTAAAAATCGGTTAAGCCGTTTCGGAGAAATACTGTAACTAACATTGTGACATGGAAATTTTTGTATAAGATTGACCGAGCGAGCAAAGTGTCTCTGCTCGAAGTCGGGCAAAATTTGCTTTGGTCTGTCAGTATGTGTATGTTCTTCTTTACAGGTCGTCTTTTTCAACCGATCTTGATGTACCTTGGTATACAGATTCTATGAGTACCTACATATATAGAATTTTTGTCTTGGGGGATTATGGATTGGTGGGGTATCTTCCCCATAAAGTGGGCATTTAAAAACCGATATCATTGATTTTATTTGAAGGATAGTAATTTCAAATTGATATAATAACATTTTGGTAAAGATCTGATCAGTATCTTTGGGTGATGAAATTCAAATTTAGAATTCTCCCACATGAGTCAGCCTACAAGGTACATATTAACGGCGCTCCTAGAACCACCGTTTTATCACAAACTCTTCAATGGATAACAGTAAAATTTGCAGTTGCTATACTTAAAGAAGAAAGAAAGAAAGAAAATAAATTTATTTAGACAAGCACTCAACCACACAACAAGAAGAAATAATAATCTTCTTCTTCTTTCTATTATATAAAAATCAATCCCTATTTCCCTTGGTCACGGCATCACACTTAAACTTTTAGACATATTTCGATAATTCTTTTTTTGTTGTGTTTGCTATTGTCAGGAGAAGGTTCTTATGAAAGAAAAAATGCTAAACCGATTTTGATGAATTTTATTTTTTTATACTAAACGACAGGACAACGTCTGTCGGGTCAGCTAGTTTAAAATAAAAGTAGATAGTTCACATTAAATAAACTTGTCTTATATCTATAAGTACCTACAATGAACAAAGTAGAAAAAAAAATCTCAATAAAAAAAAAAATAAGAAAAAATAATAATATACGTAGAGTAGTTAGTGCTGTGTGTGTTTGTACTTAGATCGTATTTAGCAATAAGGATTGTGCTTGCGAGGTCTACTGCTTAAAGAACTACTAGTAAGTATATTTATTTTATCATATTTTAATATAATATTGGTAACCTATAAGGTAACCTATGAAAAGCTTCAAGATTAGTAATGCTCTACACACTGAAATGAAACTATACAAGAACGCTGGAATTGCTATACCATACAAACTGACATTAGATCTTTGTGCCGATTTGATTTGCTCCATGTTACGCTGCTGTCGCGCGTTTTCTATTGAAAGTGATGGTGACATCTCCGGAACTATTAGTTCCATGGACGATCGTCACAAAATTCAGTACGAGACCTCCTGTCCATATAATTCAGGTCAACCCCTCTAAAACGAAGAAGCTATTCTCTTTGGCGGAACAAATTAAACAGGCTAAAAATATCATTAAAACCAGTCTTGTAAGGGTCAAGTTTGTAGTTTTGCATAGTATCACACAAAATTGCATACCTTTCATAACAATGTGATATTTAACAGAAAATGTTGTCGTATTTTGATTTTTTAATGCTCATAGTTTAGTCATGTGCGTCTGTCTGTCTGCCCGCGGCTTAGGTCTTACAGGCTTAGTACTAAGAAGCTATAATTTTGCTTGAGTGTATATACTTATTGATTATGCGAGAAAGTAGTACCTACAATAAAAAATGTAAAGACTAGGGTGCCTCCCTCACATGTATATTATTTACCCCATTGTGTGGGGTATCTGTAGATTGTGGGTTTTAGAAAACTATTTTTTAGTAATTAAACTCATTTTTCGGTTTCATCGGGATTTTAGAGTTATGTGTACAGTACACCCAAATGGCTGTACTTGGATACGTACGTCATATGTATTTACGACATTAGTACATTATAATGAAATTTAAAGGAAAATTATCACAGCTGAGCAGTATATTATACACACTAGGTTATTTATTACACACTAGGTTGTGAAAGTTTTAGTTATTATTAACGACTTTTCCAAATTGCAAATGCTATCTCTGTTATTTTATGGAAACTACGAAACCCTACTTGAGTTCTATGTCCTGTATCCTCGGCATAGAATAGGGTTACCCCGTCTCATCCCGTGGGTGTCGAAAAAGCCAACTAAAGGATTTAGGGAGGACTAGCAAAACTTAAGTTCTTCTCGCGCGGTGGCAGATAAACTGCTTGGTCCCTAGAAGGGTTGGTGTCAGGCAGGCGGCCGGCCGTAAATATATTGCCAAATCTATTAGCAGAAGGTATGGTCAATAATGACTTACCTACTGCGCCAACCCCAAATACTTGGGGTTTAGCGGACCCCAAGCTCCTGAGAGGGTTGCAACCGGGAACATCGATCGGATGAGAGAGATTTGAGTTCTACATATATCCTGACCTTCCTTTCAAACAGAGATACCCAGTACTGAAAACCAAATTTCAATAGATTCAGTCGTTTTTGAATGCATCGTAACAAAGAATCAGAGAGACATGAATTTAATAAACTATTAATAATTCATGTCCACCTAAGAGCTTCTCATAATGACCTACACGCATATATTTTTTAATTTGTATCTAAGTACTAACTCTTTGTCCTGTCTTATTATAAGTATATGGACAGACACACTTCGTTTTGTCATCGGTCATATCGAAAAAAATATAACTTCTTTGTGCCCAGTTTTCGTATGTTTGAAAATAGAAGCCTTTTGGTTAACTACAAAATATTGGGTATGACGCAAATCGTCCCATTCGCAACTCGTCACACATACGCAGTTTCGTCCCATTCGCAGCTCGTCCCATTCTCAACTCGTCCCGTTCGCATCTCGTCCCATTCGCAACTCGTCCGGTCGCAATTCGTCCTATTCGCAGCTTGTCCCATTTTTAACAATTCCTGGTCCCGATAACAATTACCAGGATATTAAGGCTTGCTATAGCCCAGGGGATGATTCAGTAACCAATATTATTCTAAAACACACGCCTAGACAAAACGAGAGCAATCTTGATTATTAATAACATCGCTAGTGAAATTTCGTGGTCACAATTATTACTCTTTATTATTAGAGGGCAGTTACAAATAACTTGTCACTGACACTGTCAAATGTTAGTGAAACCACTTATTGATTTTAGATTAGACGTGTTTGTGTAATTATGACATAATATAGTAATTACGACTTATATACATTTTTAGAAGAATAGGACTAAACCATAGGGACCATTAAACGGCTTAATACTTTTTTTATGAACTACAGAATTTGATAATTCTTTTTTTGTAAAATCTTGTGTAAGCACGGGTCCGTATTCAGAATCTTGTTATATTTTTAAAAATAATGTTGTGTGCCTTTTTATTAAGTACCATAATTTGGAAAATTTAGTATAATTTAGACTAGAGTCAATACTTTTCACTCCTAAACTATATTTTTTGAGAAAATAAATGATTTGCAGCATTTTTTTATTATTATTCAGTAAGTAATATACCCAATGGGAGCAGTGAACGAAACAAGTTGCAAATGGGACCAGTTGCGAAAAAAATGTAGGATAGGACAAGTTGCGAATGGGACGAGACGCGACAGGACGACTTGCGAATGGGACGAGACACGAACGGGACGAGTTGAGAATGGGAGTTGAGAATGGGACAAGTTGCGAATGGGACGATTTGCGTCATATCCAAAATATTTAATAAAAAAATGCACTACATTCCACACAACGCAATCTAGCCTCAAACTAAGCACTAGGCTTGTACTATAGGTTCTAGACCACGGATATACCACAATTACCACGTAGTATACTTTTTTTTGTAAATGGATGTATGAGAAATAGCCTGATGCTGATGGATGACACACAAACAAATTAAATCACTAACACATTCACGTAATCGTTTTGAATCGTCATTATTCTAGTGCAGGGGTTCTCTAAGTGGGTCGCGCGCCCCCCACTTAGGCCCGGCGCACATTATGAGCATCGGCAAGGAAAGGGATCCTTCGGCATCCCTACATGCAAGCGCACACTATCGGGAACTATGATGTAAAGTAACAAAAATAACCGCTTCCGTATGCTTGAGGCGGCTCAAGCATACCGAAGCGGTATTTTTGTTACTACGACCATATATCATGGAAATTTCTACTTTATTGCCATGAAGTTAATGTATAATGCTATTTGCCAACTAAAATCCTCAGCCGTGACGATGCTCGCGATAATGTGCGCCGGGCCTTAGGCGCGCCCCTCAGGGGGGGCACAGGGACCTTTACACGGGTGTGCGGTGCGGGCCACCTACAGTCGCTGAGACAATGCATTTCAGACTGTTTAATACGACCAATGAAATTATTTGAAATTGATCCCTATGTCAAGAACATAATATTGATTCTTCAGTGTGCGAATTTCTGAACAATGAGAACCATTAACAGCCTTTAGACTGGCGCCAACCTCATATATGTGCTATTAAACGTATTTGGTACTACTTATCAAATACCATTTGTAAAACTTTAATGAGAAGAACCCTAAATAAAGAAATCCGTTGAGTGGTTTGGAAGATACGAGGGAATAAAGAATATTACAAACATACAAGATAGGCGCGAAAAACATAACACTTTTCTTTGCGCCGCCGCCGGGTAAATACGGGATCCTATTACTGATATTTATTTCGACCTGATAATCTGGACTGGAGAAAGGGGGGCGCGGATTTTTTTTATGGTCGAAAGGGGGCGCGTCTCAAATAAGTTAGGGAACTTATTTGAGCACATGTTCTAATGTGTCTACATACAGACAGATGAACAATGATGGATGATGGAGTCTTAGTAAAAGGCCCGTTTATACCCTTTGGGTACAGAAACCTAAAAATGAAATTTATTCGTGACATCTTTTATTAAATTTTATCCTATTGTAGACGGATGTGAATAATTGAAAGCAAACATGAAAATCGGTCTACCAGAATCATTTCATCATCTTTAACCGGTTAGTCTCCATTCTCTTTCTCCATACAAACGTACTTTAAATTTTCCTACCTGGATAGAGACATTTGAGCAAATATGTTTATGCCATAAAACCTATCTTATAACCTATTTTTTTTATTTTCTAATTAAAATAATAATAAAAAATAAATACATCATTAGATGTAAAATGTGCGATCCGGACGGCCCAGAACTGGAAAAGTCCTGGACCGGATGGATTGCATAACTTTTGGCTGAAATGGTTTTGGGGCTCGCACGTTCGATTGACTGCACAATTCCAAGAGGCTCTTGAACTAGGTTCTCTTCCTAGTTTTTTAACAACTGGTGTCACTTTCCTGCTCCATAAGTCCGGTAGTACCACGGAAGCTAAGAACTACAGACCTATTACATGCTTGTCTACCATCTACAAGCTCCTTACAACCATTTTGACGGTCAAGATTAATTCGCACATTGTTGCGAATAAAATTTTGGCTCCAGCTCAGAATGGATGTAGGGTAGGGTCCCGTGGTACTAAGGAGCTTCTGCTCATAGACATGGCCGTTTGCCAACAGGTTCGCCGGAGTAGAGTCTTTCTACTGCCTGGATTGACCACAAGAAGGCCTATGATCCGGTGCCTCATTCATGGTTACGGAGAGTGCTGGAGTTGTATAAAATTGATGCAACTCTAAGAGCTTTCCTAGACTCTTGCATGGGACAGTGGATCACGGTTCTTCGTCAACCAGGTGATGGAGATATTTTTTTTGATCCGGAGGACTATACAGGGTGAACCATTTAAATGGGCCTTCAGGGGGATATAGTTTAAATAAGAGATAGCGAAAAATGCTGAAAGGAGTCGCGTCCCCGATTTTGGCAATAACTAAAATGGCATTATTAGATTTTTGAAAAATTCATTACCCTAGCCAGGAATCGAACCTTGTCTTTTTGCAAAAAAATAAACATCCTATATTATTATACCGATCGATAGTGTTGCTGATAAAGATCAAATCCTGGAAACAAACATATTGTGGTAAATCGAGAGAAATGGCTATTCTTAATAAAAACATGGAACACTCAAGTATTTGGTACAAGTACTCGAGCGTTCCCCATACCTATTACCACGACCTACTCGATTTGAACGACTGCACTAGCATTTATCACCATTACAGATCATGTTCTAATTTTAAAATTTACGTCCACAGTTCGAAGCATAAGCTTTGAAACTTGTTAAAAGTAGTGATGGATATCACTGTTAGATTATTTTTTGGTGTAATTAAATATTTTTATTAAAAAATAGGCATTTGTCTTGATTTACCATATTATGTTTGTTTCCAGGATTTGATCATTATCAGCAACACTATCGATCGGTCCAATAATATAGGATGTTTATTTTTTTGCCAAAAGACAAGGTTCGATTCCTGGCTAGGATAATTAATTATTCAAAAATCTAATAATGCCATTTTGGTTTGTGTCAAAATCGGGGACGCAACTTCTTTTAGCGTTTTTCGCTATCTTCTATAGTTTAGGATATCCCCCTGAAGGCCCATTTAAATGGTTCACCCTGTATAAGGATTGAGAGGGGTATATTCTAGGGCGATAGTCTGAGTCCCTTGTGGTTTTGTTTGGCTCTGAATCCTCTCAGCACACTGCAGGGGAATTCAGGGTTAGGCTATCGTCTTCGGAGAGGAGGTGAGATTATTTCTCATTTGCTGTACATGGATGATCTCAAGCTTTTCGCTGCCAAAAAAACGGAATTGGTGTCCTTGTTAGAAATTACGAATAATTTCAGCAAGGCCATCAATATGGAGTTTGGTATCGATAAGAGTGCGGTCTTACATGTGCAGCGAGGGAGAGTTGTGAATTCATCGAATTTGCAGCTCTTAGAGACGATATCACTCAGATCCCTCTCTGAAGGTGAAACATACAAATATCTGGGTATATCGCAAGCTTTAGCGATTGATGGAGATGTAAAACAGTCAGTGAAAGAGCGTTTCTTTGGCCGCTTAACAAAAGTTCTAAATGAACAGTCTTTTGTCGGGTGGAAACAAGGTGCGAGCTTTCAATGGCTGGGTTATGCCTCTGCTCATCTATTCTTTTGGTGTACTCAGGTGGACTCAGACTAAACTTGACGCCCTGGATCGGAAGGTACGTTCACAGCTGACAGCTTCATCCCCGCTCTTCGGTGATGAGATTGTACATTCCCCGGAAGTGTGGTGGTCGAGGCTTTTTAAATGCTAAGTCTCTACATAACCGAGAAGTGTGCAGTCTCAGAGAATATTTTCTTGGTTCAGAGAGTGGGATGCATCGCGATGTGGTAGCAGTGGACAAGAACCTTACTCCGCTTTCTTTGGCAAAAGAGAACTGGCGCAAACCCTCGATACTCAGCGTCGAGGACCGCAAGGACATATGGAAGAGCAAGGAGCTGCATGGGAGGTTTTATCAGGTCCTTACGGACTCCGATGTAGACCTCCTTGCTTCAGTGAACTGGCTACGTTTCGGTGATCTCTTTGGGGAAACCGAAGGTTTTGTTTGTGCAATTGCCGACGAGGTAATGATGACGAACAATTATAGGAAATATATCCTGAAGGATGGTACGGTCGACATTTGTCGGGCATGCCACCATCCGGAGAGTCACTCAGGCATATTATTTCCGGTTGCTCTCATCTTGCCAATGGTGAGTACTTGCACAGACATAACTTAGTAGCCAGGATCATTCACCAGCAACTTGCTCTTAAATATGGACTTGTGGACCAAGAGGTGCCATACTACCAATATGCAGTTCTCGAAAACGGTCGTGCCACGCTCTATTGGGACCGGTCTATTATCACGGACAGGACTATTGTCGCCAATAGACCTGACATCGTGATAGTAGACCGGTCGGAACGGCGGGCAATACTCGTCGATATCACCGTTCCGCATGACGTTAACCTCGTAAAGGCTGAAAAGGACAAGGAAACTAAGTACTTGGACTTGGCCCACGAGATTACCGCCATGTGGCACGTTGATTCGACAAGTATTGTTCCGATAGTCGTGTCGGCAAATGGATTAATAGCGAAGAGCCTCGACCAACATCTTAAGAGGCTTTCGCTAGACGGTTGGGTCAAGGGTCAGATTCAGAAGGCAGCGGTCCTTGATACGGCACGTATCGTCAGGAGGTTCCTGTCTCTGTGGCCCTAACCATCGGTAGCCTGGGCCCTGCCCCGCTGCCGACGGGCTTCTAGGTTTAGGTTTTTTTTAACAATTTACTGTTTTTGTGCAGAGTTTATGCATTATTTATAGGACCTGTAGATTTAATTTTATATAAGTTTATTACTTAGGTAGAATTTAGTTTATAGGTTTTGTGGTAATGTATGTATTTTGTATTTAGTTTATTTTTATAAAAACCTAAATGTAAGAATGTAAATAAATGAGTGAAAAAAAAATGAAAAAAAGAAAGGTAGATGCATAGTCATGACAGATATAAGTTTTATGGCATAAACATATTTGCTCTAATGTCTATAACCAGGGCGGAAAATGTATACTACGTTTGTAGTCTGACGTAGTCTACCCACTTTTTTTTTTTTTTTTTTTTTTTTTTATTGTCTTTATTCAGGGAGGAAAATGTAAACTACATTTGAATAGAGACTACCCTCCTAACTATTTTTAATTTTTAGTTGATATACATACAGTTGTGGTCATATAATTAAGAACGATTTGAAGTTCTAGAAGTTTTTTATATAAATTGTGCCACACACAGAGATGTGTACCTTCTGAGAAGCATCTAGTTATGTTATAAAATAGCCACATTAATAGAGCAACGTGGCTTAGGAATAAATAATGAAATCGCTAACTATTTTTTTCACATTATATTGATTTTACCAAAGTAACACATTCAAACAGTACTGAAGCTGGACAAATAATTAAGAACGATTTATTAAACTGCTTGGCAAATGTTTTGTATGACACTTACATTTAAAAAATTACAATATAATATGTAGCGCAGAAAATTTAAAAATCAATTTAATATATTTTTGACTAAAATAAATAGTTAATAGCATATCCACAGCTTTTAAGTACTGTTTTACACTGGCGAGGCATTAACTATATTAATTTTTGATATATTGCAAGAGAAATAGAGTTCCATTCTTCTACGAAAACGTCGTACAGCTCGATAGCTCTCATAAATTTTCACACTTTGTATTGGAAACCTTTTTCTTTACTTCGAGCCACAGATTCTCTATTGAATTTAGATCTGGGCTGTTGGCTGGCCAATTTAAGTCAGAAACTGATTGCGCTGTAAGAAATTCCTTTACGGTGCGTGCAGTGTCCTTTGGATCATTGTGATGCTGGAATGTTCAAATAACCGGTAGAACGTCTTAAGCGTAAGATAACATTGTTACTTCCAGTATATTTTTGTACTGGAACTGATCCATGTTACCTTCTATCAACTTTACAGGTCCAACACCATGTCCAAAAAACCATCCCCAAATTTTCACATTCCACCACCTTGCTTTAATGTAACTTTCGTGTACTTAGGGTCGAATGCTGTATTCGCGGGACGTCGTACATATCATTTTCCATCGGAACATACTCTGTTTACTTTCGTATCGTCAGAAAAAAAGTACATTTTATCAATGTCGCACAGTTCAGTTTTCATACTTTCTCGCTAATGTCAGCTGGACTTGCCTGTGGCAAAGTTTCGACATGGGTACATTTCTTGCTATCCTTCCGTGCAATATTTCTTTTATCAAACGTCTTCTAATAGTGCGTGCTGAGATTGCTGATGGGTTGTTTTCACCTAAATATTATTTTCTCAACTCATTGGACCCTTTAGAAGGATTTTGTTTTGCCATACGAACGATGTTTCGGTCATCTCGAGGAGTTGTTTTTCACTGTTTAGGTACACGCGGAACCTTCGAAGTAGTTTGATACGTAGCGAAATGCTTTACAGTGTGGAAAACCATCGTTTTTGCACATTGCAGATGGTCGGCTATCTTTTTGTAAGACCAAATTCCTCTGGCGAACATTTATTATTACTTCCCTTGTAGATTTATCACAACTTTTATTTTTTCCGTTGTTTTTTCATAAGAAGCAATCACTTTTACCTTTTATAGCACTAAATGGCGCCAAAATTATACAAACAGTAACAAATCGACTGATTTTTCTCTAATTAAATTTGAATAAAGGTATAAACTATTGAGCGTTCTTAATTACGTGGCCAGCCAGTAAATAGGAGTAACTATGTTTAGAAGTAGTGTAAAAAGTTCGTGTATTTATTTTTAGCTAATCATGTGTATCAATTAATACAGTGGTATTATTGAAAAGTTTTACGATACCGAGAACAATAAAAAATAATTCATGCAATTAGTTTTGCGTCTTAGTTAAAAAAAATCTTCCCTTTATATCAGCGTTCTTAATTATATGACCACCACTGTAGATGTACGATGATGAATTCTATATAGTTGACTAAAATCAGCAACCCTAGTCGGGTAAAAATACGACATAACATTCAACCATTTATATGCAATCTTGCAAATAGTAAAAATAGTAGATGCTAGACTTCGATGAGAAATAAGTAATAGGGAGTCATTTAATTGAAACCTAGTTGAATATAAAATAAAAATAAACATCCTTTCACAATAATTGTGATTTTATTTATTTATACTAGTCATCCATACCATACACAGGGTATCCTAGTGTGGTGACAAGTACTTATAATGCAGCTGATTTTCAAGTAAAGTTTAAGCTACAAATATCCAAAACTACTTCTAATATCCAAAAGTCGTAGTACAAAAAAATGTAGTCGTGTAGAACAACGTACATAGGCAGTTTCTCCATAAACTCTAACATTCTGTATAAAACGAAACTAGACAATAAAGCAAAAAAAAGTACGTTTATTCATTCGGATATTAGCAAGATATCTCTTTGACATGTCATTTTTTTTATTTAATCTACTCTACTATGTCTTCGGATCGCGACCTCCATGACATGAGAAGAAGACACAAGAAACTCATGGGGTTTTTTTTTTGTATATTTTTTTTTTGCAGTAATCATGTGATTTACATTGTCGCATATATAATAATATTATTGAAGAAAAGTGGAACTGGAGCAATAATCCATACTTACTATAATAATCCACGCTCTTTGCTAGACTAAATTTTGTTCAAGTACCTGATGTCAATGAATATACCTAAGTAATTTCGTATAGCCGCTATCGATTTTGAAAAAAAAAGCATATGAATAAGTACCTATGCATATTTTAATAGGTAGTGGCCGGGGCTTGATGCGCGCGCATTATTTTCGATGCACATTTCTAGGTATTACCTAGATTTGTATAGTACTGAATCGTCTATCTTGCAACCTAGATCAATACTGCATCGGGATTCAAACCGAGTAGACGCGCTATTGTTTGTTCCACGATTTAAAAAATTGTTATGAATGAATCTGTAGTTTTTGTTTCTTCTGATGTTTTGAAGATTTTGTTTCAAGATTACTTTAATGAAAGTAAGTGAAATAAATATTTACCTACGTACTTTCTGCTTAATGTTGTTTTTCATTATTTTCTGTCAGTGTATTTCCGTATATAGAAATTAAGTACATTGTTTTTTATAATGTAAGCTGCACCGCCGCAGTTTCACCCGCGTAGGTCCCGATCCCGCGGGAATATTGAAATGTGTGTTATTCCAGATGTCTAGCTATCTGCATATCAAATTTCATACAAACAGATTTTCACGCCTATAATATAAGTAAGGTGGTATTTACATTAATTGTATATAATAGTTGCAAAATGTCTAACAAATCGACAAAACGTCATTGAAGTAGGTACTTGTAACTACTTAGTTAAGTGTCTCACTGCCGAAGATCGTGCGAAGTGGAGACGTAAAAGTAGGAAAGCGGACCCCGGGCTCTCGAGAGAGATGCAACCGGGAACAACGCTCGGATGATGATGAGTTAAGTGTCTCAATATTGTTTTCGATGTTGCGAGATTTTTTGCAATAGCAATATATGGACACAAAATTAGGCGTATTTCTGTAGATATTAGAAGCGAGTGTTTAATTCACAATTTGCAATGCAAGATCGGCTAGGCTATAGTAACCGGCAGATAAGTTGAAAAGTTTTGTCGTGAAAGGGGAAAGTTCGCACAGAACATTTTACATGCGCTTTCTATGAAAAATCGACTTCTGCGCATCCGCCATTTTGTTTCAACTAATCTGCCGCCCACTGTACCATAACACCACGAGAAATATGTTGTCGAATCAACATGAAGGTGCCGTCTCTTTCTCTCATCATTTGAGTGGTTGAAGTTATATTTTTCACTTAGTTCAAATATTCTTAAGTGCTCAATATTAGCTTGGATATTCATGTTGATATAATTATGGATGTTTAAATGTACAGATCTGTGCAAGTTGCTACAACGTAGAACTATAAAGACACCATCTCTAATTATTATACTTTTATTGACCGAGCGAGCAAAGTGTCTCTGCTCGAAGTTGGGCAAAATTTGCTTTCGTCTGTCAGTATGTTTGTATGTGTACGTTCTTCTCTACAGGTCGTAGTTTTCAACCGATCTTGATGTACCTTGGTATACAGGTTCTATGAGTACCTATAGTTATAGATTTTTTTGTCCTGAGAGATAATGGTTTGGTGGGGTATTTTCCCCATAAAGTGGGCATTTAAAAACCGATATCATTGATATTATTTGAAGGATAGTAATTTCAAATTGATATAATAACATTTTGGTAAAGATCTGATCAGTATCTTTGGGTGATGAAATTCAAATTTAGAATTCTCCCACATGAGTCAGCCTACAAGGTACATATTAACGGCGCTCCTAGAACCACCGTTTTATCACAAACTCTTCAATGGATAACAGTAAAATTTGCAGTTGCTATACTTAAAGAAGAAAGAAAATAAATTTATTCAGACAAGCACTCAAACACACAACAAGAAAAAATAATATAAAATAAGTTGACATGAAATAAACTTGTCTCATATCTATAAGTACCAACAATAAACAAAATAGAAAAAAAAATATACGTAGAGTATTAAGTGCTGTGTGTGTTAGTACTTAGATCGTACTTAGCAATAAAGATTGTGTAAAAAAAGCTATCACATCCGCAAACGGGTATGACGCAAATCGTCCCATTCGCAACTCGTCATTTTCGTAACTTGTCCCATTCTCAACTCGTCCCGTTCTCGTCTCGTCCCATTCGCAACTCGTCCTGTCGCGTCTCGTCCCATCGCAACTCGTCCTATCCTCTATTTTTTTTCGCAACTGGTCCCATTTGCTACTTGTACCGTTTGTTGCTCGGATTGGGTATATAACTAACTGAATAATAATAAAAAAATGCTGCAAATCATTTATTTTCTCAAAAAAATATAGTTATAGCAGTGAAAAGCATTGACTTTAATCTAAATTATACTAAATATTCCAAATTTTGTACTTAATAAAAAGGCTCACAAAATTATTTTTTAAAATATTACAAAATTCTGAATACAGACCAGTGCTTACACAAGATTTTCCAAAAAAAAAACATTATTTTATTCATAAAAGTATTAAGCCGTTTAATGTTACCTTTGGTTTAGTCCTATTCTTTTAAAAATATATATAAATCTAAATTACTATAATAATGTCATAATTACACAAACACGTCTAATCAAAAATCCAAAAGTGGTTCCACAAACATTTACAAAAAAAAAAAGAATATTCAAATTCTTTTGTTCATAAAAAAAGTAATAAACCGTTAATTTAAAAAAAAAAACAACATTAAAATTCTGAATACGGACCGGTGCTTACACAAGATTTTACAAAAAAAGAATATTCAAATTCTTTTATTCATAAAAAAGTATTAAGTCGTTTAATGTTACTTTTGGTTTAGTCCTATTCTTTTAAAAAAATATATAAATCTAAATTACTATAATAATATCATAATTACACAAACACGTCTATTAAAAAATCAATAAGTGGTTCCACTAACATTTACATAAAAAAAGTAATTAACCTGAACTGGTGAATCACCCCCTGGGCTATAGCAAGCATTAATATCCTCGTAATCGTTATCGGGATCAGGAATTGTAAAAAATGGGACGAGCTGCGAATAGGACGAGTTGTGACCGGACGAGTTGCGTATGGGACGATCTGCGAACGGGACTAACTGCGAACGGGACGAGTTGAGAATGGAACGAGCTGCGAATGGGACGAGCTGCGAATGGGACAAGCTGCGTATGTGTGACGAGTTGCGAATGGGACGATTTGCGTCATACCCCCGAAACACACAACCCGCCCAACACCACCCAACCAAACATGTCTAATCAAATATCAATAAGTGGTTTTACTGACATTTAACAACATAATATTGGTTCCTGAATCCCCCCTGGGCTATAGCACGCATTAATATCCTGGTAATCGTTATCGGGGTCACGAGTTGTAAAAAACGGGACGAGCTGCGAATGGGACGAGCTGCGAATGGGACAAGCTGCGAACGGGACGAGTTGAGAATGGGACAAGCTGCGAATGGGACGAGCTGCGTATGTGTGACGAGTTGCGAATGGGACGATTTGCGTCATACCAAAATATAATATTGTTAACCTAAAGCGAGGGTTTTCCAGGCCCAAAAATTGACAGATTCATATTGAAATTGTGTTTTTTTCTGATTATTCATAATTAAATTGAATATTCTTCCGAAGAAGTATATCATCACATAATTACCGGATATCCGGAAATTTGAGAAAACAAAAAAAAAACCTCATCAGTTTCTTGTGTCTTCTTCTCTTTGGAGGTCACGTTCCGAAGACACAGTAGATTAAATTGTAACGATTGAAAGAGAGAGATATATTGTAATATCCAAATGAATGTAAGTACTTAGATTTCGAAAAATGTCGTATGAAGATAGCTTTGGATTTCGATTCGATCGACATATAGGATATAGGCTACGTTTTATCAGAATTTCAAGTCCTAATAATCGGACATCAAGTCCGGATATGGAAAATATGTTTCTTCTGCGTTTTCATAATAGATTTGAATTTTGTATATGATTTCCGGATATCCGGAATAACCGGACTTGAGATTCCGATGTAGCCTTTTATGTCCATCGAATGGAATCGAAAACTATCTTCATACCATTTTTTCAAATTTCCGGTTATCCGGAATTTATGTAATTATACAGGGTGTTTCGACGAGGGGGAATCAAGCCGAAAGAGGGTTGTTCTAGAGGTCTAGGCGAACAACTTTTGGAAATTCAAACTTTTTTTTCAAATTACTTAAAGGTGTATCACTGAAAATAACAGCTGTTTTTGTAAAAAAAGGAAATTAATGTTTAGATTGAAGTGATCCAAACTAAATAAAAGGACACTTTAAGGCCAAGGCAAACTTTAAACTCAAAATTTTCGAAAACTACTTCGAATTTCCAAAGCGTGTAGAACAGGACCTAGACCTCTAGAACAACCCCCTTTCGGCTTAATACCCCCTCGTCGAAACACCCTGTATACCTACTTCTTCAGAACTAAATTCAGATTAACTATGAATGCAAAAACAAAAATAAACATAATTTCCGGATAATTTACTTGATTCCCGGATAACCGGGCTTATATATCCGGATATAAAGTAGCCTATACAGGGTGGTCCAACTAGTGACGCCAATAAACTTTTTTTAGATTCCTCACACTTGGGGGTATCCGAAAATACCCCATGTATGTTCTACGATTTTTTGTAGTTTTTTTCTCATTTTCTACTAAAATGCGACCACTGAGACCTATTTGGTTATACTAACTGCAATCATTTGATAATTGGCTGATTTCTTTTCAAATGTGGAGCTGAATAATAGGGCCATGTTACCTGTTATAAAAATAAGGCGTAACATAAAACAAACTGTTACAAATAAAAAAAGTATTCCATAAAGAGAGCGTAGACAAAACGCTATAAACACTTTAAAGAGCAATTAAAAGAAAAACTCGCCTATTATTTTTTTTCCAAACTAACTTCAAAAACTTCCTTACTTCATTAGCTATCTACCCTATCATTTTTTTGGTCTATCTATCATTACAGGATCATATCAAAAATTTTATTTTAAAATTCCTTGGTCGAAAATTCTCTCACTCATCTTACTTAAACCTGAAGGGGAACTCCCGGCCTAATCTGATAACATAAAATATTTGTTCTTATTTTATTTAATACGTTTATTTGTACAAATCTTAATTAAGATTTGTGTGGAAGTTTTTTTGCGGAAGACAAAAACCATCACTAGATGGCGCTAGTGGTAAAATACATCGTGGTATCGTTGCGTTTTTATGTCAAAAATCACGTTAGTTGTATGGGAGTTCCCTTAAATATTTGCGGCTACAGTAATACATCCTCTGTAAAAATTTTAACTGTCTAGCTATCACGGTTTATGAGATACAGCCCGGTGCCAGATGGTCAGACAGCGAAGTCTTAGTAATAGGGATGAGTGACAGAATTTTCGACCAAAGAATTTTTAAATAAAATTAATATATGTGTAATGATAGACCAATTAAAATGATAGGGTAGATAGCTAATGAAGTAAGGAAGTTTTTGAAGTTAGTTTGGAAAAAAAATAATAGGCGAGTTTTTCTTTTAATTGCTCTTTAAAGTGTTTATAGCGTTTTGTCTCCACTCTCTTTATGAAATACTTTTTTTATTTGTAACAGTTTGGTTAGTGTAACGCCTTTTTTTTGTAACAGGTAACATGGCCCTATTATTCAGCTCCACATTTGAAAAGAAATCAGCCAATTATCTAAATGATTGCAGTTAGTATAACCAAATAGGTCTCAGTGGTTGCATTTTAGTAGAAAATGAGAAAAAAGGCCATAACTCCTAAACTACAAAAAATCGCAGAACATACACGGGGTATTTTCGGATACCCCCAGGTGTGAGGAATCTAAAAAAGTTTATTGATGTCACTAGTTGGACCACCCTGTATATTAATCGAAGTTCATAGCTATCCTCTTACCAAATTTGGTTGAAATCGGATTGGTCGTTAATGAGATACACGCGCCCATAGTCACAGACGTATTAAACGAAAAACAGATAAACAAACAAACATACAACAAGAAAAATATAAAAATAAGTTCAATTGTTTCAATAGGTCCCCATAAAATGTTTTATTTAATATCTTACACAACAGACATCACTTTGTCACGATTTTATTATACCTATGGATTGTCAAGTTTTCCAATACCAAACGGGCTACAGCTTGAAACCTATCAAGCTTATCAAAATAAGACACAATACATTTTTGTTCACAATTTAATAGGGATCCTTTGATGTAGTGGACAATTGGTCAAGTCAAAAAATAGTCTCAATTGGTCAAGCGTATAGTTACCGTCACGGAATAAATAACAATAGAGGAAGGGGCGTGTGGGCGTGGTGCGTGTGCCATACATCAGGTCAGTTGTACTGACCTCACCTCAGTCGCTTAATGGTTGCTAACACATTGTGACATTGACATATTGCTATGCCCTTTCCACTATTGTTATCAATTTCGTGGTTACCGCCAATGAAAGTGTTTTTTCGTCAAGCCGTGAAAAAGTGTTAGTTGGTCAAGTCTTCGAAAAGTGTCAACTGGCGATCGGAGTATAAACAAAAGACGATCGGAATAAAAACAAAAGATTTCAATAAAAAGAGAAAACAAAAGACGATCGAAACGAAAACAAAAGACGGCAAAAGATGTATGCAAAAGATGTCCAGCTATAGCCGGACACCTGGCAACCCTACCTATAGCAATAGCCAACCTAGTTATGAGGATAGTCTCCATTCTCTTTCTCCATACAAACGTAGTTTAAATTTTTCTCCCTGGATAAAGACCACAGTACACATAAGGAACAGTATAGAAACTCCCTTACAAATGCTCAAAACGGCTCACTCACACAAACATGCGCGTTTACGAGACTCTAAGTATGCCTGGGATTACTGTCATTCGTGCGTGTCGCGTATAAGCGTTCGGTGGTGTCGCGTCAAAGGAAAAACATTATTTGTAAATAAATCATTTTATTTTCGTAAAAAAATGCCCGGAATGTATTGCGTAGTATTGCTAAATTCTGGTTCAACAAAACCGGATTTATCGTTTTTTAAACTTCCTGAAAGGTAAGAAAGATTTATTTATATTATTACTAGCTGACCCGGCAAACGTTGTTTTGCCTTATAAATTATAGATAGTAGCCGATTCTCAGACCTACTGAATGCGTATGTGAAGTTTGGTGGAGATCGGTGAAGCCGTTTCGGAGGAGTACGGTAACTAACACTGTGACATGGAAATTTTATATATTAGATATTTGAGTTTTATGTATGTGTAGACGATAGTTATATTCCAAATGTAAAGGTCTAAGGCTACATACTACCAACATAAGCGACTCAACGCGAACGCGATTACGAAGCGATCCGATTTGAATTCAATTTGTTTCATGAAATAAAAAGCGTGTGTTCGGTCACTTATGCCACCAATAGCTATCAACTGTTTCTTGTTTCCGCGCCGCACCGCGCCGCTTCAATATGTGTTGATTTACATTCCTTAGAAATTTTAAGAGGATATCACGAAAGACCTAAACAATCATAAAAAAATGACGTACAATATTATTATACCTACGCTTCGAAAAGAAAAAAAAGGGTCAGAAATAGTTACTTGTTAAGCAAGGCTGCAAAGTTGGTTTTTGCATCGAGTACTTGTATTGAAACCTGAGCTAGCGAAGCATTCTAGGATTGAACCACGAGCGCAGCGAGAGGTCGCTGCTGGACTCGCTCATATTTCCTGAAATTACGATTTTAAAAACAAAGTATGTAAGGTGAATGACTAGAAAAGATTTTTTTATTCAGTCCAGTACTGCCATCTGTGGCTGGCCAGTGCAATTATTAAAAAAAAATGAGATATATATTTTACCTCTCTCCTATATATTTTACCATATATTTCTAACGAATGCAAAACATACATTGTGGGTCTGTCTGCGGACCTACCTGCGGATCTGTCTGTCAAAATGCTAAAATGTGATATGAAAAATATATCAACTTGGTCTTCGATCATATATAAACTATAGATATACGGTCCCATACAAAATCGAAATCAAAAATCGGCACTACTTCAACGCTTACTTATACGGACATAGTACAGTTTAATGTAAACCTTAATCACTGGGCAATAAGGTTGTAAAACACTTATGCACGACTGACAGCGAAACAAGGCATATCGGCTGAAGTATGCCTTGTTTTGACGGCTCCATTTCTAGAGCGGCGACCATTCATCTATAGTTTATATATGATCGAAGAACTTGGTCTCGTTTTTGTGGTTTTCGATGGTGGTGACTTGGTGAAGCCGATAGTGCTGATGCTTCGCTAGCTCAGGTTTCAATACAAGTATACTCGCTGCAAAAACCAACTTTGCAGCCTTGCATAACAAATAACTATTTCCACTAGTATTTTGTAAATAATGTTATTTATGTTATGAAGAATAAACATATTTTATATATAATGTTTTTTTTAATAAAACGGTATCACATCATTGAGTTAATAAGTAGTAACTAGAGATGATGTCTCAAACAAACTTCATGTTCCTTTTACACAAAATCAATAAAACAAGCCGCTACAGCGCTGACAATATTGTAACGTCTTTTGTGAAAATGAAAAATAATATCACTGGCAGCGCTTTTCCTTTCAGTAAATGACGCTTGTGACGTTTTAGTCAAAAGCATCATAGAGTAATGTGTAACGTGCCAGATAGGACAATTCGATTAATCTATAAATCTATATAAGAAATTACCTAAACTTTGAATTAGAATTTAAAAAAATCGTTGAGTACATGGATGTACGCGTGTGTGTCTGTTGCATATCTACGATAAAGCTACCGTCAATTTATACTTAAACACCCAACACTCCTTGCCCTGCGGTTTCACCTTAATTTCACTATTTTTTACTGACTTAAAAAAAAAAAGGAGGTTTTCAATATATTCACGCTGTGCTCTACTATATTATGTATATGATGTACGATTTCGATGATTCTTTTTTTTTATGAGGTGAAAATCTCGATTAGGCCACAAAAAAAGAAATGAACCTTCGAAATGATGAGCAGAATAGTGAGAGATATACATGCATGCATTTTCAATAAATTATTGTTTTTAAAAACATTTGTTTTTAAGAATGATTCAGGCATTTGTAAATTAGCAAAAAGGCATTCTTATGGATGTCAAAAAGATGATCGCAGTGTGACAGCACGTGCTCACGCAGCAACGGTTCGATATACTACTGAGGCTAGAGCGTTAGCTAGACGCAGTTTTATCGTCTCATTTTCTGAGACTAGGTACCGTATCTTTAGTTTTTTGTTTTAATCTAAGTATGGAAGAGTACGAGTTCCCTCGTTGCTGTTTTATTATGTTCCGACTTGGCGGCTTTATTTCACACTTCAAATATTCTAGGCACCTCAGAGCAAGGGTTTCCTTTGAACCCACCAGAGTGTAATGTCTATGTTTATCCACTATCCCTAGTCTGGTTGCTACGGAAATGTTCGCTCTAACATATTTATTATTTTTCCCTAAAATATTACGCTAGTTATCTACAAAGGAACAATGGAGCTCTTGTTGGCTGACAACAGTTCTGTTTGTTGAAGAAATCTTTTGTTTAGAAGTATTTACCTTATGGTGCTTAGAATTACTGACATACATACTTACCATGGTATAAATAAGTACGAAAATACTAAATAACATATCATTAAATCCCCACGCACATTATCGTAGGATATGTTGATTATACTTATCGGTTCATTAGGATTTCCTTCATGTTTATTGTATTTCCCATAAATCGCACGGTAATTATCTTAATTATACAGAAATCGTGATTGTTATTTAGTTTTCTCGGCGCAGTATATGCACGATTACCGTGTGATTCATGTCCATTCTTGGCCCCGTGTTACTCCACAATAGCCTAAAATCACACCTATCGGGCTATAAGCTTACCGACTATTGAATTTAATATAATTATAATTCTTGCATATTCAGGAAGTTATTGGCAGATAGAAAAATCTGTAAACCGTTTTTAACCTAACCGAGCAACCATTCTCCAGTCACGGTTTCTAACGATTTACACAGTGAGAGAGTTCATAGACAACGCGTTCCCAACTAGAGTTCACAAACTCGTGGATTAGATGACTTGGCCTCGTTTCATGGGCTCCACCTGTCGCGCACATTATGTATTGGAACAATGGGAGATGTTTTTGAACAAAATTCGTAATCAAACAAAATAGAAATGTGTATTTTTTCCTTTGAATTTTCACTCCATTTTCCCCATAAGCCTTACTTTTGACAAGTTGGTAGATTTTTATGCTACATGGAATACACGGTTGTAATAAGGGATGTCAAGAGCAGTTTTTAAGAGTATTTGAACTCCTCGATCACTATTAGTTTATTTTTTTAGAATGATGTTTAGTTGACCTTTCGGGCAACATTTTTTTATTTTCTTAACTTTGAGAGCCCTTAACTAATTATTTTGTCATTATTTTGGATTAACAATGCCTTCGATAGATCAAGGATACATCTGGGACCAAAATCGAATAAAAAGTTTAAGCTAAAACATGTTCAAAAAAGAGTTGTAAGGGCAAAGAGGTAAAATTTAGGAAAAAAATAAAAAATTACAAAAATAATCTTAAAAAAAATGTGAAGAGTTAAGGTTTTTTCCTTCAAATTGTATTTTACAAATAGGTCCAGCTACACGCCCACCAAGTTTGTCTAACCCTCCACCAAACACCCTGTATAAAGATGGTGTGTAGTTTAGCTGCCTGTCTTCAGCTTACACAACAGATAACTTTCTGAAGGTTATTAAATGTAATTTTTTATATTTTTAAAGTTAGGTTTTGAATTTTTCAATTATAGGTATAAGGAATTAAGTTTCATGAAAAAAAAATAACCATGGCGACATGGTAGGCGGACTGGGGGGTGTTAGGTTTAATTTTTGTTACGGAATTTCTTGATTCGGTGGCCGGGCTCAAAGCCCGCGATAAAAGCTATATTGCATAGCTTAAAACAAATACTACGTAATAATAAAATAACCGATAGTCAAACATAAGAGAAACCGCCGGCGATATCTAGTCGTCTGTGGTCAAAGGTGTCCTAAGAAAGTACTGTTACCATTTTCATACTGAACAAACATAGTGTCCGTTCTGTGGTAGGTTGATCTTTGATTATTTGTATACAATTTTATTTTTCAGTTTTTACGTATTTTTTAACAATTATTTCGTTTATTAACCGATAAAAGGTGATCCCGTGGTCTTTGTTTTGTTGTTTTTGAACTATTTTTGGAGGTTTTTATACGATATCCTGGGAATTAAATTATTTTTCTAATATGTGTGACCTCGCCCGCTGTCGAACTGTCACTGAACGTTTTGATGATAGTGTGGCTGCAGTTGCTTGGTTCAACAGTCTTCCTTCAGATGCCATATCTACTTTAGGTTGAGATCAATGTATCACATGCATTTTCTAGTTGAAACGCGGTACGGTTCAACCCGAAAATACGTGACAAACACCCGAAAACTTCTACTTATGAGCCTTGCTCGCGTACCACCGCGCCGGTGCGTGGTGTCACTGCAGCGCGCCCGCTCCGAAACGACCGCACAACGTCTTCGTCTAACCGCAGCGCGGCTCGCATACGATAACATACAGAACACAATATGTTTAATAATAAAAACAATGAAGTGACAACCCTATCGCTTCAAGGACAGTAGGTATTTATTTTGTGAAATAGGCTTAGTTGCCATACTGTTCCTTATGTGTACTGTGTAAAGACATTAGAGCAAATATGTTTATGCCATAAAACCTATATCTGTCATGACAATGCATCTACCTTTTTTTTCTAATTAAAATAATAAAAAATAATAAAATAAAAAGGTAGATGCATAGTCATGACTCATGTCATGACAGATATAAGTTTTATGGCATAAATATATTCGCTCTAATGTCTTCATCCAGGGAGGAAAATTTAAACTACGTTTGTATGGAGAAAGAGAATGGAGACTATCCTCTTAAAGTTTCAAGATTAGTAATGCTCTACATCTTTGATTTTTGTCACATAATAATGGTATTATGTGATAATTATCCGTAATTGGCTTTCTGTTTCTACTTCCTGTATGTATCTCGTATTATAGCTGTGGATTGTCCTTAATAAATAAAATAAATAAATAATAAATAAAAATCAAAGATGTAGAATCGCCAGAACCATGGGGTTAGAGGTCATGTGACATTCACCAATGCAGTGTGTTACTGACTAACCCCCTGTAAAAAGAAGAAGCTCTTCTCTTCAGCGGAACAAATTAAACAAGCTCACATTATTATTCAAACCTGTCTTGTAAGGGTCAAGTTTGTAGTTTTGCATAGCATCACAGCAAAATTGCATACGCTTCATAATAATATGATAACAGAAAATGTTGTCGTACTTTGATTATATACAAATGACATACATAATATAAATTAATTATATTTACTTTATTTACTTAATATGTAAATTGACATGTAACTTGTGTTATAAATAAATGATTTGTATATGTATTTGTATTCGATTTATTAATGATCTTATTTTCGTCATGGGCGTCTGTCTGTCTGTTCGCGGTTTAGCTCAGACAGGCTTAGTACTAAGAAGCTATAATTTTGCATAAGCATAATATACGAATATATTGATCATGCCGAGAAAGTAGTATACTAACCTACAATAAAAAATGTAAAAACTTTAGGGCCGATTTGCCTACACACGGGGCAATTTATGGTACGATCTAGGGTCCTCCCCACTACTTCGCCGATATCGCCCCTGATTTTAGGGACGTGTGTAGGCCGTTTTACTTGAGTTCTATGTCCTGTATTCCCGGCATAGAATAGGGTTACCCCATCTCTTACCGTGGGTGTCGTAAAAGGTGATTTAGGGTGGACTAGCAAAACTTAAGTTCTCCCCGCGCGGTGGTGGATAAACTGCTTGGTCCCTAGAAGGGTTGGTGTCAGGCAGGCGGCCGGCAGCAGAAAGTATGGTCAATAATGACTTACCTGCTGCGCCAACTCCAAATATTTGGGGTTTAGCGGACCCCGGGCTCCCGAGAGGGATGCAACCTGAAACATAAAAGAATCCATGGACATGATTGTTAACTGCTCCGGTTCAAATTACAGATATATGTATTATGACGATTGTAATATAAAACATGATAAAAAAAATTATTGAAAAAAAAACCCATGAGTTTCTTGTGGTTTCTTCTCATCGGAGGGCGCGTTCCGAAACAACAGTAAAATAAAATCTCGACGTTTCAAAACGTCCGTATATTTATAATATATACATTCTAAATGAATTTTGAATTGAATTGAATTGAAAAAGACATAAATTTAATAAACTATTAATTCATTAGTGCTTCTCATAATAACCTACACTCATTTATTTTTTAATTTGTATTTAAGTACTAACTCTTTGTCCTGTCTTCCTTGATTATAATAAAATTATATGGACAGACCCACTTCGTTTTGTCATCGGTCATATCGAAAAATATCTTCTTTGTGCCTAGTTTTCGTATGTTTGAAAATAGAAGCCTTTTGGTTAACTACAAAATATTTAAAAAAAACTGCACGACGTTCCGCATAGCGCGATCTAGCCCCAAACTAAGCACTAGGCTTGTACTAAAGGTTCTAAACCACGGGTATACCACATAGTATACTTATTTTTTGTAAATGGATGTATGAGAAAATGCCTGCTAATGATGACAGACAAACAAATCAAATCACTAACATATTCACATAATTGTTTTGAATCGTCATTATTCTAGATTCTAGTGTGTCTACATACAGACAGATGGACAGTAGAGTCTTATAATTGATTGTATTAGGCGTTACTTTTCGGAACTCCATAACTACTCTGTAAAAGAATAATATTTAGTTTTTAGTCCCGACACCCGACTAGTGTTATAACACAGCGTGCAGTGTGCAGCTTGCAAAGAGCACCACCCTCCCACCGCTCTTTGCATGCGGCAGAAATATGCTTTAGTGTTAGTGACACCAATCATTAACCATGCTTCGACGCGTTTCGGCTTTAAAAAGCCATCATCAGGAACGTAGACTCTGACCGAACTGTGAGGGCGACAAAAATTAGTAAAGACGCCGCTCGCACGACACTGTTGACTTGCCGACAGCTGGAACAAGAGCAAACACAGCTAACACTAAAGCATATTTCTGCCGCATGCAAAGAGCGGTGGGAGGGTGGTGCTCTTTGCAAGCTGCACACTGCACGCTGTGTTATAACACTAGTCGGGTGTCGGGACTAAAAACTAAATATTATTCTTTTACAGAGTAGTAGAGTCTTAGTAAAAGGTCCGATTTTACCCTTTGGGTACCGAATCCAAAAAATTAAATTTATTCGTGACATTTTCGCAGCTTTTATTGAATTTTATCCGGACGGACGGATGTGAATATAAGAAAGCAAACATGAAAATCGGTTTACCCGAATCATTTCATCATCTTGAACTATTTTTAATCTATCTATTTTTTATTATTATAAAGCGGAAGAGTTTGTTTGTTTGTTTGTTTGAACGCGCTAATCTCAGGAACCACTGGTCCGATTTGAAAAATTCTTTCGGGGTTGGATAGTCCATTTATTGAGGAAGGCTATAGGCTACTTTTGATCCCGATATTCCCACGGGATCGGGGTTTATGCGGGTGAAACCGCGGGGAGCTGCAAGTATACATAGATAGATGAACTATGAAGAGTTCTATATAGTTGACCAAAATTAGCCACCTTAGTCGCGTAAAAATACGACATAACATACAACCATTTATTTGCAATCTTGCAAATAGTAAAAATAGTGAATTCTAAAGTTCGACGAGGGATAAGTAATAGGGAGTCATTTAATTGAAACCTAGTTGAATATAAAATAAAATAAACAATAATAAATAATAATAATAAATAAATTGTTTATTTCAGTAACCAAAATATACATTACATTTTTCCGGTTTGAGGCTTTCTTTTAAGCGAATAACGCTTGTGTCAGAAAGCCCCACTCTTCCAATATCATTATTTTAAACCATAATTTAGTTACCATCGTCTATTAATTAATTACGAAATCAAAATACAAAAAATAATTAGAAAATAGAAATTCCTGACATTACATCTAAACATTTATAATATTTGAGATATTACTTTGCAAATTTAATTAATAGGTAAATAATTAAATATAATTCAAATTATTAAATTACAATTATTTATTTAAATTACATATTAGGTATTTTCAAATTATTATATACTATTATTATTTTTTATTTGGTTTTAAGCTTACAAGAAACAGAAAAGTAAAGTTACGTATGAATAGTTGGTGTGTGTGTATGTGCGAATGTTTTTATTATGTTTATGTAGTGGTATTTGTAATGTATGTACCTAGTGACTTTACGCGAGTGCGCTATCCTCTAAAGAGTTAGGATCGCGCAAAATCTTCATTTTAGGTGATGTGTGCTTGATTTGTGAATGTATGATTGAATGATGATCTTATTTCATGTATTCCAGTAGCCGCTCAACCTCAGCGTAATTCCGTGCAAGAAGCCATTCCGTCAATTCCTTCTTACATGTGTGGTAGTTCATAGGGTAGATATTCAAGGCTCTGTTTATGCTGTTATAAATGTGAACTGTCTGTGTAGTAATTTGTCGTCTAGCAAATACCGTTTTAATTATTGGTCTAGAAAGTATTATATCAGACCGTCTTTTGAGTTGCATACTCGGGTCGAAACCAATTCTCTTATGTGTTTTAGTACTAATAGTAGCACATAAAGTTTTCTTACTGAAAGGACTTCGCTCAAGGTATACAAAGCATCCGTAGAGAATCTGTAGGATTTAAAGTACATAACTTTAAGCAGCGCTCTCTGAGCGCGCTCTACCTGTAAAAACCTAGTTTTAGAAGCTCCTCCCCAAACACCTATGCAGTACCCCTGTACAGATTGTGCAAGAGCTATATAAATCTTATTAAGCAGTTCTAATGTAGCAATGAACCTCAGTGTCTTAAAGATCCATATCAGTTTTCGAATTCTATTGCAAATAGCGTCAATTTGCTGATCATCATCCGAGCGTTGTTCCCGGTTGCATCTCTCTCGAGAGCCCGGGGTCCGCTTTCCTACTTTTACGTCTCCACTTCGCACGATCTTCGGCATCCCGTGTGGTGAGGCCATTTGCACGCATATCCGATCCTACAACGTCAAGCCAGCACTTCTTGGGTCTTCCCAATCTGCCGCAGCCGGGCGGAGGCGCCATAGCAAGACATTTGTTTCCCACGTAACTAGCCGGTTTTCGTAGAACGTGGCCGTACCACCGTAGGCGGCATTCTTGCAGTTTGTCTGCAATGTCTCGGACATGAAGGCTGCCCCTGATGCGGGAGTTTCTGACGCGGTCTTTTCGCGTCACTCCACACATCCAGCGCAGCATCTTCATCTCCGTGACACGCAGCTCCTGCTTATGTCGCTCAAGCAATGGCCACGCCTCACTACCATACAAAAGGACAGGTCTAATGATCGTTTTATAGACCTGTCTCTTCAGTTTAACCGGCATTTTCGGGTCACAGATGACACCAGTTACCTCCCGCCACTTGGCCCAAGCTGCCGAAATGCGGGACTTGACGTCACAATCGATGTCGCCGGACTCGTGAAGCACAGATCCCAAGTACTTAAACTGGTCTGTCCGCTCGACCATGTGACCGTCTACGCAGACAGGTGTGGGATCTGTGGTATTGCTAGCCAAGTATTCGGTCTTCGCTGCGTTGAGTTGCAAACCGCCGTTCTCAAGTGACTCTTTCCACGCATTTACACGCCTTCCAAGCCGTCCCTTATCCGAGTCCGCCAGCGCAATATCATCAGCATACATGAGCATCCACGGGGGCTGCTCGTGTGCGTCCCGGATGACTACGGACAGTTCGTCCAGTATTACGCTAAACAGAAACGGACTTAGGACGGATCCTTGGTGGACTCCGACTGTAATGGGGAAAGATTTAGTGTCACCAACAGCAGTTCGCACCACAGAATCGGAATTTCGGTACATGTCCCTGATGGTTTCAATATAAGTTTCTGGCACCCCTTTGGACCGCAGCGCCCACCAGATCATCACGCGAGGAACACAGTCGAAGGCCTTCTGCAAGTCCAGGAACAGAAAATGCAGAGGCGTATTCTTCGTTCTGTATTTCTCCATAACGGTCCTTAGGGCGAAAACAGGGTCCATGGTACCATGACCGGGGCGGAAACCATACTGGCCCTCCGAGACAGTGCACTCCTGCCGGATCCGAGAGTCAACTATACGCTCGTAGAGCTTCATGGTGTGGGACATGACCTTTATACCACGATAACTTCCACACTCCTGCACAGATCCCTTGCCCTTGAACACTGGAGTGATAACACTCAGACTCCATTGGGCGGGGATTCTGTCGGTCTCGAGTATGCGGTTAAAAAGGTTGGTTAAGATGCCCACACCACGAGAACCCATAGCCTTCCATACTTCGATGGAGACTCCATCGGCGCCGACAGATTTCCGATTTTTCATGCAGCGAAGGGCCTTGCGCACCTCCTCAGGCGTTATCAGTGGCACAAGTCCTAGATTCGGAGGGAGTTCCGGTGGCTGCACCTCTTTATACTGCTTATTGAGCAGCTCGTGGAAATAAGAGCGCCACCTCTCCTTCACCGCGAGGTCCTCGCATAGCAGGTTACCATTAGGATCTTTTACACAGCGGCACTTGGTTATATCCTGTGCCGCTTTGATCCTAGAACGTGCCAACTTATAAATGAGCTTTTGCCCCTCAGACGTTTCCAACTTATCGTACAATGGCTGTAAGTGGTCCCGTCTGGCTCTGGCTACTGCTCTCTTTGTGGCACGTTTGGCAGACCTGTACGCGTCGCGATCTTCAGGAGAGTTGGACGCTTGCCACTTTTTAAAGAGGGCTTTCTTCACCCTAGTCTCCCTCTGGACTGTGTCGTTCCACCACCAAGTTTCCTTGTCACACTTGCGTTCTCCCTTAGACATACCGAGGACCGACCGCGCCGAATCAGCGATAGACACCTGAATCCTGTCCCAGTGTTCCTGTACCGATTCGCCTTCAGCATTAGCACATTTGTCGCCGATTGCTGAGGCGAGCATCTGGGACTTGACTTCATCAAGCATCCACCATCTGACTCGGCGCTGGCATGGTTCCGGTCGTTTGTCTTTGGTCTTTACACAGAGATCCATGACAAGGATACGGTGGCTGATGCCATGACATATGTTGATCCATTTGCAACCCAAGATACTTTGTTGAGGAAACTCTACTAATAGCAGCACAGTCACATGTAATGTCGTGAGGGCTATCTGAGTCATAATAAAACAACCTTTCACAATAATTGTGATTTTATTTATTTATACTAGTCATCCATACCATACACAGGGTATCCTAGTGTGGTGACAAGTGCTTATAATGCAGCTGATTTTCAAGTAAAGTTTAAGCTACAAATATCCAAAAGTCGTAGTACACAAAAATGTAGCCGTGTAGGACAACGTACATAGGCAGTTTCTCCATAAACTCTAACATTCTGTATAAAACGAAACTAGACAATAACGCTCTTTGCTAGACTAAATTTTGTTCAAGTACCTGATGTCAATGAATATACCTAAGTAATTTCGTATAGCCGCTATCGATTTTGAAAAAAAATATGAATAAGTACCTATGCATAGTTTAATAGGTAGTGGCCGGGGCTTGATGCGCGCGCATTATTTTCGATGCACATTTCTAGGTATTACCTAGATTTGTATAGTACTGAATCGTCTATCTTGCAACCTAGATCAATACTGCATCGGGATTCAATCCGAGTAGACGCGCGTTGTTTGTTCCACGATTTAAAAAAATGTTATGAATGAATCTGTAGTTTTTGTTTCTTCTGATGTTTTGAAGATTTTGTTTCTTATTATAATGCTGCTATTCAAGATTACTTTAATGAAAGTAAGTGAAATAAATATTTACCTACGTACTTTCTGCTTAATGTTGTTTTTCATTATTTTCTGTCAGTGTATTTCCGTATATAGAAATTAAGTACATTGTTTTTTATAATGTAAGCTGCACCGCCGCAGTTTCACCCGCGTAGGTCCCGATCCCGCGGGAATATTGAAATGTGTGTTATTCCAGATGTCTAGCTATCTGCATATCAAATTTCATACAAACAGATTTTCACGCCTATAATATAAGTAAGGTGGTATTTACATTAATTGTATATAATAGGTAGTTGCAAAATGTCTAACAAATCGACAAAACGTCATTGAAGTAGGTACTTGTAACTACTTAGTTAAGTGTCTCAATATTGTTTTCGATGTTGCGAGATTTTTTGCGATAGCATTATATGGACATAAAATTAGGCGTATTTCTGTAGATATTAGAAGCGAGTGTTTAATTCACAATTTGCAATGCAAGATCGGCTAGGCTATAGTAACCGGCAGATAAGTTGAAACATTTTGTCGTGAAAGGGGAAAGTTCGCACAGAACATTTTACATGCGCTTTCTATGAAAAATCGACTTCTGCGCATCCGCCATTTTGTTTCAACTAATCTGCCGCCCACTGTAACATAACACCACGAGAAATATGTTGTCGAATCAACATGAAGGTGCCGTCTCTTTCTCTCATCATTTGAGTGGTTGAAGTTATAATTTTCACTTAGTTCAAATATTCTTATGTGCTCAATATTAGCTTGGATATTCATGTTGATATAATAACCCCAAATATTTGGGGTTTAGTGGACCCCGGGCTCCCGAGAGGGATGCAACCGGGAACATGGCTCGGATGAGAGACTATGTCCTCACCTTCCTTTCAAACATTGATGCCCAGTAGTGAAAAACAAATTTCAATGGATTCCGTAGTTTTTGAATGCATCGTAACAAAGAATCAGAGTGACATGAATTTAATAAACTATTAATTCATGTCCACCTAAGTGCTTCTTATAATGACCTACACTCATTTATTTCTTAATTTGTATCTAAGTACTAACTCTTTGTCCTGTTTTCTTTATTATAAGTAGGTAATGGACAGACACACTTCGTTTTGTCATCGGTCATATCGAAAAATAACTTCTTTGTGCCCAGTTTTCGTATGTTTGAAAATAGAAGCCTTTTCGTATACTACAAAATATTAAAAACAATGCACAAACTAAGCACTAGGCTTGTACTATGGGTTCTAAAACACGCGTATACCACATAGTATTTTTTCTTTATGTAAATGGATGTATGAGAAATAGCCTGATGGTGATAATGGTGATTAAATCACTAACACATTCAAGTAATTGTTTTGAATCGTCATTATTCTAGTGTGTCTACATACAGACAGATGGACAGTGGAGTCTTAGTAAAAGGTCCGTTTTTACCCTTTGGGTACCGAATCCTAAAAATTAAATTTATTCGTGACATTTTCGCAGCTTTTATTGAATTTTATCCGGACGGACGGATGTGAATATAAGAAAGCAAACATGAAAATCGGTTTACCCGAATCATTTCATCATCTTGAACTATTTTTAATCTATCTATTTTTACTATTATAAAGCGGAAGAGTTTGTTTGATTTTTTGTTTGTTTGTTTATTTGAACGCGCTAATCTCGGGAACCACTGGTCCGATTTGAAAAATTCTTTCGGGGTTGGATAGTCCATTTATTGAGGAAGGCTATAGGCTACTTTTGATCCCGATATTCCCACGGGATCGGGGCTTATGCGGGTGAAACCGCGGGGAGCTGCAAGTATACATAGATAGATGTACTATGAAGAGTTCTATATAGTTGACCAAAATTAGCCACCTTAGTCGCGTAAAAATACGACATAACATACAACCATTTATATGCAATCTTGCAAATAGTAAAAATAGTGAATTCTAAAGCTCGACGAGAGATAAGTAATAGGGAGTCATTTAATTGAAACCTAGTTGAATGTAAAGTAAAAATTAACTACCTCTTACAATAATTGTTAATATCTTTTTATTTATACTAGTCATCCATACCATAACACAGGGTATCCTGGTGTGGTGACTAGTGCTTATTATTATGCAGCTGATTTTCAAGTAAACTATAAGCTACAAATATCGAAAACTACTTCTAATATCCAAAAGTCGTAGTAGATGTCAATGAATATACCTAAGTAATGTCGTATAGCCGCTATCGATTTTGAAAAAGCATATGAATAAGTACCTATGCATAGTTTAATAGGTAGTGGCCGGGGCTTGATGCGCGCGCATTATTTTCGATGCACATTTCTAGGTATTACCTAGATTTGTATAGTACTGAATCGTCTATCTTGCAACCTAGATCAATACTGCATCGGGATTCAATCCGAGTAGACGCGCGTTGTTTGTTCCACGATTTAAAAAATTGTTATGAATGAATCTGTAGTTTTTGTTTCTTCTGATGTTTTGAAGATTTTGTTTCTTATTATAATGCTGCTATTCAAGATTACTTTAATGAAAGTAAGTGAAATAAATATTTACCTACGTATTTTCTGCTTAATGTTGTTTTTCATTATTTTCTGTCAGTGTATTTCCGTATATAGAAATTAAGTACATTGTTTTTTATAATGTAAGCTGCACCGCCGCAGTTTCACCCGCGTAGGTCCCGATCCCGCGGGAATATTGAAATGTGTGTTATTCCAGATGTCTAGCTATCTGCATATCAAATTTCATACAAACAGATTTTCACGCCTATAATATAAGTAAGGTGGTATTTACATTAATTGTATATAATAATTGCAAAATGTCTAACAAATCGACAAAACGTCATTGAAGTAGGTACTTGTAACTACTTAGTTAAGTATCTCAATATTGTTTTCGATGTTGCGAGATTTTTTGCGATAGCATTATATGGACATAAAATTAGGCGTATTTCTGTAAATATTAGAAGCGAGTGTTCAATTTACAATTTGCAATGCAAGATCGGCTAGGCTATAGTAACCGGCAGATAAGTTGAAAAGTTTTGTCGTGAAAGGGGAAAGTTCGCACAGAACATTTTACATGCGCTTTCTATGAAAAATCGACTTCTGCGCATCCGCCATTTTGTTTCAACTAATCTGCCGCCCACTGTACCATAACACCACGAGAAATATGTTGTCGAATCAACATGAAGGTGCCGTCTCTTTCTCTCATCATTTGAGTGGTTGAAGTTATATTTTTCACTTAGTTCAAATATTCTTAAGTGCTCAATATTAGCTTGGATATTCATGTTGATATAATTATGGATGTTTAAATGTACAGATCTGTGCAAGTTGCTACAACGTAGAACTATAAAGACACCATCTCTAATTATTATACTTTTATTGACCGAGCGAGCAAAGTGTCTCTGCTCGAAGTTGGGCAAAATTTGCTTTCGTCTGTCAGTATGTTTGTATGTGTACGTTCTTCTCTACAGGTCGTAGTTTTCAACCGATCTTGATGTACCTTGGTATACAGGTTCTATGAGTACCTATAGTTATAGATTTTTTTGTCCTGAGAGATAATGGTTTGGTGGGGTATTTTCCCCATAAAGTGGGCATTTAAAAACCGATATCATTGATATTATTTGAAGGATAGTAATTTCAAATTGATATAATAACATTTTGGTAAAGATCTGATCAGTATCTTTGGGTGATGAAATTCAAATTTAGAATTCTCCCACATGAGTCAGCCTACAAGGTACATATTAACGGCGCTCCTAGAACCACCGTTTTATCAAAATTATCACAAACTCTTCAATAGATAACAGTAAAATTTGCAGTTGCTGTACTTAAAGAAGAAAGAAAATAAATTTATTCAGACATGCACTCAAACACACAACAAGAAAAAATAATATAAAATAAAAAATAAGTACATTGTAGTCCGTTTAGTACGACTTCGCATTTAACAACCAACCGTTTTTAGCGACGAAAGTACAGGCTAATGTTTGGTTTTAATATGAGTCACTATGAAAGTACATCCGTTTATTGCGACTCCGGTTACAACGACGTTGACGTGCTTACAAATAAATCGAACTTATATAAGAATCGTTGCATCGCTGATTAGATTGCGACTATTACTTATTAATTTGCGGGTAACAAGGGAGTACGCTTACAAAAATGGCATATTATATTTGTTTTATTTGCTATTTATGTTAATAAATAGACGAATTGTAATTAATAAAAAACAAAAATGTCTGTTCGTTTAGTACGGCGTCCGGTTAGTACGACGTAATATCACCGGTCCTTCGGCCGTCGCTATAACCGGATTCTACTGTAGATAGTTCACCTGAAATAAACTTGTCTTATATTTATAAGTACCAACAATAAACAAAATAGGAAAAAAAAGACAAAAAAAATATACGTAGAGTAGTTAGTGCTGTGTGTGTTAGTAGTACCTACTTAGATCGTACCTAGCAATAAAGATCGTGCTTGCGAGTTCTACTGCTTAAAGAACTACTAGTTTATTTATTTTATGATATTTAAATATTATAATGATATTATGATATTGTTAACCTATAGCGAGGGTTGCCAGGCCCAAAAATTAAAAAGCCTGACACCGATTCATATTGAAATTGTATGTTTTTCTGATTATTCATAATTAAATTGAATATTCTTCCGAAGAAGTATATCATCACATAATTACCGGATAACCGAAATTTTAAAAATTTCTTATGAAGATAGCTTTGGATTTCGATTCGATCGACATATAGGCTACGTTTTATCAGAATTTCAAGTCCGAATAATCGGACATCAAGTCCGGATATCCGGAAATAATGTTTCTTCGGCATTTTCATAATAGATTTGAATTTTGTATATGATTTCCGGATATCCGGAATAACCGGACTTGAAATTCTGATAAAATGTCGACTTTAATGGCGTTCGAATCGAAATCCAATGCTATCTTAATACCATTTTTTCAAGTTTCCGGATATCCCGAATTTATGTAATTACATACTTCTTCAGAACTTAATTCAGATTAACTATGAAAATAACAAAAATAAACATAACTTCCGGATAATTTACTTGATTTCCGGATAACCGGGTTTATATATCCGGATATAAAGAATCTCATATATATAATAATCGAAGTCCATACCTATATTCTTACCGAATTTGGTTGAAAACGGATGAGTCAATAATGAGATTAACGCGCCCATAGCCACAGATATATTTATCGAAAAACAGATAAACAAACAAACATACACCAGAAAAACATAAAAATAAGTTCAATTGTTTCCATAGGTACCCATAAAATGTTATTTTTTAATATCTTACAAAACAGACATCACTGTGTCACGATTTTATTATACCTATGGATTGTTAAGTTTTCCAATACCAAACGGACTACAGCTTGAAAACCATCAAGCCTATCAAAATAAGACACAATACATTTTTGTTCAGAATTTAATAGGGATTCTTTGATGTAGTGGACAATTGGTCAAGTCAAAAAATAGAGTTAATTGGTCAAGCGTATAGTTACTGCCAATGAAAGTGTTAATTCGTCAAGCTGTGAAAAAGTGTCAATTGGTCAAGTCTACGAAAAGTGTCAACTGGTCAAATCCTTTTTTTTATTATAACTAAATACGATCAAAACGAAAACAAAAGACGGTCGACTATAAAAAAAGACGGTCGACATAGAAAACAAAAGACGATCAGAGTAGAAACAAAAGATTATCGGAGTGGAAACAAAAGACGTGCAAAACTAAACAGACAGACAGACAGACAGCGAAGTCTCAGTAATAGGGTCCCGTTTTTACCTTTAGGTACGGAACCCTAAAAAGATGGTCGTAACTAAAAACAACAGTTTGACCGTTTTTGTTTTCTGTTTCGACCGTCTTTTTAATTGAGATCGTCTTTTGTTTTTATTCCGATCGTCTTTTGTTATATTAAAAAAAAGGACTTGACCAGTTGACACTTTTCGTAGACTTGACCAATTGACACTTTTTCACGGCTTGACGAATTAACACTTTCATTGGCGGTAACTATACGCTTGACCAATTGACACTATTTTTTGACTTTACCAATTGTCCACTACATCGATCCTTTCTGTTTTTCACACTTTTTTCAAACTTGACGGTGAGGGGGGGCGGGGGTGTAGCGGCAGGTGGAGAGGGGGGGTAGTAGTGGGGCTTGAATACCACACCCAAAGGTATATGTGTGTCCGCGTGACTCTGACGGAGTTGACCAAAAGCCTAACAAAGGCCGGACTTGTATATATTTGGCCGGACATGACTGTAAAAAATAAATGTAATAGGTAGATGTCCAGCTAAAGCCGGATACCTGGCAACCCTACCTATAGCAATAGCTAACCTAGTTAAAGTTTCAAGATTAGTAATGCTCTACAAAAATCAAAGATGTAGAATCGCCAGAACCATGGGGCTAGAGGTCATGTGACATTCACCAATGCAGTGTGTTACTGACTAACCCCTCTAATAAAAAGAAGAAGCTCTTCTCTTCAGCGGAACAAATTAAACAGGCTCACATTATTATTAAAACCAGTCTTGTAAGGGTCAAGTTTGTTTTGCATAGCATCACAGCAAAATTACATTCGTTTCATAACAATATGACAGTAGTACATTATAATGAAGTTTAAATAAAAATGATTACAGCTGAGCAGTATTTTTTGAATTTTGAGTAATTGAAAGAAAGATGAAGTAAAATTACGAACAAATCCCGTTGAATATTACACTCACCAGGTTTTGAAGGTGTTAGTTAGTAACAACTTTTCCAAATTGCAAATGCAATCTCTGTTATTTTATGGAAACTACGAATCCCTACACTGTGCGTGACCCGACAAGGAACGCACTGATATAATTTTGTTTATTACTTGAGTTCTATGTCCTGTATCCCCGGCATAGAATAGGGTTACCCCATCTCTTCCCGTGGGTGTCGTAAAAGGCGATTTAGGGTCGACTAGCAAAACTCAAGTTCTCCCCGCGCGGTGGCGGATAAACTGCTTGGTCCCTAGAAGAGTTGGTGTCAGGCAGGCGGCCGGCCGTAAAAATATTGCCAAGCTAAAATATTATTAGCAGAAGGTATGGTCAATAATGACTTACCTACCTACTGCGCCAACCCCAAATATTTGGGGTTTGGTGGACCCCGGGCTCCCGAGAGGGATGCAACCGGGAACATGGCTCGGATGAGAGACTATGTCCTCACCTTCCTTTCAAACAGAGATGCCCAGTAGTGAAAAACAAATTTCAATGGATTCCGTAGTTTTTGAATGCATCGTAACAAAGAAACAGAGTGACATTAATTTAATAAACTATTAATTCATGTCCACCTAAGTGCTTCTTATAATGACCTACACTCATTTATTTCTTAATTTGTATCTAAGTACTAACTCTTTGTCCTGTTTTCTTTATTATAAGTAACTAGCTGACCCGGCAAACGTTGTTTTGCCTTATAAATTATAGATAATTAAATTTTTCCTAAATTTTCTTTGCTATAAACCTCACGGAGCCCGAGACCTTTCCAACGAATGCAAAACCGTGGAAATCGGTTCGTGCGTTCTGGAGTTATAGCGTCAGGAAGGAAAACCCGACTTATTTTTATATAGTAGAAGATGGACAGACACACTTCGTTTTGTCATCGGTCATATCGAAAAAAAACTTCTTTGTGCCCAGTTTTCGTATGTTTGAAAATAGAAGCCTTTTCGTTTACTACAAAATATTTAAAACAATGCACAAACTAAGCACTAGGCTTGTACTATGGGTTCTAAACCACGCGTATACCACATAGTATTTTTTTTCTTTATGTAAATGGATGTATGAGAAATAGCCTGATGGTGATGGATGACAGACAAACAAATTAAATCACTAACACATTCACGTAATTGTTTTGAATCGTCATTGTTCTAGTGTGTCTACATACAGACAGATGGACAGTGGAGTCTTAGTAAAAGGTCCGTTTTTACCCTTTGGGTACCGAATTCTAAAAATTAAATTTATTCGTGACAATTTCGCAGCTTTTATTGCAAAGAAAGCAAACATGAAAATCGGTCTACCGGAATCATTTCATCATCTTGAACTAATTTTAATATACATAGACAGATGTACTATGAAGAGTTCTATATAGTTGACCAAAATTAGCCACCTTAGTCGCGTAAAAATACGACATAACACACAACCATTTATATGCAATCTTGCAAATAGTCAAAATAGTGAATTCTAGAGTTCGACGACGAGGGATAAGTAATAGGGAGTAATTTAATTGAAACCTAGATGGAATATAAAGTAAAAAATTACAACCTGTTACAATAATTGTTAATATCTTTTTATTTATACTAGTCATCCATACCATAACACAGGGTATCCTAGTGTGGTGACTAGTGCTTATTATGCAGCTGATTTTCAAGTAAACTTTAAACTATGAATATACTACTTCTAATATCCAAAAGTCGTAGTACAAATATTGTTCGCCTAGCCGTGTAGAGCACCGTACAGAAGCAGTTTCTCCTTAAACTCTAACACCCTGTATAATACGAAACTAGACCATAACGCTCTTTGCCAGACCAAATTTTGTTCGTACCTGATGTCAATGCATATAGGTAAGTAATTTCGTATAGCCGCTATTGATTTTGAAAATGCATATGAATAAGTATCCATAGTTTAATTCTTGGTAGTGGCCGGGGGTCGATGCGCGCGCATCATTTTCGATGCACATTTCTAGATAGGTACCTAGACCTACCTAGAATTGTATAGTATGACCAGACGGCTATCTTGCAGCCTAGATCAATACTGCATCGGGGTTCAAACCGAGTAGACGCGTCACTGTTTCAAAATGTAAAATTATTATTAATCAACCTGTAGTTTTTGTTTCTTATTACAATGCTAGCATTCAAGATTAGTTTAATGCAAGTAAGTGAATTAAATAATTACCTACCTACTTTCTGCTTATTTTTTTTTTTCATTATTTTCTGTCAGTGTATTTCCGTATGTTCCGTAAGTACATAAGTACATTGTTTTTTATAATAGGCTAGCTGCGCCCCTTCAGTTTCACCCGCGTAAGTCTCGATGCCGCGGGAATATTGAAATGTGTGTTAATCCAGATGTCTAGCTATCTGCTTATCAAAGCGTCATTGAAGTAGGTACTTGTAACTACTTAGTTAAGTATCTCAATATTGTTTTCGATGTTGCGAGATCGTTTTGCGATAGCATTTTATAAACTTGTTCTGAAGGTAATATGGACATAAAATTCGGCGTGTTTCGTTTTCATTTATTGTAACCAAGCCATTGCAATTATACGTGTATGGATGGATGGCCGCCCGGGCGACGACGCATGCGTAGTGCCTGTGAATCGGTGCATCCTGTAATTATTTATAGCTCTAGGTCGAGCTTGGGGTACCTAGATTAATCGGATCGATAGGCGCAACTTCCTCTGCGTGGTCATCGGTAGTCGGCCATTTTGTAATAAAGATTTTTTGTCATAAAGATGGCGGATACCTGGCCGCATAATTACGTTTTATTGATTAATATGGACGTTCGAAGGGTACTTATTACCTATTGAAATGTACTTTAACTTTGTCATCATATGCATAAATGCAATATACTAGTAGTTCGCCCTGTTTATTTTTAATTTAAATCGATTTTTGTTGAATTGTGTAAGTAGGTACTTTTGGCTTTGGCCTGAAAAAATTTGGTATGGGTAGAATTTTTAAGTTCGAAGATAAGCGGGATCGGTACGGAGATAGGGTTTATTCCACTTTGATATCACCCAGGTGATTTCAGTCGACATAATAGTGTCCTCAAATCACCTTGGAATCATATCACCCAGGTGATATCACCCAGGTGATTTCAGTCGACATAAGTAGTGTCCTATGATCACCTTGGAATTAAATCACCCAGGTGATCAAAGGCGACTTTTTATTTTCGTGTAGTGGACTTTTATCACCTACTAAACCATGCTAATAAAAACTTTCAAATTAACACACAACATAATATTTCAATCAGTTTAATGTTAATTACACAATTTGTATACATTACATTAAGTCACTGGGTCTATTAGTTTAAATAGTATTGATTGTATGATATTATAATGTCTCAACATAAATAAAAAAGTTAAAATATAAGGGTTTCTTTTTACCTTTGTAGTACGGAACCATAAAAAGAACAATTATTAACTGTGGGTACAAACAAAATAAAATAAAGCTTTGAAAATCATCGCAACTTTTCGAGAAAATGGCCAATAGAAATGTGACCATTAACTAGTTCCATTTGACAGTCCTTTCTAAATATTTTGCGGTCTTTTGCAGGAGTCGTTTTCGATGTGGAAGAACACTCACCATGATCAATATTTAAATTTTGTTTTAAACGCAGCTCATAAAATAATGCGTCTTTTTCAACGCATTAAGTAAATGAATAATATTAGCCTTACGACGAAGTACAGAGGCGTTTATCTTGTGGTGCCACCGTTCTAAAAAGTTTGTCGTTTGGTGACGCTCGCCCCACACTCGTAAGAATATCGAGATCAAAATTGGCCTATGTTACTCAGGGTGAATGTAGCTTTCTGTTGGTGAAAGAATTTTTGAAATCAGTCAAGTCGTTTTTGAGTTTATTCATTACTAGCAGATTTCCGCGGTTTCACCCGCGTAAGTCCCGATCCCGTGGGAATATCGGGATCAAAAGTAGCCTATGTAACTCAGGGTGAATGTAGCTTTCTAATGGTAAAAGAGGTTTTTGAAATCGGTCTCGTAGTTTCGGAGATTACCCCCAATATACATACATACATTCCTACATACATACATGTTACTAACGTTACCTCTTTATAATATTAGTATAGACAAGCATACACACACCCACACACACACACACACACACACACGCACACACACATACACACACACACACACACACAAATACAAACCTTTCTTCTTTATAATATAAGTGTAGATACCTATGTCATCCACAAATGCTTTAATCGAAAATATTTAAAAACATAGCGTTATAAAACAAAAGCAACATTTTTTTCGTTTCTTGTAGGTCTAATTAAGTAGGTAATATTAAGTTGTGTGTTAATTTAAAAGTTTTTATTAGCATGGTTTAGTAGGTGATAAAAGTCCACTACACGAAAATAAAAAGTCGCCTTTGATCACCTGGGTGATTTAATTCCAAGGTGATCATAGGACACTACTTATGTCGACTGAAATCACCTGGGTGATATGATTCCAAGGTGATTTGAGGACACTATTATGTCGACTGAAATCACCTGGGTGATATCACCCAGGTGATCAAAGTGGAATAAACCGGAGATAGGGGATGAAAGGAAGGGGTGAAAACTATAAAGCCAACAAATATAGCCGAGTGGGGTATCAAATGAAAGAGCGTAAAGTCGGTGACAATAATATGGTACCATGGAACTGATCTGACGGTTGAGCTAGAAGATATTTAGAGAAACTTGACTTTTTAAGCAAAGATAGTCGTGTCAAGTTTGGCCTCGTTGAAATCATCATAAGTATATACCAATCAATAATGGACTGCTAAGATGAGCGGGATTAGTAGGAGCATAGGGGCATATGGGATGTAACGTAGGGATTAACATTATTATGCAAACTAATATAAGTAGTTACCCGAGTGTGGTATCAAATGAAAGAGCGTAGCGTTGGTGACAAAAAAATGGTACCATATCATTTTTGGGCTCGTTAAAATCAATACAATAAGTAGGTAGTCCATCATTCTTGCCGTCTATTATACAAGGTGTAATGATAGAGCCAGAAGGTGGTCCTAGGAATACAAGGCTAAATGTAAAATACTTTTAGTAGGTACTATTTAGTATATTAAGTGAAACAAAATGTTGCGAATTTTTTTGCGATAGCATTTTATAAACTTACTTACTGTAAATGTTTTTTTTTACATTAACCTGTACTATTCCACTGCTGGGCAAAGGTCTCCACCATCTCCTATGGACATAAAATTCGGCGTATTTCGTTGTCCTCTTACTGTCTCCAAGCCATTGCAATAAAAAAAATTAAAATAATAGGTACAAACTAGCGAGACAAATCAGAACAAAGAGTGTTTGGATGAGTGGGCACCCGGGCGACGACGCATGCGTAGTGCCTGGGTCTGGGTATTGACGTTTCCTGTAATTATTTATAGCTCGACGACGAGCCTAGGTCACCTAGATTAATGTCAGATCGGCCATTTTGTAATAAAGAATTTATGTAATAAAGGTGGCGGCTACCTGCCATCATCATTACTTTTTATTGATCAATATGGATGGACGTTCGAAGGGTACTTATTACCTATTGAAATGTTCCTTAATTTTGTCATCATATGCATAAATGCTATATAGGGGAGAAGTGGTATTAAAGGGTCATTTTTTGTTGTGGAGGCTCTGGGAGAAATAATATTTAGAAAAGGTTGATGTTAAATAGGAAGCTTTAATTATTAAACTTTTGAAATTAAATGCAATAAATGTAATTAATTTATAAAAAGTTTTTTATATTTGCATTTAAAAAAAAAGTTTAATATGACCCTTTCATAAAATGTATGTATTGAAAGGGTCACAGTAGGTTTTCAAAGAGTCATTACATCATTATAAAGAATAACTACTTTGTTATTTAAAAATTGAATTTTGTAGTCAATATAATTATTTTTATTATTCAGTCTTACCGTTTTCAGGTTATTGACTATCATAAATCAGCACTTAAACATAATTTAACATACTTACTAAATTACTCCGCTTTCTCATTGTCCCGAAGTGGATATTTTAGACATTAATCGACATTAAAATAATATTTTTCTTAGATATAATGAACTTAAAAGATAATTGAGATTTGATCAACACTTCTTTGTAAATTATAAGAAACAAAACACTTAAAATTATAAACAAGTAAATCTCGATCTCAATCTCACAGAAATGCTTCTCTGTATCACTTCATTTACTACCTCCTCATTTTTTTGGGCTTTTTTAAGCGGCATTTTCAAATCTAAAAAAAAATTTAGATAAATCGATTAAACATCTAGTAAAAATACAATTCATGAAAGGACCAGTTTTAAAAGGGCCGGTCCTTTCATAATCAGTTTTTGTGGCCCTTTCATAAATATCATAGAAAATTGAAAACATAACTACAAAATCTACAATTTCGAATTAAAGTTCACTCACCTTATATCCTCGTATACCTGTATCACCAAGATATCATAAACATTGATTCACTCAATAAAAAGTAACTGCCAGCACTCGATAATCGTTTCACAGTTGTAACAGAAAAAATACATTTGCAGCTCAAAAACAACAAGAGCACGGTTCTGCCGTCTTAGAAATGACACGAGTGTTAAGTGAGGCTCGAATGAACTTGCTCCAGGATTGCTATACGACTAAAATAGTGTGAACCCGAGATCTTTTTTAATTTACTTGACTTTTTAAGCAAGAAAGTCATGTCAAGTTTGGCCTTGTTGAAATCATCATAAGTATATACCAAATCAATAATTGACTGCTAAGATGAGCGCGATTAGTAGGCGCATAGGGGCATATGGGATGTAAAGAAGGGATGAACAGTATTATGCAAACTAATATAAGTACTTACCCGAGTGTGGTATCAAATAAAATAGCGTAACGTCGGTGACTATAAATTGGAACCATATCATTTTTGGGCTCGTTGAAATCGTTACAATAAGAAGGAAGTCTATCATTCTTGCCGTCTACTATACAAGGTGTAATGATAGAGCCAGAAGGTGGTCCTAGAGAGAGTGTGAAATACTTTAAGTAGGTACTATTTAGTGTATTTAGTGAAAATAAAATAAAATTTATGGCGATAGCATTTTATAAACTAGCTCTACAGGTTTTTTTTTTTTAATTAACCTGTACTATCTACTGTCTCCAAGCCATTGCAATAACATTTTTAAAAATAATAGGTACAAACTAGCGAGACAAATCAGAACAAAGAGTGTTTGGATGAGTGGGCACCCGGGCGACGACGCATGCGTAGTGCCTAGGTCTGGGTATTGATGTTTCCTGTAATTATTTATAGCTCGACGACTAGCCTAGGTCACCTAGATTAATGTCAAATCAATATGCGCAATACCTCTGCGTGATTCTAGTCGGCCATTTTGTAATAAGGAATTTATGTGAAAATCATGGCGGCTACCTGCCGGCATCATTACTTTTTATTGATCAATTGAAATGTACTTTTTCACCTCACAACCTCGGAAAGGATCGTTTTGCACGCTGATTTCTGCGTGCTAAATCGCATTTTGCGCCCTAGCGTGGAAAGAGATTTTAAAATTCGAATCTGTCTTCTCGATACTTTTATATAGAGCCAAGTCCTTTGAAAATGCGCTAACCGGAACCTCATTTCTTTTTTTTTGTTCATGGCATCGAACCATGAACTATTGTTGCACATTGCCAATGTAGTATTTATTGTTTACATTAGTATCAAGCAGGTTTTTTCATGAATTATTCAATTTAGAGATTGTTTGCTTATTTTTATTATTTACGGTACAATAAGCGGCATATAATGCCGAATTGAGTTTTCTACCAGAAAAATGCACCTAACATTTTCCTCGCTGTAGTGAGGTGAAAAATTGTGTGTTTCACTCGGCAGCAAAGTTTTTTGCATCTCGTACCTTTGAAACCTTTGCGACGCACAGCATTCTATATTTGAACCACTCGCTTGCGCTCGTGGTTCAATCCTAGAATGCTTCGCTGTGTATATCAAAATGACGGGTGTACGTCAAAATATATTGATTCTATGCACATGAAAGCAATGTTCTAGCAATGTGAGTAATGTGCGTAAAGTTTGAAGCAATGTGCTTATAAAAAACAAGGGTTATCGCAAAAAGTTAATGAGCCGCCAGCCTGATATCAGAATGACGGGTGTATTTTTAATATCAGCAAATTACTTGATATCTAAGGATGAAAATATTGCCATAGCAATGTTCCGGCAATGTGCTCGAACATACCAAAAGTACTATCGGAAGCGATGGAAGCTTTAAAAGAAATTTCGATAATAAAGTTTTAAATATCAGCGCCTGCTAATTTCATAAAGGCAATCCGACGGAATAGTGTTAAAAACTTCTGAAGTTACAGGTGTTACTTACATTACATTTATGAGATAACAATTTCATTTTCCTTTTATTATTAAATACTGTATACACAGTATTACTCGTATGCAATATAAGATATCGTGATATATAATGATGTTTCATAGAACCATCATAAAAATGCATATATGTATACACACTTCGGAAGTGAATATTAATTTTCTCTTTTGAAATGTGGGTAGTCGATAATTGTTAGTATAACGAGTATAACATAAATAAATGATGACATGAACCCCTTAGTTTAAATTGTTCCTTTACACTATTCGACGGATTGCCTTTATGAAATTAGCAGGCGTTGATATTTAAAACTTTATTATCGAAATTTCTTTTAAAGCTTCCATCGCTTCCGATAGTACTTTTGGTATGTTCGAGCACATTGCCGGAACATTGCTATGGCAATATTTTCATCCTTAGATATCAAGTAATTTGCTGATATTAAAAATACACCCGTCATTCTGATATCAGGCTGGCGGCTCATTAACTTTTTGCGATAACCCTTGTTTTTTATAAGCACATTGCTTCAAACTTTACGCACATTCCTCACATTGCTAGAACATTGCTTTCATGTGCATAGAATCAATATATTTTGACGTACACCCGTCATTTTGATATACACGCTTCGCTAGCTCAGGTTTCAATACATGTATTACTCGCTGCAAAAACCAACTTTGCAGCCTTGCATAACAAATAACTATTACTTTGTCATCATATACATAAATTCTATACAGGGTGTCCCAGAAACGAGTGTCAAGCGAAAGTCCAGAGGTAGAGGACCTTAAGGGGTACCCGAATCACCCCCATGTATGTTCCGCGATTTTTCGTAGTTTAGAAGTTATGGCCATTTTTCTCATTTTTCTACTAAAATGCGACCACTGTTTTTGGTCATACTTACTACAACAATTGAGATAATTGGCTGATTTCTTTTCAAATGTGGAGCTGAATAATAGGATCATGTTACCTGTAACAAAAAAAGGCGTAACACTAACCAAACTGTTACAAATTAAAAAAGAATTTTATTAAGTGAGCGTTGACAAAACGCTATTAACACTTTAAAGAGCAATTAAAAGAAAAACTCGCTTATTTTTTTTTTCCATACCAACTTCAAAAACTTCCTTACTTCATTAGCTATCGACCCTATTAATTTTATTGTTCTATCATTAGAGGATCATATCAAAATTTTTATTTAAAAATTCTTTGGTCGAAAATTCTCTCACTCAACTTATAGACTAGTTCACAAGTTTAAAAACGTGTTAAATAGAAGTAAAGCTCCTAAAAATATGTGCAATAGCTCATTCGATTCGGAATGACGTCTAGAAAAATGATTTTTAAGCATATATTACATTAGCACATAAAAAAATGCGATTGTTATTAACAAAATAAGATTAAAAAAAAGGTATTTAGGTTTTCGTTAATAATTTCTAAAGTAATGATATTTAAGGAATTTTGAAAAAAGATCCTGAAAGAGGAGGATATTTCCAATAATAAAGTCCTAACTTCTGGAACTCTATCTCTATTATTTATATTTAAAAAAACCGTTGAAAATTGGGCTCCGCGAGGTCGTTACGGCATAGGCAAAAATCGGTATATTATCTCAAATATTTTTTTATAGTATTAAATAACAATTTAAAAATTGATTAACTAATTTTTCTCCAATCTCTGTTTTTATAAATTACGGCATAAAAGTTTTTTTTTTTACATGAAGTAAGGATTTTAATCAATTAAAAAACACTTATAAAAATTATTGTGAAATCTTATTGGGTGTCCCCCAATAAGATTTCTTTTGAGCTTGAGTAAATCTGTTCAACAATTTTAGAGTTGTTATATGCATCAAGTACAGTTTTTTGAGTTCTGTTCTTTAGATAAGATGTCATTAGTAGGCCAATAACTGGAGAAATTCGCCTTGCAAAAGGTGGTGTAACAAATTTTATGATTTAATGTTATTTAGGTATATTAGCTTAACTCATATCATCCCAGTGTTCCAATTTTGGAACGGTTGTTTTTTTTTAAATAATTATTGATTTTTTGAACGCATTTATTAATTCTTGTTTATAGGTTGGTATTACTAATATTTCTAGCTGTCAGTTAAATTAATTTAATTTAATTTAAGCGGGTATTTTATCCGATATTACAATTTTTATTTTGAAGTTTTGGGTGAAAAATCTGACGAGAAGAGAAATGCAAGTAATTATAATATTTTATAAATATACTATTGACAATTTATTGTTTATTTACGCCTTATGTATTTGTTATAACATGTCATATCACAATTTTAGAAAAAAAAATGTAATATGTCCGTAATTGTGAATTTTAGGTACCGTTCCATTATTCGAACAGTAGGAACATACACCCATGTCATATTTATATGTTACATTTGATAATTTACCAGTATTCTTTTATAATGACGGTCTCTATGGAGCGTCGGTCGAAGGCCCGACTGCAATGCAAAAGGTTGCGGGGTCGATTCCCACCAGGTGCAGGTATTTTTGCATATCTGGTTGATTATGCTTATCTTATGCTGGTTGTTTTATATGTATCATCCATGTATTTACACAAGAAAAGTATAATATGTAGCGTATACGTTGTGTAAAACCCATAGTACAAGCCTAGTGCTTAGTTTAGGGCTAGATTGCGCTTATGGAACACTAGGATTAGGTATACATACATACATCTATACTAATATTATAAAGAGGTAACGTTGGTAACGCGCGCGTGTATGTATGTATATTGGGGGTAGTCTCCGAAACCACTGGCATGATTTCAAAAATTCTTTCACCAATAGAAAGCTGCATTATCGAGGAGTAACATAGGCTACTTTTGATCCCGATATTCATACGGGATCGGGACTTATGCGGATGAAACCGTGGTGCGCTCCAAGTGTAAGATATTTATATGGCTATGGATTATTACAAAATCCATAGCCATATCAATGGGTGGCTATGGATATGGATGACTTTGTGTGGAATTTGTAGTAGGATATCCGTTGTCTAGTACCCATAGTACAAGCCTAGTGCTTAGTTTAGGGCTAGATTGTGCTAATGGAACACTAGGATTATACATACATGTAAGATATTGATATGGCTATGGATTTTGTAATATCAATGAGTGTAGTATATCCGGTGTCTAGTACCCATAGTATAAGCCTAGTGGTTAATTTTGGGCTATATTACGCTGTGTAACGTCCGCATCGTGTTATTTTTATTTATTTATCTTATAATGTAGTTATGTATAGTATAATCCTGGTGTTCCATAAGCGCAATCTAGCCCCAAACTAAGCACTAGGCTTGTACTATGGGCACTAAACATCGGATATATTACAAAATCCACACATAGCATCCATAACCACCCATAGTTATGGCCATGGATTATTACAAAATACATAGCCATATCAATATCTTACATGAATGTAAGATCCTAGTGTTCCATTATTGGAACGGTTCTAAAACTCAAAATCCAAATCCCGTAAAAAAAAAATTAATATGTAGGTACCATTATATATCCAAACATACTCTGATCCAATATTTATAAAAATTAGACTTGTTTTACTGTGGTTGAGATCATACGAGTTAATATAAATCTCAGTTTTCGACCTCGGGGCACGACGGGGTATGTCCGATATTTTGACTTTTATGTGTTAAAATGCCGTTAAATCTGTTCAACAATTTTAGAGTTGTTATATGCATAAAGTACAGTTTTTTGAGTTCTGTTCTTTAGATAAGATGTCAATAGGTCAAGAGCGTAATAAAAATAAGGAAAAGATGAAAATTGTTGAGAAAATTGTGGAAAAAAAAGATAGTTATGCAAACTAATAGAAGTAGTTACCCGGGTGTGGTATCAAATTAAAAAACGTAACGTCGGTGACAATAAAATGGTACAATATTATCATTTTTGGGCTCGTTAAAAATTGTTACAATTAAAAGGAAGTCTTATCATTCATGCCGTCTACTATACAAGGTGTAATGATAAAGCTAGAAGGTGGTCCTGGGGATGCAAGACGTAGTGTAAAATACTTTTGAGTAGGTACTATTTATTGTATTTAGTAAAACAAAATGTTGCGTTTTTTTTGCGATAGCATTTAATAAAATGTTCCATTGCCGGATTTTTTTAAATAATAATAACATCAAAATTTAGAGACTATTATATTGCATTTTTGAATCAAAAACTAATTAGCAATACTACTATGTCCATCAATTGAATTTTTTTAGAACTAAATTTCTTTTGTTCGTGATGGGACCCCAAGCCTGTACTATCCCACTGTTGGGCAAAAGTCTCCTTCATCTTCTATGGACATAAAATTCGGCGTATTTCGTTTTCCTCTCACCAAGCCATTGTCATAAAATTTTAGAAATGGGGTAAATCAGGACGAAGAGTGTTTGTATGGATGGGCTGGACCCGGGTGACGACGCATGCGTAGTGCCTGTCTATTGGCGTTTCCTGTAATTATTTATAGCTCGAGGACAAGCCTAGATTGATTTGACCGATATGCGCAACTTCCTATGCGCGATTCTAGTCGGCCATTTTGTGATAAACATGGCGGCTACCTGCCGGCATCTTTCCGTTTTATTGATCAATGGGACGTTTTGAAGGATACCTTTTACCTATTGAAATGTACTTTAACTTTGTCATCAATGCTACTAGTAGTTGGCCCCGATCTGAGACCTCACGAGGTTTATTTTTAAATCGGTTTTCACTAAATAGTGTGAACATACATAAAGTATTTTATAGCCTAAACTGTATCCCTGGTGCATCTTTTGGCCTTCTCATTATTATTCATCGACCAAACGAGCGAAGCGAGTGAGGTTCAGTGTTGAGACAGGTCGGGCGCTTGACTATAACTCGAGTACCGTTGCACCGAGCTTAATGATTTTTGGTATGGGAGTGTTTAGGGTCAATTGAATTTTTAAGTTCGAAGATGAGCGGGATCGGTACGGAGATAGGGGTGAAAGGAACGTATGAAAACTATTAAGCCAACAATTATACCCGAGTGTGGTATCAAATGAAAGAGCGTAACGTCGGTGACAATAAAATGGTACCATACCATTTTGGGCTCATTGAAATCGTTACAATAAGAAGGAAGTCTTATCATTCTTGCCGTCTACTATACAAGGTGTAATGATAGAGCCAGAAGGTGGTCCTAGAGAGAGTGTGAAATACTTTAAGTAGGTACTATTTAGTGAAAATAAAATAAAGGAGAATGGGCAAAATTGTATGGAGCTTGGCCTATTAGCGGCCAACAATGAAATTGTTATTTACTGGTATGGTTTGGTCCTACAATTACGGTATAGAAGTTTTATCACTGTGGGTCTTTTTAAAAGTGAGTAAAATGACTTTTGATTTAAAAGATTTTGCATCATTTTACTAACTAGGTATTCGAGCTTTTTTTAGTATAAAAATGTAAAATGAAATAACAGAAGTATATTGTAGTATATACAGGGTGTCCCAGAATCGAGTGTCAAGCGAAAGTCCAGAGGTAAAGGACCTTAAGGGGTACCCGAATCACCCCATGTATGTTCCGCGATTCTTCGTAGTTTAGAAGTTATGGCCATTTTTCTCAATTTTCTACTAAAATGCGACCACTGATACCTATTTGGTCATACTTACTGCAATAATTAAGATAATTGGCTGATTTCTTTTCAAATGTGGAGCTGAATAATAGGGTCATGTTACCTGTTACAAAAAAAAGGCGTAACACTAACCAAACTGTTACAAATTAAAAAAGAATTTCATAAAGTGAGCGTTGACAAAACGCTATAAACACTTTAAAGAGCAATTAAAAGAAAAACTAGCTTATTATTATTTTTCAAAACCAACTTCAAAAACTTCCTTACTTCATTAGCTATCTACCCTATTTATTTTATTAGTCTATCATTAGAGGATCATATCAAAAATTTTATTTAAAAATTTTTTGGTCGAAAATTCTCTCACTCATCTTACTTAAACCTGAAGGGCCTAATCGAATAACATAAAAAACATATTTGTTATTATTTTATTAAGTACATTTATTTGTACAAATCTTAATTAAGATTTGTGCAGAAGTTTTTTGCGGAAGACAAAAATCATCACTAGATGGCGCTAGTGGTAAAATACATCGTGGTATCGTTGCGTTTTTATGTCAAAAATCACGTTTGTTGTATGGGAGCTCCCTTAAATATTTGCGGGTACAGTAATACATTCTCTGTAAAAATTTCAAGTGTCTAGCTATCACGGTTTATGAGATACAGCCCGGTGACAGACGGTCAGACAGCGAAGTCTTCGTAATAGGGATGAGTGAGAGAATTTTCGACCAAAGAATTTTTAAATAAAATTTTTGTTACGATCCTCTAATGATAGACCAAAGAAATTAATAGGGTAGATAGCTAATGAAGTAAGGAAGTTTTTGAAGTTGGTTTGAAAAAAAAAAAAATAAGCGAGTTTTTCTTTTAATTGCTCTTTAAAGTGTTTATAGCGTTTTGTCTACGCTCACTTTATGAAATTCTTTTTTAATTTGTAACAGTTTGGTTAGTGTTACGCCTTTTTTTTGTAACAGGTAACATGACCCTATTATTCAGCTCCACATTTGAAAAGAAATCAGCCAATTATCTTAATTATTGCAGTAAGTATGCCCAAGTAGGTATCAGTGGTCGCATTTTAGTAGAAAATTGAGAAAAAAGGCCATAACTTCTAAACTACGAAAAATCGCGGAACATACATGGGGGTGATTCGGGTACCCCTTAAGGTCCTCTACCTCTGGACTTTCGCTTGACTCTCGTTTCTGGGACACCCTGTATATTAATTACATATTAGGATTCCGTAGCCAAATGGTAAAAAACGCAATTTACCTTTGAAAACAAAATCTGTTGTATGTAATAATTAATAATAGTACGGAACCTTTTTTACGTTTGATATTTAGTACGGCCAGTTTTTTAAAAATAATATAACAGTCTTACATAATATAGTTACAAACAATAAAAAAACCCTTGTTTCGTTATCTAAAACTTACAGTAAGTAACAATATAAGTAGTTTAGGCTAAATACATAAACATAATTACCTATTATGTTCTCATGTTAAGTATAAGCAATATACAGATACACATACTTACACTAACATAAACATATCCAGTTCACAAAGGAAATCAAGTCCACAATCAAAAAAGCCAAGTTATCAGGTTAAGAGTAAAAACGGAGTCCGGGGGCACAGCAGGGTTCAAAGGTAACAACAGAATTTTAAGATGATCGCACAGTTCACAACGTCACAGGTGTAATCGAAGGACTGATAAGTGCATGGCTGTACGCAGCACTGACCGCTGCATTGTAATAATAATAATAGCGGCGGCGCTGATTGGCCCTTTGCATGAATGTTATCGCTAAAAATTAGCACAAAACCGGTTTTATTAGGTATGATTGCAACGAAGTTGTCACAATTGTAATATTTTAAGTGTTAAAAAATAATAATAAATAAAAATCAGTCATTAAAAATCAGTTTCTTGAAGTTTTTAGTTCAAAAATCTGTTTTAGTCTGATATCGCTCCCATACATTTTTTACATTCAAATATTTTTGTTCCCAAACGAATTACAGCGTAACGACCATAGTAAAAAATGTTCATTAGTAACTGTACTTTCATTTGGTACAACATTCGTTTGTGGCTGCCAATAGGCCAAATATGCCCATTCTCCCGTTCTCGATAGCATTTTAGAAACATACTATACAGGTTTTTTCTAGTCGGCCATTTTGTAATAAAGATTTTTTGTTAAAAACATGAGGGCTACCTGCCGGCATCATTACGTTTTATTGATCAACTAGCTGTGCCCGCGACTTCGTCAGCGTTTTTCGAACATCTAGCCATCGCTGCGCAAAGGTCTACACTTAAACGAACGACCAGGAAAGTACTGAGCAGAAGAGAATCATGGCAGAGTTTGTTTAAGTGTGATTTTTGCACATCGGTATGTAACTTGTTGCATGCTTATTCACATTATTATAAGAAGAAGTGTCGAAAATCTATAAAAGTTAAAACCCGACTTTGAAAAAAAGGATAAAATAATAATAATAAGCTTGTACAAAGCAACCGACTTATTTGTTATATAATCTAAAGTCTGCCAGCTTTACTAAATGCAATATTTTTTTACGTGGGTGATGCCCCTTGTGTACCGTCAGGCCACTCTCGGGGCAAATAACTCGGTTTGTTGGGCTCACTACAACAGTTTGTCAACTAAACCCCAAAGGCGTCCATCGCTCCACAAGTGTCGAGGCCAGTGGGAACTCCTCATGGACTACATCCGTCAACCCCGACAACGGCGGCCTTTCCAAGCCTCATCTTTGCCCGAAAGACAATCCCTCTCCGTCCCCCTCCCTCGGTACGGTCACACTACCGTCTCGTGGCCCCCAAAACCGGTGATAAACCCCCCCGAGTCCACCGCCACCACCAGAGACTAAGCGATTTTTTACAGTGGTTGTCATCCACGCGGCCCTTTTCTTGCGAAAAGGACCTCCGAGCCCGCTGACGCGGGTTTACGGGACATCTGGAGGGTAAAACGTAACGTCGTGCCCGGGACTCGGGACTCGAACGCGGTACCCTCGACTCGGAATCCACACTTTGCCGCAGCTGCCATCGTGCTTGTAAACTACATGCAATCTGCATCTACCCCGTAAATCTGCCCGATTTCAGCTATATTTTTTTCTCTTTTAGGTGCATTTTCGACTGCCACTAAAAATATCAAAATTGTAACCGTAACTTTAATCATTGAGGAGTTTTCTGATGAGAAGGTAGTTTCAGGTGGTCCATCAATTCGTATCGAGTTCTTTATAAGCTGATTATATTGATGGAAGTCCAAAAATTAGAAATTTACTGCATTGTGGGATGCTATTCTGCTCATCATTCCAAAGGTTCTCATCAGATCTTCACCAACGATTTGTGGGACCAATTCGAGACTCTCACTTTCCAAATCTAAAAAGAATATTCATATGCTGGAGTCCGGCGTGAACATATCCCCATACAAACAATATGCGGGTCGAATTGAGAAGCTCCTCTTTTTTAGGGTTCCTTAAGGTAAAAACGGGACCCTATTACTGAGACTTCGCTGTCTGTCTGTCTGTCCGTCCGTCCGTCCGTCTGTCCGTCTGTCCGTCTGTCACCAGGCTGTATCTCATGAACCGTAATAGCTAGAAGGTTGAAATTTTCACAGAAGATGTATTTCGGTTGCCGCTACAACAACAAATACTAAAAACAAAATAAAACAATTATTTAAAAGGGGCTCCCATACAACAAACGTGTTTCAAAAATAACAAGGAGTTTAGTTCAATGTGAGGTCGCTTCTGATTGGTCAGGACAAATCGAGTTGGTCATGGAATTCAAAATGGCTGCCCTATCTGTCAAATATACCAGTCTGCCTTACTTACCAAAGAGTTTCTTATAAGTTTCAGATTTTCTTTGTGCCAAGGTTTTTTTTTATTTTTTTATTGAGTGATTCGGTCGTTTGATGGGAGTAGAATCGAAGATAAATATTTCATATTTTCCTATAAAATTTAAAAATTGGTTGTTGTAAACCATTTTAGGGTTCCGTATCCAATTGTGATAGTGGTACGGAACCCTTTGTGCGCGAGTGTCGCACTTGCCCCGTTTTTTTTAAAGTCGGTTAAAAACAACCATTATAAATTTCCGTATGTCCGAAGGATCCGAATATATGGAGAGACATAGGTATACGGTATTTTAGGAATTACCGGATATCCGGCTTTTTTAATAACGTGCCGGATATCCGGCTTTTTAATTACCTACCGGATACCCGGTTAATCATGTGTACACAACATACTTCTTCAATACAACATTCAAACTAATTAGGTAAAAGTAGAAATAACACTTTATCCGGATAACCGGACTAAATAGCCGGATAAAAAATAGCCTATATGTTAATCGGGGTATAAAGCTATCTGAATACCAAATTTGGTTAAAATCGGTTAAGCCGTTTCTGAGATTAGCGGGCACAAAGGCACACACAAACAGACAAACAGATAAACAGACAAACAGACAACCAGAAAAACAGAAAAAAAGGTTCTACTGCGTTAATAGATACCCATACAATTTATATTTTTTTTATATCTTCCAAAAACAGACACCGCTGAGTTACGATTTTGTTATATGTATAGATATGGACGTTCGAAGGGTACTTATTACCTATTGAAATGTACTTTAACTTTGTCATCATATGCATAAATGCTATATACCAGTAGTCCCCGAACTCAGACACGTGTTTAATTTTTAAATCGATTTTCACTGAATATTGTAAGAACATACATAAAGTATTTTATAGTCCATATTGTATCCCAAGGAGCACCTTTTGGCTTTCTCATTATTATTTATCGATCAACGAGCGAAGCGAGGGAGCTTCAGCGTCGAGATAGGTCTGGCGCTTGTATGTTTGTAGATTTCTATTAAGCAATTCAGGCGGTGCGTTGCGTGTCATCCCCATCAATCTCTATCCTAATCTGCTAACACTTACTACTTAACTCAAAGAAAGCGAAACAGAGAAAGTAGGAAAGTTGTTGTTGGAAGGTGCTGTCAGCGGATGCGACCCTATGATTATTATCGGTTTAACGTGTTTCGCAAATAATTTTCTGTTTCTTTAAATCTTAAAATGAGTAGAATATTATGATATTTCTACGAAAATTAGTGGTACACGATAACCGTACAATAAATACATCGTTTGTTCCGAAACCGTTCGAAAGTGGTTTAGCCTCTACCCAGTAATAAAATACGAAAGGTAAATAATATCTTAGTTATGTTATTAGACTAGGGTAGATAATGTTTGAAAAGGAATTAAATTATAGTAGAATGAAACTCATTGGAAAAGGAGGAGAATATAACAAAAATTACAGGAAAAATAAATTACGGGCGATTTGGGGTCGGGAACCCCCACCCGGTGGGTTGTTAAGGGTAAAAATCGGTTTTTCTTGATTTCCAGATAAACTACAAATCCTATGGAAAAAAGTTGAATGGCAAAGTTGTAGGTAATAAAAAGATTTACAACTTTTGCATACACAATTTTTACATATAACCTCAAAATGTATGTGAAAAATTCAAAAAACGTTTTTGGTTTTTATTGTTTATCTTATACAAAAAAAGTTATTTTTCACCAAATTTGGAAAAAACTTGCCTATTGCCCTGAACACACTGTAAATTTTTGGATTCAAAATATTTATTTTTTCACCTTAATTTGACTTAATATCAAAAAAAGCACCCTACTTTTGAAGCAAAAAATTTGGTGTAAAAATATCTGATTTTTTTAAAAAGTCGGTGGGCTTTTTGTTTGTTGGATCCTCTACTTTCTGATGGTCTAATAAAAATATACATTACAATGGTAAATTTTCTCAGAAAATGCAAAAAAAATAAAAAAACTCGAATCCGAATTATCAGCTTCAAATTTGGCTGGGTAACGAACTGACAGAAACAGATTGGGGCTGAAAACAACATCAACGTGGCATTATACCCAAAGAACATCTTAAATCCGTATGTGGACCTTGCATAGTCGACGGCAGACACCTTAATTTTTATTTGATCTCTTGTCGTACTATGACACCTATATATTTGGATAGAAGAGACCTAAATATATAGAAAATATTCTATCACATGTTGTTCTAAAGTGACACGTTTCCGAGATATGGGCCAATGAAATTATAAATGGAATTTGTTCGAAAAAAATAAAAAAAACGCTATTTCGCGGATGGATTCGTATACCAATCGAAAGAAGACGTCAAACTAAACAATCTTTGCCTTCAAACTATGCCTCTATATCTCTCTCTAATAATTTACAATGGCAATTTATATTTTTTTAGACCATCAGAAAGTAGAGATTTTAATGAACAAAAAGCCCGGAAAAGCATCGGAAGAAAACGTCAAACCAAAAGCTTTCGGACCGTTTTAAATCTTATGCCTCGAATAACATTCTTATGTGACGGCTTAGAGGCATAATTTGAAGGCAAAGATTGTTTAGTTTGACATCTTCTTTCGATTGGTATACGAATCCATCCGCGACATAGCGTTTCTTTATTTTTTTCGAACAATTTCCTTTTATAATTTCACTGGCCCATATCTCGGAAACGTGTCACTTTAGAACAACACGTGATAGAATATTTTCTGTTTATTTAGGTTTTTTCTATCCAATTATATAGGTTTCATTGTGCGATAAGAGATCGAATAAAAATTAAGGTGTCTGCCGTCGACTATGCAAGGTCCACATACGGATTTAAGATGTTCTATGGGTATAATGCCACGTTGATGTTGTTTCCAGCCCCAATCTGTTTCTGTCAGTTCGTTACCCAGCCTAGTTTGAAGCTGATAATTCGGATTCGAGTTTTTTTTATATTTTTTGCATTTTCTGAGAAAATTTACCATTGTAATGTATATTTTTATTAGACCATCAGAAAGTAGAGGATCCAACAAACAAAAAGCCCACCGACTTTTTAAAAAAATCAGATATTTTTACACCAAATTTTTGCTTCAAAAGTAGGGTGCTTTTTTCGATATTAAGTCAAATTAAGGTGAAAAAATAAATATTTTGAATCCAAAAATTAACAGTGTGTTCAGGGCATAAATAGGCAAGTTTTTTCCAAATTTGGTGAAAAAATAACTTTTTTTGTATAAGATACTTTGCCATTCAACTTTTTTCATAGGACTTGTAGTTTTGCTGGAAATCAAGAAAAACCGATTTTTAACTTAAACAACCCACCGGGTGGGGGTTCCCGACCTCAAATCGCCCGTAATTTATTTTTCCTACATTTTTTGTTATATTCTCTTCCTTTTCCAATGGGTTTCATTCTACTATAATTTAGTTCCACTTTTGACCATTTTTAAAGGCTTCGGCCCTAGCCTATATGTATTATGTATGCCTTTTTGTGAATTAATTTTTGTTGACGTGTGTTTGTCAGTAACAACAGTTAATTTTTTATTTCTGTTTTTAGAAATCATGAGCAACTCAAGTCCTACTGCCAAGAAGTATGGGACCACCTAAGCTGCATAGATAATAATGGAAGTCACACTTAAATTTTAAATAAATATAACATCGAGTTTTAAATAAAATACAAGTAATATGTTAAAATAAGTAGGCAATTATTGATTTTATTTGTTTAGGATTGAGGTTTAGCTTCAGTTTGCTTTTCAAAAATATATGAAAACGCTTAAATAAGTAACATATCCTCAATCGTTAAAATAGATAAATAAACAGCTGTAATAGTTTTAATTATCTTAATACATTAGAATATTTTGTAAAAGATAGGTAGGGTTTTAAAAACAATTTTTCAATAAAATGTTGTTAACCAATTGTCAAACTTTTTTTATTACCAATGCTTTAAATTCATAAAAACCTATCTTACTGTAAAATTAAAAAAAAAACCGGCCAAGTGCGAGTGCGACCAGCGCACGAAGGGTTCCGTACCATTATCTATCAAAAATCCTTGCACCCTGCGAGAATCGAAACCGTAACCTTCTGCATTGCAGTCGGGCATTCGCCTGACGCGCCACAGGGGTCGTCAGTTTGTCTAGTATGGGGCTAGATGCTATAAGATACGTCTGCCAAACAAACGCCGCGCCGCGCTGAGGCGCACAACTACTAGGTCAACTGTAGTTGTCTATTGACTGATTGCTTGTTCATTTATAGGGGCAAGTGGACAGAAGAGGAAATCGAGATGCTCCGGTCGTGCGTACATCGGTTCGCAGAAGACCTAAGCAAACTAAGCCAACACATTAAGACTAGAACAGTGTAAGTTGAGACGTAAATACACCTGGGAGGCTACCGCGGTTGTTCCGTTGACATCAACTCGATGCTGACGCGGTAGTTTGACATCTTTGACAGCGGGGTTTTCAATTTTGACACCGCGAATCCATGGCCGTCAGCCGTCGATTTGAAGATTTTCTTTCAAAAATCTAGTTTTCATTCATACAATTTGGCGTCGGAATCGGCATGAGTAATCGACGCGTTGGTTTGGAATTTTCGCGGTGCGAAATTCGGCTGTCAACTGTCAAATGAATTCGATGCCGATGCCGACGGAACAACCGCGGTAGCCTCCCTGTCCTGCATAATACAGTGACCGGCAGATAAGTTGAAAAAATTTGTCGTGGAAGGGGAAAGACGCGCAGTACATTTTACATGCGCTTTCTATGAAAATCGACTTCTGCGCATCCGCCATTTTGTTTCAACTAATCTGCCGCCTACTATACCTACGATTAGTTTTAGTTACGGACAGTAGATTGGTAATATTTTGTACATAGAAGACGAACATTAGAAATGTTTCAAACGTTGTGTAAGGACGTTGTGAAACTCTAAGTGTCCCTGTACCAATAAGTAATTCTAATGCAGTAGGTAGTGTCTCCATTATCAGGATTCTTTAGCATTGAATTAAAAAAAAACGTTTATTTTAGATGTTGTTTTATTTCTGACCTTTTATCTACTAACAAATTATACTATACCTACATACAGTCCACGTTTGTTAGGAATTCCCGAGGCGCATAACTACCGGGTAAACTGTCGTCACGTCAAACGATCCCGTGGATCAATGTCCTGACTGATTGATTGAAATGTCGCCAGTGTCTTGGGAACGATACCGCAGGGAGACGCCCTTGAAGATGTTTTTTTTATTTATATGTTTAGTTTTAGTAAATCAATTTCGTTTTTACTTAATGCAATTGTGTATGGAATGAAATAAATAAATAGTACCAGACTTATCAGCCCTGGTATATGGTGCGTTCCAGGTCCCAGATCCGTTCAACTTTAAAGAAAAAGGCTTTCGAAGACGCAGGTATTCCGACCCGCGCCGGCGCGACTCACGCGCCGGCCGCTGCGCCCGCGACCGCGCCGCAGGTAGCCTCGCTCTCGCTACTCACCGCACACAACGCGGAGGTTCCAACTCTCAGACTAACTTATTGTTACGCTACTTTTTCTTAGCGATCCTTTTTGGTTAATTTTTGTTTTTTTTTAGTTGGATTTTTCGCATGTGCGCTGTTTTTGTTAATGTTGTTTATTATTATTATTATGTACTTATTCTATAGTTGTTAGCTGTTTATTTTTAAAAGGCGCAGTTACAATTTTTATCCTGGAAAAACAACAAATCGTTTTTTAAGAAAGGTTTTTTGTGATGATTGAGCTTTTTAGTTTAGTTTGATTTCGAGGCGCGGTTTACAGTAATAATTGCATAAAGGAAGGGTCAAAGTCAAAAATAGTTATTTTCACATAAACAATTTAGTGTCTTCGGAACTTGACCTCGAATGAGAAGAAAACACACGAAACTCATGCTTTTAAGAGGACCTAGCTTACAAGTTACATTTTAACGCACTTATATAATTTTAACGCAGTTATAACACGCTTATTACGCAATGGAACGTTTGTCGTTGTAGTTAGATTTTACAGTGAGATGCACACTTCAAAAAATTTGTAAAAAGAGGCTAGACCAGGGAAAAAAAAGTAGTTCAAAAGTCTATAGACTAAGAGCCCGTGAACCCCAGACCTTCGTTATTTTATAAAAGCGGAAAGTTTGTCAGGGCATGCTCCTATACACAGGTAAGAACGCTGGACTATTATGAAGTTTGGCTTGTAGTGACTTTGGCAGGTACAGATTTTCCTTTGTCTGGCAAGGGATTGGAACTGTCAAAAATGTCTGGCTAATGAGGAAACATCATCTTCTTATTACCCAAGTATTATATATAAAAATCAGCTTTTATACTATAACGTAAGTAGAGTTATAATTTCATGAACACCCAGGTGTTATTATTACTATAATTTTACTTACGTTATAGTATAAAAGCTGATTTTTATATATTATACTTGGGTAATAAGTAGATGATGTTTCCTCATTAGCCAGACATTTTTGACAGTTCCAATCCCTTGCCAGACAAAGGAAAGTCTGTACCTGCCAAAGCCACTACAAGCCAAACTGCATAATAGTCCAGCGTTCTTACCTGTGTATAGGAGCATGCCCTGACAAACTTTCAGCTTTTATAAAATAACGAAGGTCTGGGGTTCACGGGCTCTTGCTCTACTAGTGGCATTACTTAGAAGATTTTCAGTTTACCGATTTTGGTGAAATGTGCCGTAGGTACCTTTCACTGAGAATGGCTATTCTCTTCTAAGCATGCCAGCGGCAGTATTAAGTAAATCGGTGCCTATGGAAAAGTCACAATTGCGTAACTTTTACTTTTTAATTTTCTCACGTTTCGGCTTTGTTACAATAATCTTGGTCGCGAGTTGACTATTGTAGTCATATCAATGTAGTTATATCAACATAGTCGAAACGTCGAGGTAAGAAAATTAAAAAGTAAAAATCACGCTATTAAAATGCGAAAAAATATGTAGTTCTAATTACCTGTGTTCCACTAAAAATTTGAGGGCTACTTAAATAGTTGAGAAGCTTCTTATTAAATACTTCATTTTTTAATTGTAGACTATGATTTGAAACATCTTCTTAAAGAAAAAATGACAAATACAAGGAACGAAAACGATAACAAAATTACAGTCGTACCATAAGTTTAAAAAGAGTATGGGACTTTTATGTTCAGGAGTTGCTTAATTGTTTAACACTTTGACTGCTGACGTTGAAATAGCAAATCGCAAAATCGAACGCTAAACTTAAAAATCGCAAATACTAACGTGTTTGTTTTAAGTAGTCAACTAGTTAAGTAGTCCTCAAATGTTAAGTAGCTGTTCAGTCTTCGGCCGTATTTATATCATTTATCATTAACGATATATCTATCTATATACAGGTGACATTAAATATGCTGAACGCGGGCGAGAATGAAGTCGACGTTGAAGAGTTGAGCGGAGACGTGGGAGTCAAGCTGGAGTTTGAGCCGACGTCTCACGACGAGCCCTCGTGAGTGGACCGCTACGGTACATCGCCTATATCCGCACTTTACTTCTTAGACTAGTTATTTTGTTGAAATTAAACTCTTTTTTCAGGTTTTTTACCTGTTGACTGCTGAATTATGTTTGCGATTTTGATTCAGCGATTTGCGACTTTTCGGTTTTCCGTTTGATTTTGCGATTTGCGATTTCGACGTCAGCAGTCATAGAGTTCCCGTTGTTTTTGTTATATTATTATGTTTTTTTATCAATGCCCGTCGTTTCGATGGCTTTCCATACTTCACGGATTTCTTTAAAGGCTCAACCAGACATAGCGAGACAAGCATTGCGAATGGTTCTTCACGCATGCCTCAACCTGAGGCATATGTGATTACATTTATGCATTCGTCCCACATGACATATGCTAAAGCTGAGCACGCAAACAACTACGCACAGGGTTGTGGGTTGTGGACGCGTGATTTTCTATTATTCAGTAGAATAATAGAAAATCACGCGTTCCGGCTCGCACTGAGGCGGCGCGGCGTTCGGAACGATCGTATGACGCGAATGCTCACTGTGAACACACGTCCACACAACCCGAGGCATGCGAGACGAACCATTCGTGGCTCATGTCTCGCGATGTCTGTACGCGGCTTCAAACGTAGAGCGTTGATAAAACGCCTAATATATTAACAGCAACGCGATTAAAACCGGAAAATTGAGTTTAGTTTTCAAATTGCAAGAAAAATCTGTATTTTTGTTTGTTATTTATTTGTTGGTCGTTTAGATGGGCCTTATTCCTTCTCGAAACAGTCCACTGAGGCTGGCTTGCACAGTCACAGCTATCGGACTAACCAACAAGCCCGGATTAGATTATAATAATAAGCACATTAAGCTGACCATGAATAAAGTACGACCTTTGTCCGGCCCTTATTTCTTTTCGAAACAGTCCTCTGAGGCTGGCTTGCACAATCACAGCTATCGGACTAACCGACTAGCCCAGTTTAGATTATAATAATATATGCGCTTTAAGCTGACCGTATCGTTGCGTTTTATGTCAAATTTCACGTTTGTTGTATGGAAAATTTGACATAAAATGCCCTTTAAATATTTGTCTTATTTTGTTTTTAGTATTTGTTGTTAAAGTCGCAACGGGAATTTATATGTGTTCGCTTTGAATTCGCTTACAAAACGAAAATGTGACAAGACCCTTTGCCATTGGATGACTTGTGGATGTAACTGATTCATCAAAAATGTTTCTTCTTTTTATCAAAAAAAAAATTACCGAAATGAACTCCGAATATGTATTATCTAGCTTCCCAACCGATTTTTACAAAATTTAGTATGTCGATTGTGTGACTTTTTAGTTTTTTTTGTCATAAAGTTTTTTTGATTTGTTTTAAGTACTGGACAGATTGCAATTCAATTCAGTATGTTGATAGATGGAGATATTGCACTTAGTTGGCTACTACAGCAGAAACGGCCTTTTTATGCATCTTTACTACTACAGAACTAATTGTTCTTGCACGAACATCTAAAAGATATTTAAAATAATAACCTAGGAACGTAGGAAAAGTCGAGGATATTTCCTATGTGAAAACACGGTACCTGAAAATTTTCTCGACAGAAAACAACCGCGAACCTACCTCTAAACAGTAGTAGCATTAGAACTTAGTTCGAAACTTGTAATATAATGATTTGAACTTCAAAATTAAAGTTTTGTTTTCTGAAATGTAGTGTGTGTTGCTAACAAGGGTTCCGCGCTTAGTCAGTCGCGCGTTACTTTTTCAATCTTAAATTTTCGGTGTCGGACCGGACGGATGAAGGCGCGGGGCGCAGGTAATAAAAATTATATAAATAAAGACGCAACTAAGAACGTAGATAAAAATAGATTGATAATTTTAAAATATAAAGTCATAGATAACTTCATAATGTACCTACATTGTATAAATAGAGTGTAGGGTAGTTTTGTCTCCTAGATTGTAAGATTTTTTCTTTTCGTTTATTTAAGTGTATCAATTTTTTTTAAATAAATAAGTATTTCTTTATTTTCTTTTGTTTTATTTTCTTTTCTTCTACTTTTATTACTTTGGTCTTATTTATTGGTTATTAGCGTCTTAATTAAAAGTCAAAGTAACAGGCTTTAACGGTGTTTGGCCGGGAATCCGTCGAGGAATTTTCACGTTCGTCAAATCTACTTAAAATGAATGTTATATTTTTTTTTGTTTTTGTTATTTTGACTTTTACTATCGCCTAAGTTGCTCTTTTTTGTCTTTTTAGCGTTAATGTAGAGTTTACAAAGGAAACATTTACTTCATTTTTTTGTTATTATTAACTTTAGGTATTCTGTGGTTATAGCTAACGGCGTAAGTATATGTGCCGTGTAGCCCCGGCATAGAATAGGGTTGCCCTAAACTCTTCCCTTGGGTGTCGTATAAGGGATTTGGGAGATACTAGCGAACCTGGAGTTCTCCCCGCGCGGTGGCGCGGTTCCCAAGGAGGGTTGGTGTCGGACAGGCGACCGGCCGTAAAATATGCCAAATCTATTTGCAGTAGGTATGGTCAATGAAGACTTACCTACCATGCCGACCCAAATAATTTGGGATTACGGCAGAAAGGAGAGAATTAAGTAAGTATATTCGAAAAGAGAATGGGAGGTCGGTGGAGTTTTGGCGGGAACGCGTTGAGGGAATGTGTGGCAGAATTTTAATTTTCGTGTAACATAGTTATAACATAACCTATATATAATGCGTGTAATTTGGTGATATATTTCGTGAAAGTATGGGGTGTACTGTAAATATAGGTAGTTTAACCACTTCATCATCATGGAATTTGTCATTGCTTTCAAATCTCGTGTGCTTTAGAGTAGTTTGCTGTAAAGTTTGCCGCCATTTTGCAATGACTTTCTCGACCTATGTTTTTTTCTTTCTTTTTTTTTTTCAATCCAAATTTACAGATGTTTGTCTTTTGTTTATATTACTATGTTTTCTACCTATATCCTTAGTTTACCTATTTCAAACAAATCGTGATTTAACATGACAATATATACATACTGACATATTCCAAATATATAGTATTTTTTTATTAACGCTTACTGAAAAATATGCTACGCTTAGCTATTTTTAATTTATTTAAGCGTTGCTAATTTAGTAAAAAAGTATTTATTATTAATAATAATAAATACTTTTTTACGTTTTCTACCTATATACTTAGTTTACCTATTTCAAACAAATAGTGATTTAACATGACAATATATACATACTGACTGACATTACAAATTTAAAGTATTTTTTTATTAACGCTTACTGAAAAATATGCTACGCTTAGATATTTTTAATTTATTTAAGCGTTGCTAATTTAGTAAAAAAGTAATTATTATTAATAATAATAAATATTTTTTTACGTTTTTACCTATATCCTCAGTTTACCTATTTCAAACAAATAGTGATTTAACATGACAATATATATACATACTGACATATTATAAATTTATAGTATTTTTTTATTAACGCTTACTGAAGAATATGCTACGCTTAGATATTTTTAATTTATTTAAGCGTTGCTAATTTAGTAAAAAAGTATTAATTATTAATAATAATAAATACTTTTTTACGTTTTTACCTATATCCTTAGTTTACCTATTTCAAACAAATAGTGATTTAACATGACAATATATATACAAACTGACATATTATAAATTTATAGTATTTTTTTATTAACGCTTACTGAAAAATATGCTACGCTTAGCTATTTTTTATTTATGCGTTGCTAATTTAGTAAAAACGTTTTTATTATTATTAGGTAGTCATTTAAGGAACACAATGACATGAACCTAATCAATCATATTAACATATAAATATGTGGTAACCATTGTACTAAAAAACTTTTAAATACTCTTATTTGGTATTAGACTAGTATTTACCTACCTAAGTCGTTTATATAAAGTAAATCTTGTAAATTTCTATATTTGTACCCATTTTCTAATAACAAAAACAAAAATATATATGTATAGTGTACCAGATTCTGATCGCAAATAGACTAAATATTTTTAATGTATATAGAAACCATTGGGTAATCCTCATCGGATTTTAGGTACCATTACTTTAATATAGTATGTAAGGAATGTATATAAAGGTTCTAGTCGACCGTATTACATATAACCTATATTACCTTGGTGTGTTTAGAGGACGGTCATTTAGACCAAAGGGGTGTAGTTCTAGATGTATAGGATTGACTTTTGTTCTACAACATTTTGAAATTCGAACTAGTTTTTTAAAAAAAGTGTAAAGTTTAAAATTAGCTGCTTCCTAGAGTTAGAGGTCAACCTTAACAACCAACCAACCAACCTTGCAACCTTTAGTTGACTACTGCCGTGTAGCCCCGGCATAGAATAGGGCTACCTCATCTCTTCCCGTGAGTTTCTTAAGGACTAAGGGAATTTGAGGGAGAATAGCAAATCTAAAGTTCTCCTCGCGCGGTGGCGGATAAACTGCTTGGTCCCTAGGAGGGTTGGTGTTACACAGGCGGCCGGCCGTAAAAATATTGCCAAATCTATTTGCAGAAGGTATGGTCAATGATGAAGTAACCTACTGCGCCGACCCCAAATTAATTTAGGGTTTAGCGGACCCCGAGCTCCAGAAGGATGTACCTAACCGGGAACGGATGAGAAGAAGAACCTTTTGGATGAAAAGAAGAAGTTGACTACTACTATTTAAGGGGTTTATTTGTTTTTCCGTTAGGATTGGTTTAGTTATTACTGGACTTTCCAAGTTTTTTGATCGTTTCCAAAAGTGTCTTTTTGTATCATTTGACCGTTTCCAAAAGCGTCTAGTCATTTGACCGTTTCCAAAAGTGGCTTTTTGTATCATTTGACAGTTTTTAAAAGCGTCTTGTTGTATCATTTGACCGTTTCCAAAAGCGTCTTTTTGTATCATTTGATTGTTTCCAAAAGCGTCTTATTGTATGATTTGACCGTTTCCAAAAGCGTCTTGTTGTACCATTTGACCGTTTCTAAAAGGGGATTTTTATATCATTTGACCGTTTCCAAAAGCGTCTTTTTGTATCATTTGATTGTTTCCAAAAGCATCTTTTTTTATGATTTGATTGTTTCCAAAAGCATCTTTTTGTATAATTTGACCGTTTCCAAAAGCGTCTTTTTGTATCATTTGATTTGTTTTCAAAAGCGTCTTTTTGTATGATTTGACAGTTTCCAAAAGCGTCTTGTTGTATCATTTGACCGTTTCCAAAAGCGTATTTTTGTATCATTTGATCGTTTCCAAAAGCGTCTTTTTGTATCATTTGATCGTTTTCAAAATCGTCTTGTTGTATCATTTGACCGTTTCCAAAATCGTCTTGTTGTATCATTTGACCGTTTCCAAAAACGTCTTTTTGTATCATTTGATTGTTTTTAAAAGCGTCTTTTTGTATGATTTGACCGTTTCCAAAAGCGTCTTGTTGTATTATTTAACCGTATCCAAAAGCGTTGTTTTGTATCATTTGATTGTTTCCAAAAGCAAAATACTTACTAAACCAATCCCAACGAAAAAACTTGAGGATTACGCTCTATTCTCACTGCAGAAATTAATGGACACGATGCAATAAAAAAACAAAATATTTTAAATAATTCATTACTCTCTTACTTCCTGTGTAACGATATGCTTTTATCCATTGTTGTTGTTGTTTTTTTATCAATATGAAGAATAATTAGGGAACTTTGTCATAAACTGACCATGTCGGTCCCTTATTTTTTGAACTGAATTAATTAATTACCTACATTATTAATTAATTTATAAAACAACAACAAAAAAACTAAAATTAGCTACCTACTCATTTAATAAATGCTTACATTCATTTGCATAGTAAAATTGCCGCTAAGTATATAATTTTTACAGTATATACTGAGAAATGCACGAAGACATTTTGCGAAATCTATATTATAGGTAGTATTGATTTACTGACGTGTATGTACGACGGGCGATCGGCACGGAGGTCGCTAAGTGACTGAAAGAGGAGGTGGTATTTTACCTCTTTTTCGCGTAGCCAGGAAATATACTCGATGCCGGATCTAAAACTTTTATAAAATAACAGATCACTGGGTTTTTACAGTTTAAAAAAGAAAAAAGAAATGTCAAAAGTCGTAGAACAAAAAGTTATTCGCCTGTAGATGTCTGGATCCCCCTTGTTCCTAACCACACTGTATAATAGTAATTTTTAATAGAATATAGGAAATAAAAGAAATATAATCGTATTATTATAGTTAGTAATATTATCATTAGCAGTAGATGCGTTTAAAGGAATCAGATGCTTTCCAATCAGATGCTTTCCACTCGATTTCATTAATAAATATAATAGGAAATAGTGGTTAAAAATATATTAATAATATTATAGTAGTTAGGAGTTAGTAATATTATCACACATTATAATTAGCAGAACGTTTAAAGATCATCAATGCATTCCACATATACGACTGTTAGTCGTGTGTGCTCTCTGCAGCGTAGTTTTTTTTTTAGGAATTAACATTAAGACTCAAAATTCTGAAAAATTCAAAATTTTGGTTTCTCAGAATCTAACGAGTTCTATAATATGTACCTACCTACCTCTGTGGATTTTAGTCTAAGGTCTACCACTAGGCCACGTTTCAACCAGAGAGATTTGTAAGAACCAAAAGAATAGCTTGATCTTTGATTATTTAACAGTGGGAAAAACGTTACACTGCACAAAATTATATTCTGTAGTCAGGAGTTCGACAGAGTTTTGGGGGTACATATTGTTCGCGTCCGTGGTGTTTAGTTGGGTGGGTCGAATTTTTTATTTTGTTTTTTAGGGTTTGGTAGTGAACCTCTTTTAGTTTTGTTAGTCCGTCTGATCGTCTCCGTCCGCGGCTTAGTTTAGAGGCGCTTTGATGAAATAAGAATCTGATACAATCGTACAAAAGATATTAATAAATCTGAACTCCCCAACATGTAAAATAGGGGATGATTTTTTTTCTAGTCGCCCCATCGTGTGAGATGTCGTTAGATAACTCTAGATGTACTTGAATATGTCATAATTTCATGATGTACTCATGATTGTAGTACTTAATTTGTAATAATTTAAAAGTAAAATGATAACTGCTGGTCAGTCTTTTCAAATTTGTAGTTTAAAGAAAAAAAAAAGAAAAATTTCGAACAAATCCATTGAAAATTGCAAACTACCTTACCTACTATGTTTTTTAGTTGTAACGTCTTTTTTCGAAATACTACTCCGTGTTATTTTATGGAAACTACTAAACCCTATACTGTACATGGCCCGTGGTTAAAAAAAATGGCTTGCCTATTTATTTTCTATTTGTAATACAAATTGTTATATCACATAATTATTTTAAGTGTAAAAGAGCCTGTAAAAGAGTTAAGAGCCCGCGGAAGAGTTTTATATTTATTTTTTTAATCGATAAGTTGCATTTTTACCGACTTTAAAAAACCTACATGATACACAAACTGATTCAAGCTCATAAGTTTTGAGGCGGTTACATTTTAAAAAGAAAATATATTAACTTTGTCTTAAAGGAACATTATATGTGTGACTTCTATTTTACTTATGTTAGAAACTCATTGAGTTTAATTTCATCCGTAATGATGAAAGGCAACCATTCAAGTGCCTAATATGTATATAGTCATATAGACGATACTGGAGATAATTTATTATCAATACGTCATGAAAACGAAATGATTACAAGTAAGTAAAATGGCGAAATGGCAGAGGCCAGCATTTTCTGAAATATGGCAAAACATCATGTATTGTGGTCACAGCAAAGTAATATAATTTTTAAATTCTATCGTTTACTTACAGTATACCTATATCACTGAAAATTGAAAAGTTCGTTTCGGTTTTACGACAAATTTAACTTGACATAACCTCTCTGGTAGCACGTTTGACTTGATTCAATCCTGATGTTTGATCGAATCAAGTTAAAACACCGAAAAAAGTCCTTGGATAAAATAGTTTTTCAGGAAGTAGCAAGTAGCCGAATGAAACTAGCAAGGGTTAATGGTGAAACAGCTTTCAGTAAAGTAATGTTAAGATTTCAGTCCCCGGATTTTCTCAAAATAAAAAATAGTATTTGGGTATTATTTTAATTTCATTTAAACCCTATATTTTGTTTCGATAAAAGACATATTTTTTAATTATATTTTTCTGCTGTTGAATTTACTATAATATAAAATGTATTACAATGTAAAAAATGTGTATAAAATAATATGTTGAAATATATTTTCCCATACTAGAGTGACCCACCCCTGTAGGTAATAAGCTCTAGTTGTACCATAATACTATGTGATCTCTTCGTACGGTCGCGGTAGCCGCTTGTCATAATCGCACAATTAATAATAAGTACCTGCTTATAGATAAGGCTTATATGTATACCTACTAGCTAGCGTCCCATGGTATTACCCGCGTTGGTTCGAGACCGGATTAAAACTGGCCAAGTCCTTTAAATTCATTGTATTATTCAAGTATTGGAGCATTTCACCGAAGCGGAGCTGGCTTGTAGTAACACACACAAAACACATAAGTTTTGAGGCGGATAATTTCAGAAAAACCTTCAACTTCATCTGAACATTTGTGTGAGTTCTCGTTGTCTATTACGATGAGTGAAGGCAATCATATAAATGCCTAAATTATTTAGAAATATAGAAGGTATTGGAGATAATTTCCTACCAACTCACCAATATATACTTACAAGTAAAACAGTAAAATGGTAAAGAGCCAGCATTTTCTGAAATATGCCAAAAAACCAATCATTGTGGTCGCAACAAGGTAATATAATTTTGGGTTCTAAAAACTCTTCTTTTTCATTACTAAAAAATTGGTGAGTTTGAAGTCAAATTATAGCATCTTGGCGTAACTTTTCCGGTACTAGCACATTTGGCATATTTTAATTTTAATTATTTTCTCTTGATGGTTTGATTCAGTTTTCATACAAAAGTAGCCCGTCCCCGCCCCGGCCCGGACACGGCCCGGTCTAGCTTAAATCATGCTTAAAATGGCACTGGAATGCAATGCAATTCATATAAAAAGAACCTGAATCAAACCACTAGAGTATAATAATGTAAAAGAATGTAAACTGCTTCCAGAACAGCTCGCAAGATTTTCTTCTTAATAATAGGTTTTGCGTATTATTTTTATTTTGATAAATCTTATATTTTGTTTCGAACTAAGAAATTTGTTTTCATTAGTTTTTTTGTGCTGTGTAACCCCGGCATAGAATAGGGTTACCCCATTTTTCCCGTGGGTGTCGTAAAAGGCGACTAAGGGATTTTGAGGGAGAATAGCAAATCTTAAGTTCTCCTCGCGCGGTGGCGGATAAACTGCTCGGTCCCTAGGAGGGTTGGTGTCAGGCCGGAGCGGCCGGCCGTAAAAATATTGAGAGATGCAACGTTGAACATCGCTCGGATATGAGAGTTGTTTCTGGAAAAAAATAGTCTTTTAAAATGAACCCTCAATCAAACCACAGGGGATAATAAAGTAAAAGAATGTCAACTGCTTCCAGAACAACTAGTAAGATTTTTTTCTAATTATGAAATAAGTTTTTGGGAATTATTTTTATTTTGTTAAATCTTATACTTATTTTGTTTCGATTTAAGAAATGTGTTTTCTACCCCGATCGATTTAAGTACAATACCTACTTACCTCTTTGTTTAAAACGTTTGAATCTTGTGCAGGTGCTTATGAATTAAATACCTCTGTGAACATCACACAGCGCCATTTAGCCCCTTATGGTAAGCTACTAAGCTTACATATTATTTATCCCTTCCCATCCCAAATGTGTTAAATTATATTTACATTTTTTTGGTTTTCTCCTGTTTGTTATATTGATTTTAATATTTGAAAGATTTTTTTTCTATCTCTAGCTGTACATATGTGAACTCTGAGTAGTTCTCTTCGATTGCCGCATGTCAAGTACACACAAATAATAGTTAGGCACTTAGTTATAGACTTAGAGATTAAACTTATATACGTATTCTAGCTTAGCTTAGAGTAGCGTAGCTTAGAGTTCGGGTTAAAACTTGCACAAGTCTTTCAAGCGCAAAGCGATTAATGGTGCTTTTTCACCGAAACGGAGTTGGGTAAGCGGAGCGGACTGTGAGATAGTCGAATCATAGTGAAATTTATGTTCCGCATCAGTGGAAGCGGAGGGAATAAAAGAACATAAAATGTATGATCTCTCCGAGACATTGAATTTGACTGACCAGAACACGGTCAATGCAGCACTGCTCCGCTTCAATGGCACTTGCCACTTTTCACTGCTCGTCTTCGCTCCGCTCCGCCTTACTCTGCGTCAGTGGAAACGCAATCCAAAAGGCGCTGCAGTACTAAGATACGTTGAACAACAGAGCAGGGGTAATGTCATTATTATCCGACTATGACGAAGAAGGGTATATTTGATTATCGACGTTTCGTAGCGCCTTTTAATCGCCGTAGATTCTAAGTATGTATGCACTAGAAAGTAGGTACCTAAATATGTAAGTCTTTTGTGCAACGTTTTAGGTTTAAGGTTTCTAGGTATTAGTGTTAGTATGCTAATCCGTATGCAAAAAAAAGTAGGTATAATAACATCTTTAGCTATTTATCTAATTAATTAATGTCTAAGTGTAGGCTTTAGTGTTAAGAAGAAAGGATACCTAGTACTGGTTCTCCATACAAACGTAGTCGATTGTTTAGTCCCAGGAATAAGGTACCTACGTTTGTGCCATAAAACCTTTACCTGTCATCGTCATTAAACATTCGCCTACGTTTGTCAAGTTTGTATGGAGATATGAATAGGTATCCTTTATTTGTATTATTAACTGGGTAGTGTCTAGGCTAGTCAAACGTAAGTTAGAAACAGATGAAATCAACGTTTTCCATGAGTTACTGAGTAGATTCGTAGTTTAGATCTAAAACTGGTGTAATCAGTTATTAGGTAATGTAGCGCTTGATTTAATTTTCATTATAATTATGTTTGTTTATTATGTCTTATTAAATATCTTGTAAATGGACTACCTTTGTTAGTCCTATTTCGATTGCGTTCGATTTCGAAATTACCAAGAAGATGTTTTGTCGATTTGTACCTAATTGTCGTTTTTGGGTTTGAAAAAGTCAATTTTTTGGGTTTTATTTTACGTTTTAGATGTTGGACATTATACTTAAAGATTCTAAAGTTATCTAGTTTTCCCTTTTCTACTTAGTTATTTATTACTCGCATATTTACTTTGTTTCAGTATTAAGTTGCTGATTATTTGAACATTATATGCCTACTGTGTGTAAATGTAGTCCCTAGATTATATTTTTTATGTAATAAGTAGGTATTTCCTCAAGCAGTTCTGAACATTTAAATTTTGGTTGGGGAAATTACTAAGGGGTTATTTATCATGTTAGGTCAAAAAGTACCGGGATGCCCTTGTTTCTGGTCTCACTTTTTTAAAGTTACTAAGTTATAGATATGACGCACAATACACAGCGCAGAATTACACTACTTGTACAACCTATTCTACACATTTAAATTGTAGAAAAGGTTGTTATAATAATCTATTCTACCCCTTCTCAGTGCAGAATAGTTTGTTATAATCCAGGTGGTTGTAGAATGGTTAGCCGTACCCTCCTTACCGTATTTTCCCGAATCAAGTTTATATACAGGCTGCTTCACAAGTGGAAGAATGCGGGTATAGTATATAACTAGGTAAGGAGCTAACCGGCGAGTGCGCCGCCTCTACTTGTATTGCTCTATTTAAGATCTTTTAACTAATACGATAATTAATATTACATAAATATAAGTTTAGTAGAAAACCGTAGTATAAGCACCTTGCGGTATACGATTAAGTACAATATTTATATCCTCATATTAGTACCTATAAATTAATTCAGTATCACGGGGCTATGGAGCCCCGGACGTATGGCTATGGAGCCCCGGTAATCGCTAAGCCGGCGATTATCTCTGTCGGCACTATTAGATGACAAGGACAACCATTTGCTTGGATATAACGAATGGGAAAACTACGGGTGAAAACTGCTTGGACTATGGGCATGGGATGGTTGTGAATCGGGTACTGCGGGAACTATGAGGACTATGGTGGCCGTCGTAACAATGTCCAATAAACATTACTTTAATGTCTACCATTTATTATACAGGATGTTTTAGTTTATAGAGCAGCTGCTTATATATTGTTCTACACGTCTCGATGGACATCTTTTGTTCTACGACTTTTGGAAATTCGAAATAGTTTTCCCAAATTTTGTTCAAGTTTAAAGTTTAATTTGAAAATCAGGTGTTTCTGAGAGTTGAAGGATTGACCTTAAATTCTTCTTTTATTTAGTTTGGACTACTAAAATCTCAACATTAATTCATACAAAAACAGCTGTATTTAGTTAAATATAACTTCAGCATTTTTGAAAACAAAAATCTAATATAAAAAAAAAATATATCGGCTGGACGGTAGAACAACGTATTTATGCAGCTGTCTTATGAATAAACTCCAACATTCTGTATAATTAATTACTATACTAACTTATTGTGTGTTACTTACTTACTATAGTGGGTTTGTCCTGTGGCTGAATTTAGTACTTACTTGGCCCTTAACCTTACTATCAGTTCTAAATCACAGGACTTAACTCGTCCGGTCCCTAACACTTTAGATCTCTTCTATTTATTTTAAACAATTGAAAAAAAAGACGCCAAACAACAAAAATCACTCAGTTTTTACCCGGCTGCTGAAGAAGGGTTATGTTTTATGATGTATTAGTAAGTTATGTACCTATTTGAACAAGCCAAACAATTCAAATTCAGGACCTAATCAGTCCTGGTTAAGCACTGCGCGAGTTATTTAGAGCTGGTAGTAAGGCCCAGGCCAGGGAAAGTCGCCGGGTTCGTGTCCAGTAGTCCATCATACTTATAATTTAAAAGGGTCATACGTGCTGGCTTCTGCTTCATACAGGTCTTCGGAAGCCCCGGGGCTCCACAGCCCCGTGGTTTGGATACGATAACAGGGACGTGTCTAAAGTAGGCTAATATTTAAAGCTTAAATGAAAAAATTATCTCGTGTCCCAGGGTGACCATGACCAGGCTTCTTGCTCCTATATTTATGAAATAACGTAGGTATTAGTAATAGATGTTTGCACAACTGATTTAATATTTAGTAAAGGTACAGTCCAGGTTCAAAAGTCGTTCCCACTAAGTTTTTACTCGACTACGGCGAAACCAAAAGAAAGGGTTAAGTTTTTGGCAGTTTATGTATGTAATTTAAAATGTCTATTTATTCGTTTAAAATTCTGCAACTCATGCAAAACATTAAATTCCATTTTCCAATACAAAACATGATAATGGCAATTACAGGATTGATTCTACGGTGGGGAACTACTTTTGAACCCTACTGGGTCTATTTATTTAGGTATTAAGTACATATGTACTCGTACTATATTGAAATAAGATTTATTCTCTATTACAATTTAATTGTTGTAAAACTTTCAAATCTAGAAATACCTAGTATTTAGGTCTAAATCACCCCTTGATGTTTAGAATAGTTGCTAAGTCGAACTAGGTGTTAGTATCAATGTCTATTTACCAATGTTTGTAGGTATACTAATCTATTCTTACCTTATAAAGGAAACTGTGAGGAAAATTATCTAAATTGTTTACCAAATTATAATATAATCAATGAATGTAGTGTTTCAAGTGAATAAGTGTTTTATCAATTTTTGCATGTTAGTAAAGTCGGTATCTTGATGTACTTGTAGTCTTTTATTTATTACCTGCCTATCCCTCCCGGTTTTATTTGCGTAAGTCGCATAAATATTAGGATAAAAGGACGGACAGACAGAAGGATATTTGAGTGCTCTATTCTTTTTATTGAATACTAGCTGACCCGGCAAACGTTGTTTTGCCTTATAAATTATAGATAGTAGCCGATTCTCAGACCTACTGAATACGCATATAAAATTTGGTAAAAATCGGTCTTGCCGTTTCGGAGGAGTACGGTAACTAACATTGTGACATGGAAATTTTACGTGCAACTGATGTAATGGAGACTAGGTGTCGCTAGGCTCGCTAGCCAGCCTACTCTTTGAATGTAGGGAAACTTGCGACACCTAGGGCCACTACCAGATATGACAAGAGAGACTGCGCTAGCTAGATAGTTCTACCTACCATTACTAGATGTCGTCGCTTGGCTTTAAAATTGACTAAAATGTAAATAGTTCCATTTATAACGGGATTTTTAATATTTTCTATTGCCAGATTTTTTTAATAATAATAACATCAAAATTAGAAGCTATTATATTGCATTCTTGAAATAAACATAATTAGCAATACTACTATGCTATGTCCATCTATTGAATTTTTTTAGAACTAAATTTAATTTTGTTCGAGATGGGACTAGGGAATGCAATCCCGACTCGGGATCGTAAATTCGGGATCACGCGGGATTAGAAATCTCAATCCCGCGGGATCCCGAAATTTTCGGGATCCCGAGTAGTTTAAAAAAACCCACCCAAGTGCGACACTCGCGCACAAAGGGTTCCCGTACCACTACCACAATTGGGTACTTAATCCTAAAATAGTTTACAACAACCAATTTTTTAATTTTATAGGATAATGTGAAATATTTAGCTTCGATTCTTACTCCCATCATACGACCACATTTCTCAAAAAAATAATAAAAAAAACTTGGCATAAACAAATTTGAAAATTATAAGAAACTCTTTGGTAAGTGCAGGCAGACTGGTATATTTGAAAGACAAGGCAGCCATTTTAAATTCCATGCACTACTCGATTTGACTCCGGCCAATCAGAAGCGACCTCACATTGTAATAAAATCCCTTGTTGTTTTTGACACACGTTAGTTGTATGGGAGCCCCTCTTAAATATTTGTTTTATTTTGTTTTTAGTATTTGTTGTTTTAGCGGCTACCAAAATACATCTACTGTGAAAATTTCAACCATCTAGCTAGCTATTACGGTTCATGAGATACAGCCTGGTGACAGACGGACGGACAGACGGGCAGAAAGCGAAGTCTCAGTAATAGGGTCCCGTTTTTACCCTTTGGGTACGGAAACCTAAAAAATTACATGACAGAATACTTTGAACAAAAAATATTGTGATAGTGAGATTAATTAAAACAAAATATTATTAGAAGCAAACAAAAGCCTATATTACTAACTAATTAAATAAACAATTTTACTAACATTAACATAATCAAAACAAAAGTAGGTATAGCTCAATGAAATTTAAAGTAGTTACGGGTGATTTTGAAAGTAACTTGTTAGAAAACAAAGTGTTAACTTCTAACCGGCATCTAATGTCCGTTGCAATGTACCCAGCTGCTAAGAATGCCCTTTCCGACGTGTGTAGTATCGCTGACCATTGCCGCCTAATCCCGTCAATCCCGAACGGGATCCCGTCATATTATGCTTCGGGATTGATCCTGAAAAATAACACGGGATCCCGCGAGATCGGGATTGCATTCCCTAGATGGGACCCCATTTTTTTTTTGTTTTTTGCAAGGTGTAATCTTGTTAAGACCATCAGGCCGCTCTCGGGGGGAGCGGCCCGGTGAGTGGGGGTCCCCCAGGTCATATCCACTAAAACCCCTTGGTGTAGTTCATGCCGCTGTGCCAGAGCAGAGCCGGAAGCTGCGGCAGTACATCAGCTTGCTCTGATGGCGGGTGGTCCCGTCGGACCCCGACTCCAAACACCCGCTATTAAGCGGGAAAAAACCCTCTCCGAGAGGCGGCGTGGACACGCCGCCATCTCGGGCTCATATACTGGCGACGGACTCCCCCGAGTCCGCCGCCAAGAGCCGTGAGATGGGACCCCATGCACCCTATGCCTAGAGTATGTTGCTCAGAAAATATAAGTACAATAAGTACACTAATAAATAACAATAACAATATATTTTTTTTATTATTATGAAACTTATTAAACGTTTCTTAAATTATATTACAAATCAGTTCTACACTAAGCGCACGCTTGTATCGTAGTAACCAAGATACCAACCCGCCGTGAAGCCCCAGCATCCGCCGTGTAGCCCCAGCATAGAATACGGGTACCCCATCTCTTCCCGTAGGTGCCGACTAAGGAATCTAAGGGAGGATAGCAAACCTTAAGTTCTCCCGTGCAATGGAAACTCGGCGTTTCCATTGGTGGAGGACCATCATCGAAAAAAAAAAAAAGATCATCCGATGCCAGCGCCTCTGCAAACAGCTTTGCGCGTGGCACCCCATTGCAGAAGGTACGTTTCGACAGTTGAAACGAGTTGACATTGATAAATATCACATACATAACTGTGACGAAAAATGAAAATTGTGCGTCCCAGGGTTTTAGAGATATATTAGATTTCCTGCCGGGATGACGTTTTGACAAAACCTAAGTATAGGTATGTCATTGAATGTGCGACCTTGGATTGCTTTGCAGTCTAAAATAATTTAACTTAAAATTCTGATGCTCTTTTTTATACAGGATGTTCCGAGGAGGGGGTTGTTCTAGACGTCTAGGCGAACAACTTTTGTTTCACGACTTTTGAAAATAAGAACATTTTTGATTTTTTTAAAGTGGTTTCACTGAAATGAACAGCTGTTTTTTGTAAATAAAGGCAATTAATGTTTAGATTGTAGTGGTCCAAACTAAATAAAAGGACACCTTAAGGCAATGATTCAAACTCTAAGAAACAGCTGATTTTCATGTAAACTTTAAACTCGAAATTTTCGAAAACTACCACGAATTTCCAAAACTTGGTAGAACAAAAGTTGTTCGCCTAGAACTCTAGAATAGCCCCCTTTTGGCTTAATACCCCCTCCTCGGGACACCGTGTATTATGTCCACCAGACAACTATTGTAAAATCTTTTACCAGAAGACAGACCGATCTAAGTGGCCAATCATCCCCTAAACTCAATTTTAATGCCTCTGTGGGTAGTCTGTGGGAAGAAATTATTACAATTAGCACTTGGATCGGTCAGTTTTCGTAAAATGTTTTAAAATATTTGTCTGGTTTACTAAACATATTTAAAAATTTACCACCAGGATAAACGAAATTAACGTATTAACCGTACCTATTATTAAGAATTACATAAGTAATTATTTTGGAGCTTTAAAGCGTCTGCAAAGCAATACAGCCGACTGAAAGTGTCTGGGAGTGTTAGCGATTTATTTTTTAAGTACCTATATTACCTAAAATATGTGTGAAAATCAGCTTGGAGAACTAAAGTGAGGTAAGTATTTTTTAAATTACCTACCTTGATGAACTGATATCTGAGAATTGGCCGTATCGCAGCAAGCTAGCAAGTAGGCATGTGTCCTTAGTACTATTCAATCGTCTACATTTCGATCGTCAGAAAATAGGTACGTGATGTCTGCCTGCCCTGGGATCTTACTCTATTACTTTTATACTAAGTACTCACTCACTCAGCTAGCCTCATACTTACTTACGTGCGAATACAGAAACGCTAGTCCACATTTGAGTTCTACTTAATCAAATAAGCATCTCTCAAACTCAAAAATTCTCATACTATTTTGAAATTTAGAAGCTGCTCAATTTTTTTAAGTACCCCTCAAATTATAAGTGGCGTTTCTGTATTCGGTTGTATGACCAACAAAGAAACAAATTCAGAGATTTATAGATATTTCGATCCATCCTTATATTTTTATGACATGATTTATAAAATATACATGTAGTAATTAATCAGTTTATTATACACATTCTAAAGTAGTACGTAGGTACATAATAGATATTAAATCTTAATATTAATGCTCACATATTTGACTAGAACCGTTATAATATTTGTATTCAACATCGTGTAGGTACCTAATTTATACAAAACAAAATCTCAAGGTCTTAGAACAACGTGTAGTGTAAGTAGGCAAGGTAATCGTAACAAACAGCTGTATATATAGATATAACACTTACATTAAACATCGATGATCTACATTAAATAATTATTAACTCTACACATTCCTACATGCCTACCTATCTTCGTTTTTTAATTGTAGACTACGATTTGACACATTTTTCTTAAGAAATATAATGTCAAATACGAAAAAGCAAGACGTCAAATTATAGTCTGAAATTAAAAAACGTATTATGTCTAATATTTACAATCTTATAGGCAACTATACCAATTATTAAAAAGTAGCTGTCAATTTATAGAAATTTATAGGCAACTATGAAATATTTTTTTAGTTAGAACCACTTATGGGCACCGATTCTGCAATCAAAATGTCTCAAACATGACTCAGCCCCATTCATTTTTTTTTCGAAATGGTTTAAAAATGTTTGGTAATTAGATTTATTTGCACAACTCAAGGTAGGTACAATACATTAAGAGGACAGTCTCCATTCTCTTTCTCCATACAAACGTAGTCGACGTTTTCCTCCCTGGATAAAGACATTAGAGCAAATATGTTTATGCCATAAAACCTATATCTGTCATGACTATGCATCTACCTATTGATTTTTTTCATTTTCTAATTAGAATAGTAAATCTAATATATAAAATTTCCATGTCACAGAGTTAGTTACCGTACTCCTCCGAAACGGCTTGACCGATTTTTATGAGATTTTGTATACGTATTCCGTAGGTCTGAGAATCGGCTACTATCTATTTATAAATTATAATTAATAAGGCAAAACAACGTTTGCCGGGTCAGCTAGTTAATTTATAAAATATAAAAAAATCAAAAGATAGATGCATAGTCATGATGACAGATATAGGTTTTATGGCATAAACATATTTGCTCTAATGTCTTTATCCAGGGAGGAAAACGTCGACTACGTTTGTATGGAGAAAGAGAATGGAGACTCTCCTCTTAAGTATAGAAACACAAAAAGGTCAGAAATAGAACGTTGCACAAATGGGCGACCATATCGCTAAAAGCGATTTCTTCCAGGCAATCTTAAAACGGTAGGTTGTGATAAATACTTGAATGGAAGATCAAATTCACAACAATAACTTTGAAACAATATTAATTGTTATTGTATTAGGTATAGTGACAATATTATTATAGTAATTGTACAACAAATAATTTGTTATTTTTTAATAAGGCAAACAAACAACTATTCGAAGCATAGTAGATAATATGAAGGTGGGTACTGTTAACATCTCATTTACATCTCATTTGTTTTATATTATTCCCAATAGTAATTTATGCTGTAAAAATGAACAAAATGTATTTCCGTTTTATTTAATTTCGAATGAATATTTTGGAAAACCTTGTGGTGGGGCTGTAAAAATAAAATCTTAATCCGAATAATACCGATATTAGGGTAGAAAACTAAATTTTTCATAATTCTATTTTGGTATTATGTTTGTATGGAAATGGTAACATTACCCTCCATCTTAATAATTATTCGTAGCCTATATACAGGATATTATGAAGTAGGTGTTCGGCCCTGAAGGGGGTTGTTCCAGAAGTATAGGCGAACTATTTTGGTGTTACGACTTTTAGAAATAAGAAAAATTAAATAAAAAATTAAAAAACCCGCCTGCTTAAAAAAACTTTAAATAAAAACATACACATAATAAAAACTGAACTATGACTTCTGTGACTACTGGACTTGTTTTATTTTCTTTTCAGTTTTTATTATGTGTATGTTTTTATTATTTAAAGTTTTTTTAAGCAGGGGGGTTTTTTACCCGACTGCGCGACACAAAGAAGGGTTATGTGTTTATCAGTCTATGTATGTATGTATGTTTGTTCCTATGTGTCGCTCCAGAGGCCAAACGAATGGACCGATTTTGATGATTCGCACGTCAATTGATTCGTCTTAATCCTGGGAGTGTCACTAAAGACATGACAGATATCATTTTCAGTTTTTATTATGTACCTATATGTTTTTATTTAAAGTTTTTTTTAAGGTGGCGGGTTTTCTTTTTTTTATTAAATTTTTATTTCAATTTTTATTTTGCGCTTTTTAGTCAGCATTAGGTGCAAAACGTATTATTATATCAATTTTATTGTATTTTCATCCCAATCGCATCATTTCATTGAGAGGGTTATTAAGTTGAGGATTATTCAGTAAGTTGCGGTAATCTAAGGTATGGACGATTTCTAACCAACTTTAAACCGTTGTAGATCCCAAATGGTTACATTTAATGAAAAATGGTAAGAGAAATCTAACAATGATTTTCGAATACCTATTCAACGATATCCCACTTGATATAGTCAGTCAACTTTTGTTTGCTTCACCAACTTTAAGCCGTTGTAGATCCCAAATAGTTAAACTAAATGAAAAATGATCAAGGAAACCTAAGAATGATTTTTAAATACCTATTCGACGATACCCCACTCGACATAGTCAGACAATTTTTCTTTTTGACAATATGGCGGCTAGTGGTCGCCATTTTGAATTTTGATTAATGTCATGTCTTCAGTGACACTCCTAGGATTAAGACGAATCGATTGACGTGCGAATCATCAAAATCGGTCCAGCCGTTGCCCCCTGGAGCGCCACATAGGAACAAACATACAAACAAACATACATACACAGACTGATAAACACATAACCCTTCTTTGCGTCGCGCAGTGGGGTAAAAAAGAACTATTTTTTAGAAAATTTCGAGGACAGATGTTTGCTTGAAAATCTGCTGTTTCTTGGAGTTATAAGCCATAAGTTATGAACTCTAATTCCAAGAAACAGCTGCTAATAATATAAACCTTAAGGTTTTTTTTTTATTTAGTCTAGCCAAAGCACTATTTTATTTAATAAAATTATTGGCGGTTTTTACTTCGACAACAGCTGGTTTTTAAGCAAAATAACCCTTAAAGTTTTAAAAAGGAAGTAAAAAATTCTAAGAGTAATAGAACAAAACTTTGTTCGCCTAGACGTCTAGAACAACCGCCTTCATAGTCGGACACCCATTTCGTAACATACTGTATGTATAGTAGAAATAACTATAGAGCCCTATTAAAATGATAATAATGATTTATAACAATTAATATTCCGATTTTATTTTGTAATTTCAGCTTTCAGAGCTAAAATATATTACGCAATAGTTATTTAATTAATCTTTGAACACGAACTCTATCTAATACATTTTACAAATTATTTGTTCAGAACGTGTATGTTCACACAGCACCTAGGTGTAGGTAAGTAGTAATATTATAATATTACTAGCAGCGTCCCGCGGTTTCACCCGCGTAAGTCCCGACCCCGTGGGAATATCAGGATCAAAAAGACTATCCAACACTGAAAGAATTTTTCAAATCGGACCAGCGGTTCCAGAGATTAGCGTGTTCAAACAAACAAACAAACTCTTCCGCTTTATAATAGTAATAGATTTACAGCTTGTGAACAGTAACAGCCAAAACCTACCCGCTATGAAGTAAAACGTGAAATATTAATAATAGTGCACTTTTTACACTTACACGATTTCCGTCCATCATTATTATTTATTAGACACGGGTCTAGATCGCGTTATACTCGTAGATAGGTTATCATTTTTATTAATTACCTCGATGTTTCAGCAAACGGGTCACACCGACCGTGGTCCCGAGAAGTCCCATATCTAATAATAATGATGAACGTGAAATATATCAAAATTGAATTATGAGTGAAGTTTTTAATTTAGGTATAACTGTACAATATCGATTCTCGTCTGTTTCACCCGCATATGTCCTGTGATCCCGTGGGAATAACCGTTCCTTCCACTCGACACCACCAAAACGACACCACCGGTGGTGTCTTATGGAATCTTCCATACGACACCACCGACTATTAGTGAGGTTACCTACATACAAAGTTGTTGATATGAAAACTCCAATTAAGTTCAAGCAGTTTCATTAATGAGGTATGTCATATAGCAAAATTGTTGGCTGAAAGTTTTTTTCCCGGAAAAGAAACACTAAAAGAAAAGTTCATTAAGGCCTATTACAAGCACGTAACAACAATTTTGTGGACACGCTGGAAGACTAGTTTTCCGGTCCGTTCTATAATACCTACATAACTACTTACTTATAATATTTCAAAAACTCTCGTTTTATTAATTATCGTTTAACTATAGATAACTTGAAATAATAACTTTGGGGTCGGATCAATGTCCATGTGATGTTGTCTGATATTTATTTATTTATTTTAATGAACTGGGAGCTGTTTGTCAAAAACACGCGTTTCTGGACATCACTAGGGTGGTGTCGTATGGACTAGAGATTCCATACGACACCACCGGTGATGTCGTTTTGGTGGTGTCGAGTGGAAGGAACGGGAATAACGGGATAATAAGTAGCCTGTGTAATTTCAGGCTCGATATATTTATATTAAGCCGCGTTATATCGACATTAGTTTAGCGGTTATTGCATAAATGAGTTAAAACATACATAAACCCAAACCTTTACATTATTATTTGGCGGATTTCCCCTTAATACCAACGACATTTAGATTACAGCTGGTTTAAACGATTTGAATTTTGAACTAATCATGTGACTAGAAATCATTCCAAAACTAGCCTAATCAGTGTTTTCAGTCTACCTTCGATTATGATTCGTATTTCAAATTCATAGAACACTGCCTACCTAGGCAATTTTAACTGGAACTGTAGGCCTACCTCGCAAGTTCAACACGACGTCGACGACGCTGCCCCGCTGTCGATTTGTACTTTCATTGAAATCGGCGTCTCTTGAGCTACTGGTTGACCGGACGTTTACAAATCGATGCATCTATCGGCCTCGAACTTGCGCGGTAAGTCTGCTGTACCGTGAGGACTTTTAAGATGCGACTATGTATAATTTAAGAGCGTAAAATCAAACAATTGCTAATTACAAGATAACAAAACCTTAATTTTAAAGATGTAATCATGTAGTACACGTATTGAACCAAGTTCAGTATATGTAAAATATTTACTGACTACTGCTATTTTGTAAAATTTAGACGGAAGTTTGTGATTTTTTACAATCGAGTAAATTTTCAGGTATTGGGTTTTCACATTATACATGACTTAGTAAATATCCTTGACTTAATAAGTACACTGTTTCCTAAACGTTTGTCCTAATAACTTTTATAGATATTCATCCGAGAAAAATTTGAAGTTCACAGTTCTGGGTTACTGAAGAGACTTAAGAGAAATAATCGTAGAAAGAGTTGAAAGTGAGAGGGGGGGTCGGTAGAGGTTCTGGTAGTGCTGGGGCGGAGGGAGGCGGGCGCGGACGGCGGCGGCGTGCCGCCGTCCCGCCCGAGGCGCATCAATGTTCCGTACTGAAGTAAGAATTCTGCATCAGGTAAAGCTTGTCAATTGGGTTGATCACAGCACCGGCGCCGAGGTTGAGCGGCTCGTGAGCGGCGTGAGGGTGAGAGTGGGAGTGTGCATGCGACACCTCCAGGTTCTGCAGGCTCATCGTGTCTGACGCTCCCTCGTCTAGCTGATCGAAGTTGCTGCCGTCCAGCGATATGTCTGAACTGCAGAAGCTGTCGCCTGAGTGGGCTGGGTAGTCTGTAAATGAACAAACACAATACATATTATATCACGTTACAGAAATCGTCAACGGGAGTTCCACGGAGGGACATTCTAAGGAACAGCAAGTGCCGAATAGGATTCTTGAATTGTATCAGTTGTGGACCTAGACAATCTTAATAGTAGAATACATATTTTTATTTGGGCGTTTAAATAACAATACTTTAATGAGTTTAAATTAAATTATAGTTGTTGGTAGGATAGGCCTGATTTAGACACACTTAATTCAAACTCATCTGTAGGTATTCGTCTTTTCTATAAAAATTAAATGTTACTTAAATGTAGCATTCGCACTTACCATCCGGTGAATATGGTAGGTTTGGATTCAATGGTTGACTGGATGCGGAGTAGGATCCGTCCAAGCCAAGGTAATTTCCGTGCTCACTCGAAGGCGACTCTTGTTTTATATTCTTCTCATCCTTGTCCTTTTCTTTTTCCGAATTTTTGTCTCCCTCCTGTTTAGCTTTCCGCTGAATCTTTTTCATCTTCGCCCTCTGGTTTTGGAACCAGACCTGGACGACTCGTACGCTGAGGCCGGTATCTTTAGCGAGAGCTTCGCGCACTTTTCGGCACGGTTTGGGGCTTACTTCGAAGGAGGCTTTGAATTGTCGCCGCTGTGCGGAGGTGAGTATGGTTCGCGGTCGCTTTGGCCCGCGACGACCATCCCTCGGCCGATCACCGTCTTCAATAATCATGTCGTCTTCAGCGTGCTGCATAAGATACATCTCCTTCTCAAAGTCCTGTCGGCAGAAGATCTGTCCGGCACGTATTACGTATTGTTCTCCTTTTTGCAGTGGCTGGCAGCACATCACGCAAACGAAGCACTGAATGTGGAACACGTACTGCTGGGCGCGCATCACCATTTCCTGCGGCAGTAGTCTGTCGCCGCAACGCGTGCATTTCACACCGAACAATCTGAAACGACAACACTTCAATATTTACGCTAAAAAGAGGTTTTTACGCTCCCGGTTATTCGCTTGGCAATTCGCAGGAAATTCGACTTCGCATTGGCAAATATATTCGAGTAGTAGTAACATTGGCATAAGTATACAAAGAAGGGTGATATGTTGATATGTGTGTGATTGGGGGGAACGTGTGGGGATCATATTCGCTTACCTATCATAGTCTGGTTTGCAATAGAGCTTGGCGTTGCGAGTGTAGCAGGTGTGGGCGAGTGGACAGCCGCAGACGCAACAGCTGAGGCAGTGCTCGTGCCAAGACAGCTCGCCGACGCGCATCAGGTACCGGTCCTGGATCTTTTGGCCGCATCCCTCGCAGATCTCGACTATTTTCTCGCGCTTGATGTTCGCGTTCAGCTCTGCGGACCATGCCTATAATTAGTCTAATTGCACGCAGCTGCTATAATTCAAACCTAAGCGTTGCTGTTGGAATTTGCTTACGCACAGTGATAAAGAATGAAAACCTAGCAAAATAAAATAGTTAAACTAGCGAATTATAGTTAATTAAATACCACTTAACTATTATTCGCTAACGCTAAATATTATTCCTCAAACTACAAGATCAAGATTTTTAATAAATATATTACTAAGGAATTGTTCCCAAGCACTATCCGTTAATTATATATGCACAACTTCGCAAAAAAATTATAAAAGGATCTCTGGGGTCTAAAAATTTATATTAAACTACTAGCTGTGCCCGCGACTTCGTCAGCGTTTTTCGGACTACCTACCCATCGCTGTGCAAAAGTCTACACTTGAACGGACGATCAGGGAAGTCTGTTGCTGAGCAGAAGAGAATCATGGCAGAGTCTATTTAAGTGTAGATTTTTCACAGCGCAGCGGTAGGTAACATGTTGCATGCTTATTCACATTACTTATTATAAGAAGTAGCCTTTATCGAAAATATTAAAAAAATCAAAACCCGACTTCGAAAATAAGGTCAAAACAATAAAAATAAGCTCTCCTACATACAGTGCAACCGACTTATCTGTTATGTAAGCTAAAGTCGGGCAGCTTAACTACATGATATCTTTTTTTTTTACGTGGGTAATGCGCCTTATGCACCGTCAGGCAACTCTCGTTGGGCTCCCTACCATAGGTTTATAATCTAAACCCCCATGGTGTCCCTCGCTCCACAAGGGTCGAGGCCAGTGAGAATTCCTCATGGACTACATCCCGACAACGGCGGCCTTTCCAAGCCTCATCTCTGCCTCTGCCCGATAGACAATCCCTCTCCATCTCCCCTCCCTCGGCACGATCACGCCATCGTCTCGAGATCCCCAAAGCCGGTGATAAAGCCCCCCACCGAGTTCACCACCAGAGGCTGAAGTGATTTTTTATAGTGGTTGTCTTCCACGCGGCCCCTTTCTTGCGGAAAGGACCCCCGAGCCCGCTGACGCGGGATTACGGAGCCAGGCCAGGCAAGCCCGGTTTCCCACGTCGTGCGCCTCTTAGCTTGCAGCTACTGAGTCCCCTCACAACGGCAAGGTGGGCGACCATCTGGAGGGTAAAACGTAACGTCGTGTCCGGGACTCGGGACTCGAACGCGCAGCCCTCGAATCGGAAACCATCACTCGGCTCGGCAGGCCACCGTTCCTTAAAAAGGGAATGCGGTCTGTGATTCGAACGCGGAACCCTCGACTCGGAATCCACAACTGCCATCGTGCCACGTAAACTACATGCAATCTGCATCTACCCAGTAAAACTGCCCGATTACAGCTATATTTTTTAATCATTTTTATTGCATTTTCGACTGCTACTAAAAATTATCAAAATTGTAACCGTAACTTTAATCACTGAGGGACTTTTGAGAAGGTGGTTTCAGGGGGTCCATCAATTTGTACTTAGTTCTTTATAAGCCGATTCTATTGATGGAAGTCCAAAAATTAGTAATTTACAGCATTATGGGATGCTATTCTGCTTATCATTCCGAAGGTTCTCATCAGATCTTCACCAACAATTTATGGGACCAACTCGGGACTCTCACTTTCCAAATAATAAAAAAAGAATGTTCTAAACCGGACTTTATTTGCCGGAGTACGGTGTGAACATATTCACATACAAAAAGCCATCAATATGCGGGTAGAATTGAGCAGCTCCTCTTTTTTTTAAAGTCGGTTAAAACCAGCCATTATAAAAAAATTCCGTATGTCCGAAGAATCCGGATATGTGGAGAGACATAAGTATACGGTATTTTAGGAATTTCCTGTAAAAAAACTGGATATCCGGTTTTTTTTATTTTCGACCGGATATCCGGTTAATCATGTGTTGATTCCACACAACATACTTCTTCAATACAACATTCAAACTAATTAGGTAAAAACAGAAAAAACACTTTATCCGGATAACCGGATAAAATATCCGGATAAAAAGTACCCTATATGTTAATCGGGGTCTAAATCTATCTGCGTACCAATTTTGGTCAAAATCGGATAAGCCGTTTCTGAGATTAGCGGGCACAAAGGCACACACAAACAGACAAACAGACAAACAGACAAACAGACAACCAGAAAAATAGAAAAATAGGTTCTACTGCGTTAATAGATACCCCTACAATTTATCTTTTTTTTATATCTTCCAAAAACAGACACCGTTAAGTTACGATTTTATTATATGTATAGAAGATAGATTTTTTGAGTTTAATAATCGCTTCGTTATTTACTACTTTTAACATTGTTTCAATGCTCAACGTTTACAGGTTTCTTAGGACTGACCAAGAGGTCTACACGACAGTTGTCTAATTTATTGAAAAGACCAATTCTAGTTCTTGTTGGGTCTGCGACTCAGGGTCCCACTGGACTGCGGATTAGCAAGTTCTAAAGTAATTTATAAACGAGGTTCCGTGGTACTAACTAGTTAGTCAGATAATTCTTCAAGTCAACTCAATTAATATCTAAAGATTTATAAAAAACCGGGCAAGTGCGACACTCGCGCACGTAGGGTTCCGTACCACTATGACATTTGGGTACGGAACCCTAAAATGATTTACATCCAATTTTTAAATTTGATAGGAAAATGTGAAATATTTAGCTTCGATCCTTACTCCCTTCATACGACCACACTACTCAAAAAAAAAAAGAAAAAAAAACTTTGGCACAAAGAAAATCTGAAACTTATAAGAAACTCTTTGGTAAGTGAAGGCAGACTGGTATATTTGACAGACAGGGCGGCCATTTTGAATTCCACGACCTACTCGATTCCCTTGTAGTTTTTGAAACACGTTTGTTGTATGGGAGCCCCTCTTAAATATTTGTTTTATTTTGTTTTTAGTATTTGTTGTTGTAGCGGCAACCGAAATACATCTTCTGTGAAAATTTCAACCGTCTAGCTATTACGGTTCATGAGATACAGCCTGGTGACAGACGGACGGACGGACGGACAGACAGACAGACAGACAGACAGACAGACAGACAGCGAAGTCTCAGTAATAGGGTCCCGTTTTTGCCCTTTGGGTACGGAACCCTAAAAAGGAGGAGGTTCTTTATTCGGTTCGGTAAAGGTGCCGTGTAGAAGCTACACAACATCTAAGTATACGGTTTAGTTGCAGAATAAGCATCTACACAGTTTAGTTACGGAACAGCCATCCAGATGTCTATATGAGTCTATAACCATTAATCAATAATCACAGTAGGTACTTGTCGCCTCGGAAACGAATCCAGATAAAATAAACGTGCGCCTATTGATTTGAATTTGGAAACAGATAGGTATGTGCCTATTACAGGCATCGAACGTGGGGCACTGACTGTTAGGCAAATAAAGGATAGAGAGTAGGGTAGAGACAATGTTTTTCTGTTGACAGACTAAAACAAAAGGATTAACCATGGGATTAAGTAGGTAAGTAAGGGGTTGAATCACGAAAATAATACCACAGTTTACCTAGTAGTTGGCACATTGGCGCTGTTCTTTCTATGTTAGGATAATACCTAGGTCATAAGTGTCGTCTATTATCCATCTCCGCTATATCCAAAAATTTATATTAACAAAAAAACGTAGTAGTTATCGGGGTTTTTTATCGTAGTAGTTCTTTTATAGGTACCTAAATATGTTATTTTATTATTAAGCAGAAAAATGAAATGTTTAATAATTTTCATTAATTGACATTGAATTTAGATAATATTTAAAATATTGGATAGATAAAAACAGAATGAAGCGAAAATTTAATACCTAGTTATAAGGGATTTGTTCTCACCGAATATTTATTGGCAAGAAGAGAAATTATTTGCTTAGGTATAAGGTGCCTATAGAACTTTTTCCGTTTTATTTATTTTTCCAACTTTCTTTATAATTAGCAGTTATTAGATGGAGCTATGGTAAACACTTCATGGAACATACTTACCTATACGTTTATAGTGCATTTCATTGCAAGACAAAAATAATATACCATTCGTTCGACTCAACTAATACATAAGAAGAACCATATCTCCAAAGACAAAATTATCGATTAGCGCTAACAATACACCGAGTTTGCACGCGTAGACACCTCAACGCACCCTCGGGATGAGTTCTAGCAGCAACGTAGCTAGCTAGGTACCTATAGGTAGGTCGGTATCAAGAAGAGTAATATAGGGCCCGTCGTCTTAGCGCGGCTCTTGGGCCACGCCCCGCGGGAGACCCCACCTCCGTGGGGTCATGCGGGTCACGACCAGCCCGCACCCGCGTCCCGCACCACCGAACGTATAAAACAAAAACGGGCTCACGGGTAATCGATGAGGCAGCGCTTACAACAAACCGCTCGCGCTTTCGCTCCGTGGAAATTTAACAACTTTATTGTGGCTACGTAGTTATTTATGTGTCGTAGGATAAGTAGATAGGACCTAAACAGGTTTTTTGCGAAAATCCTAGGTTTTTTAGCAAAAAAACCGAATAATTTGACATTGGCTCTAAAAAAATTACTTACCTCACGTTAATTCTCCGAGCTGATTTTCACGTATATTTTAGGTAATATACTTAAAAATACGTCGCCAATACTCCCATCCACTTTCCGTCGGCCGTATTGCTTTGCAGTCGCTTTAAAGCTTCCAAAATAATTACTCGACTTTACGTAAATTCTGATGCTCCATTTTTATATATGTCCACCAGACAACTATTTTAAAACCTTTTACAAGAACACACACCGATCCAAGTGGCCAATTACCCCCTAAACTCAATTTTAATGCCTCTTTGGTTAGGAGCGCGAAGGCATTAGGGAGTTAAGGGGATGATTGGCCCCTTGGATTGGTCTGTCTCCTTGTAAAAGGTTTTAAAATAGTTGTCTGGTGGACATATAAAATAATGGAGCATCAGAATTTACGTAAAGTCGAGTAATTATGTTGGAAGCTTTAAAGCGACTGCAAAGCAATACGGCCGACGGAAAGTGGATGGGAGTATTGGCGACTTATTTTTAAGTACATTGCCTAAAATATACGTGAAAATCAGCTCGGAGAATTAACGTGAGGTAAGTAATTTTTTTACGTATCTTGATGACCTGATATCTCAGAATTGGCCGTCGCAGCAGGCTAGCAAGTAGGCATGCGTTCTTAGTACATACTAATACTACTCAATCGACCACATTTCGTTCGTCAGAAAATACGTGATGTCTGCCACTTCTGGGATCTCGGTCTAATAGGCATGGTCACATTTTGAAACTATTTTCAGTATTTATGATTTATAGAGTTATTGTGTCGATCCATTGATCGACACAATAACATTCATTAATATTATACTTCAAAATGTGGTGATCCATGAAGTTCGACATTTACTGTTTAAGATAGAACAGAGAGACAGACAGATAGCGAAGTCTCAGTAATAGGGTCCCGTTTTTACCCTTTCGGTACGGAACCCTAAAAACGAACTATATGTGGTGCTATGTGACAAAAAAAATGTTCATTTATAGAGTAGACTGGGATTTCCTTACTGAGCTTCTACTGAAGCTTGCATAATATCCGCTAATTCCGGATGCTTCCCTCGGCGCCATCGCCGAAGCGCTTTTTGCCTCATTTCCACCTTTTAAAAACCAATGCCATTTCTTTTCCACATACCTACATGTAGACCATTTACTGTAGGTATTCTATGTACCCAATTACGTTTTATACGCATAAATATTGCGTAAGAAATTCTCTTAATTATGAAGAAAACCGCATCACAATCGGTGGCGTGGTTTTAGAGAAATAGCGGGACGAAACTTTATTTTATACTACGTAAAAAAGTAACATTTTCTTAATACTTTTTTATACACGATAATGAGCGTTTGACCATGTCTACTATCTCGCATAATGGTCAGTGATGATATGGTCTCAGATATAGCACGCTCATCTAGAAGCAAGGGATTCGGTTATGGAACAAGATCCAAACAGTCTTTCTTACTGGCTGTACCGGTGTACGTATCGGAACACGGACGACTCCGCTTGGGCTACCCTACGAAGCCGGCCGCACTTTGAATACGTTTTCGCCCGAATTTCATTCGTGCGCTAACGTACGTAAAATATTGCAACAAAAAAAACACCTTTTTAACACCATCCATAAGTGGTCGTGATTTTAATTAACCGTTGATCGATAAAGTGCACCTTTTGCTCCTCAGAAAGCAGCCCCGCGTTCATAATATAGGTCGTTAGGATAATTATGTACAGCGGATGACTAATGTCCTTTGTAACTATTGATTGGTCAAGCAACCCCATGAGTTTCTTGTGTCTTCTTCTCATTGGAGGTTACGTTCCGAAGACACAGTAGAATAAATATAAAAATTGACATTTCTAAGTGCTAATATCCGAATGAATAAACGTACCTACTTTAATTTTATTTGATTTGATTTGATTTGTTTTGCTAGTACAAAGTATAGGTACTTATAATCATTACACTCGTAATTAGCATCGAAATATTATGATCATAAATACAGCGTCATCACATCAAAAGCTGTTCAAACACAAATGTTAACCCTAATGTCGTTCACAAACAAATAGACCAGACCAGCTTTAGCTTTAGCGAGTTCCAGCTAGTTCCAAATATTTACATCGTTTAATTAATTTAATTACAGGTTATGTTCAAATCTAGTTTAAACTATTATTTATTTTGGTTGAAGGCAATTCAACTTTATCTCTCTTAGTTATAAACGTGGAATAAGGTCGGATTATATTTCACCCCTTTTTGTTTCTGTTTGTCAACTTTGAAAGTTCTTGTAACGGAAAAGACAAAGCTGGTTTATACAAAATTTTGACTTTACGTTTATTACGGGTGTGCGAGATAGCTTATTTTTAAAATATATTATATCAATAAAATAATCAGTACCAGGTTCCAAGTCTTACAATATTATAAAGCTGAAGAGTTTGTTTGTTTGTTTGGACGCGCTAATCCAGGAACCGCTGCCTGGTCCAATTTGAAAAATATTTTCAGTGTTGGATAGTCCATTTATTGAGAAAGGCTATAATCAATATTATATTTTCAAAAAATGAGGCGGCGAAGTCGCGGCCACTGCTATCCTATATATAACTAGTCAGATAACAGGGAGAGGTAACAGCCTTATTAGTAAACGTGGAGTGAGGTCGGGGTTTTACCACTTTTTGTTCCTGTCTGTCAACTTTCACTACTCCAACCTTACTACACGTTTATTAATAAGGCTATTTAGTTATAAAATTTGTGCCTGGTTGATAAACATGAAATTCTGATCAAATAGTACACACATATTGGATTGGGCAGGCACTGTTTAATGTTTAAATAGTATCTAGAAAAGCAACAAGTCATTGTGGACAATGCAATTTCGCTACATCATACCGCCGCACAGTGGTAGCATCACGCATAGAGCACGAAAAACATATTTTTTCGATCGACAAAAAACTTCCGCCTTTTTTTCTTGTCGTTGGAGGAAAGCCTTATCGCCTTATGCTACCACTGCTAGGCACCTGGCACATGCTGGGTACCATAACTAAACGTGTCAACTATGAACTCTATTAATTTGTTTTTTAAAAAGGTTCATCAATTAGTTGGTTATTTTGTCCCTTCAAAAGCTTTAAGAGGGAAGAATATCTACCTACTCTTTTCTCCATACAAACCTTACAAACGTAGTAGAATGTTTTTATCCAGGGAGGGAACAGTCGACTACGTTTGTATGAAGAACGAGTAGGTGTATCCTACTCTTAAAAAGAAAGTATTTAAAAAGAAACAAAATCTGAGGCACAGTTTAACATTTTTATTTATAGATTGATTCCTAAGAAGTGCCATTTCAAATAAAATTACCTACGAAAAAATAGCACTCTAAGAGCAAATAAAGAGAAAGAAGTATAAAATAGAATTGATCCATTATATTTTATGAGAATCGTCTGCTTTTCGGTGACGTTATGCGTATTGTAATTTTATTGAACTGTCAATAACTGTGAAATAATCTTAGATATTGAGCTATGGCAAAGTGTAGGCAGGTAGGTAGGTATATACAACTGTTTTTTCTTTGATTTGACGTTTTGTTCGGTTCAAAATGAATCTTACCAATGTTATCTATTGTCAGCTGGTGGTCAAAACGGTATAGTCCTAGTAGTCCCCTTTAGCCCTGTCCCCCGAGTGACGCCTGGGAATTTTCTTCCCAGTTGTCTCCGGGGTGACAATTCGTGCCAACTGTTCCCTTTGAAAGCTGACTAGAGGGAACAAATGGGAAGTCTGTTTCCCAGTTGTCACCGGTGGGGTGACAACTGGGAAACAGACTTCCCATTTGTTCCCAATTGCTACGATTCCTTCCCAGAAAGAAACATGTAATGTAACCATAGATTTCAGATTTTTTTATTTGTGTTATATATGTCGTAGGATAATTTTATAAACAGGTTTTTTTGCAAAAAATATATATCTCAATCTTACAGAAATAAGTAAGGTTTTTTTGCAAAAAATAAACTCATTGTAACATTGTTTCTCCTTCAATCTGATTAGCTCAATTTTCGTTTACAGACCAACTCTACCGTGATTGGTTTAAAAATAAATTAAATACTGCGAACAACACACAGCGCCATCTAGCCCCGTGGTAGGCTACTAAGCTTGTGTTACGGTGACTAGACAACGGATATAATACAGTTATATTTATTTTTCTTTTGTAAATACATACATATTATACATAGAGAGACACCCAGACTAGACACAAATATTTATTTTTTAAGCATAAATACTTGCACCCAGCGGGAATCGAACCCGCAACCTTCTGCATTGCAGTCGTGCTTTCGCACGACGCGCCACAGAGGTCGTTTATTGTTTGACCTTGTAGGTTTGAAGTAATTTGTCGTAGAGTAATAAGCGTATTATTTATAGTATTAGGCGCTTTGGCGACCGCTGCCGCGACCGCTGCTGCGTACAATCATGTTCTAACTTTAACCTAACCTATCCTAATCGGGGTGCTCCGTACATTAATAGAAACAAAACATTGCTAACAAAGTACATCACAGAATTAAATGACATGTTAAACGTCAAGTCATTAACCAATCAGAGAAGATGTTGCTTGGAGTGTTCCGATCGACCAATCAGTGCGCTTAGTTCATGACAGCCAACGACTATTTTCGCAATGTTACCAAAGCAATGAGTTTTTTTTGCAAAAATCCTAACTTATTTCAGAAATATCATAGCCGATATCTATTTATTCGGTTTATCAAATTATCCTACGACATATATAACAAAATAACACAAATAAAAAATCTGAACTATGGTTACATTACATGTTTTTTTCTGGGAAAGAATCGTAGCAATTGGGGACAAATGGGAAGTCTGTTTCCCAGTTGTCACCGGTGGGGTGACAACTGGGAAACAGACTTCCCATTTGTTCCCTCTAGTCAGCTTTCAAAGGGAACAGTTGGCACGAATTGTCACCCCGGAGACAACTGGGAAGAAAAATCCCAGCCGTCACTCCGGGGGACAGGGCTAAAGGGGACTACTGGGAATATACCGTCAAAACTATAGTGTGGTCTGGAACTAAGAACACCAACTTTACAATCTTTTTTCTACAATACAATACAATACAATTTTTCTTTTTTCTTCGCGGTGTTGGATCGAAATACAACATCGCGAAGACAGAAGAAAAATCTAATATAAGATGCTCTTTATTTTTTCATGGCTACAAAATGAATGAAACAAAATGATTATAATTCGACACGGGTCTAGATCGCGGTAAAGATAATCATCGTTTTTAATTACCTTGACGTTTCGGCAAACGGGTTATACCGGCCTTGGCCCGAGAAGACTGGTAATTAACAATGATGATTATCTTTTACGCGACCTGGACCCGTGTCTAATTATAATGATGGAAAGAAATCGTGTAAGTTTAAAAAGACAGCTGTCGAAAACAAATGACATATAAAACAATTTTGTTAGAACAAGGCGCTTCTATGGGTTTATATCTGGATTTAGCCCTAATTTTCCCACACGTCACTCGTGGGGCTTAAAGAGCAAACATTTGGCTTGAGATAGCGTTGAAAAGTCTTTAAATTATAAACCTAGAAAAGTATTTATATTTCCAACGAGGCCAACGTTAAAACCACAACATTTTCAAATTAAAATCCAATCAAAAAGCCTTACAGTGGAGCATGAAGCCAGCGAGCGAGCGGCGGCAGTCAGCCGCATAAATGGTATGAATATAACCAATGAATAAATTCATTAATTTTTTATCAGCATGCCAAAAAGACGCTAGTCCAGTTATTTTTCATAAGCCGACGTTTTGGCCTTTGTAATAAATATGACTATTTTTTACTTAATTGGTAAAAATATCAGTTAAAATTGAATATGTTTTTCCTATATTTACATATAAAAATAGTTTTTTAAGTCTCTTAATTATTATTTCTATTAATCATTTAAATAATAATAAGATGACCTAAGGACAAGAAATGGATGATGAAAGATGATTAAGCACTGCAGTTCGCTCGAAAAGCCTTAGAACCTACGCTTGCAGCCTATGTTGAAGTATGTTGGCTTATGAACATAGGCTTTGTCAAGCGTAAACGGTTAGAGGCTGATGATAATGTTGAATAATTGTGCCAAAACTAAAGGCAAATGGTTATGACATCGGCTTTCGCCCCTAATTCTGTGGTCAAAAAACCAATTTAATTAAACATTGGCATGTCCGACAACGTCCAGGAACATCACTGACTCCAAACATTTTTTCCCCAAAAAAAGTTTCAATAAATTCTCGACTAATTCGAAGGTTTGATTTTTTTAGTGTTACAATTTGTATTTAGGAAAAATGCTTTTTTTGTCTACAAGCCAAGCTCAAGGGTTCAAATCCCGCAGGGAGCATTGAAACTAAAACCGTTTTAATCTCATGTTTCAGTTTGAATCGCGTTGATATTATTATAAGTACTTTCCAGACCTCTTCACGAGTAGACAGGAGGTCTGGTCTGAAAGACCTTGAAACGTTGGGCGTTGAAAATTGCTGCTGAAAATTATAATAAACCACACGCCCCGGCTTCGCACGGTGCGTATATTATAGGTACATATAAATCTTCCTCTAGCTAGAATCACTCTATATATTGAAAAAAAAACCGCATCAAAATCGGTATTTTAAAAGAACTAAACATACCTTCATAGGGACAACCAGTGGAAAGCTACTTTGTTTTATACTATGCGCTATGTAGTGAAGCAACGTGATTAAAATTAAAACATAAATACAGATTTATGTTTCAAATATCTGTAATATTTAGTTGGTATCTCAAAACGTATTTTAAATTCTTCATCAATATTATAATATTTATTTGGAAACGGGTGTGGTTACTCGTTATTGAATATAGGTAATCGATGCCGATGGCGTGATAACGTTAATACGATACAATATCTAGGTAATGGCCTATATAATGATGACGTCGGTATGGGAGCCAGCTTTCAGCACAAAGCGGGCCGCCCGCCTATTGATTGGAGTCGTGGGCGGCTACAAGATACAAGGCGCTACGAGCTACCCCCTCCCGCCCCTCTATAGCCTAGCTACCCCCGCCGCAAGGCTTTGTCCGACGGACGGGAACTCATCTATATACTTTTTTTATTGATAGAAATCATTAAACCTAAGCATGGTTTTTATAAAATGAGTTTTAAGGCCAGACCTGGTTTAAACCATGATTTTGGCATAGTAAATCATGGTTTAAACCAGGTCTGCAACTTAAAACTCATTTTACAATAGCATGGAAGGTATTTAATTTTTAAAAAGATGTAACACCCGTACCTACATGATAAAAAACTAGAAATTCTGCGAACAGTAGACCTCGCGAACATCATGTGAACACAAATCACAGTTTGCCTAGTATAAGTGGTTTGCGGGCCACGACGGCGACGATCTCACAAATGCATTCGATTTTCTAGCAGGTAGATAGTAGATAATTCTATGTTTGAATTCAAATAAAATCAGTATAAGAAGATAAACGTCAATTAAAATTATGTCATCTCAATACAATTTTTAATCGTTTCCGAGACCTTTACTTACATGTCTCTTCTTCACGATATTTATGTTAAAAAAACTACGTTCCCTATTTTATTTTTGAGAATAAAAGACGGTTAGAAAGAATATAAGGTGATCGTTGAATAAAATAATATCAATGACATAAAAAGCACTCCTGTTATTTTTAAAAAGTTTGTAACTGTCTACCTACGTCAGTTTTTACTAGAAATGCGCTTAATAAAAAACAAAAAAAATAAAAATCCCCGAATATCGAATACCGAACAATTTATTTAATTGGTTGTAACCAAATGAACATTCGGTTTTATACTGTTTGGTTTTTGTGTTTAAACTATTAGGTTCGGCGATCCGCGAAGCGCGCAAACAGCACAAAGTAAACTTCACTATTTACATTTACCCCTTGGTTGCTGGATACATTTTATACTTACATTTTGTGTTGACAGATAAATGAAATGAGATTAAAAATAAATGCCAAGTTAACAGTTTGTTTTCAAGTTGAAATGAAAAGTTTTAGGCAACTTAAAGGTAGATTTACACCAAAGAAATAAATGCTCATTCTGTCCCCACTCTATCAAATTATTTTAATGTAAACAGGCATAATAGAGAATTCATTTGTTATTATGTCTATCTACGCTCGCAAAGATTCTATACTTAGAAAATTCTAAAAATGCTCTTGTTCTAGCTCTAGCTCTTTGTTCGTTTGGTGTAAATCCACCTTAAGATGACGACTTGAAGAATTTGTAGATTTGGATGGCAATTAGGTCATGCAATATCGGAAGGTTTTCAATCCCGGGATGATTTCGATATTAAGAGCTCAATATTAAACCACTACGCACCACTAAAATGATGTTAGCAGTAAAATTTTACATGCGAGCTTGTATAAAAATACTTGTCTTAAAAATTGCAATAGATCACGTTACTTTTATTGTTTTAAACATTTAACCAATTCCCTACGCTTCTAAATCTTTACAGATCTCTTCCTCAGGGGTAGACTAATTTGGGTTTAATTTTAATAGTTCTATTCAATCATTCCATGAGTAAAAATATAGCTAAAAACCTTAATTTGAACCCAAATAGTAAATTGGTCAAATCTCGATATCGGATCACTCAATCCCGGGATTATAATGTCGAACTTTTGTGTCCGAGATCCCGGGATTACGATATCCCGGGATTCCGGGATTCGTGCCCTAATGGCAATATATCTCAGTAGGTACTTACAAAACATACGAAGACCATAGTATTTTAGGATTTCATTTGTTCTGCTTTTGGTAGGTAGGTACTTTTTTTTACAACATACAACACAAAAAATTAATTAAAATTGAAACATTAAAACAACTCGTTAAAAACAGAGATTTTCATTTTACCACGAAACGGGATATATTTGAACATTGTTTTTTCCTGGTATTGATTAGTAGTATTCTGCACTTCATATTGGTAATGTAAAAATAGTTATACCTAATTAGCAATATAATTAACAACAACAAACAATAAACTAATTCCGACGCGACGTAAACTAATAATTGAATTAATAACCTTTGCTACAAACTTCATTGGTTTTGTTTCATGTTATTTAAGTTTTATATTTGTAATAAATCTTTGTTCGATAAATAAATAAACAAAAAAATATACAAGAAATACGGGTTTGGCGCTACGATACGATACGAGACGTCGCAACTCGAGCTAGCCACCGCGCGGTTTTGAGTTTTTAGTTCTTTAATGCTTCACCTTAAGGATTTTAAAGTCCGTTCTTCAATATTAACATAGTTAATAATAACAGCACAACAGTTGCTGTTAAGACGACAGTCTACCTAAGTACTCTTTTCTCCATACAAACTTTACAAACGTAGTCGACTGTTTCCTCCCTAGTAAAAATATTAGAAAAAAAAATGTTTATGCCATAAGTCCTATATCAGCCATGACCATGCCTGTACGTTTTGATTTTATTCATTTTCTAATATTTCTGAATTTTATTTTGTATTCTAATTAGAAATTTAAAAAATTATAACGTAGGGGCATGGACATGGCTGATATAGGACTTGTGGCATAAACATATTTTTTCTAATATCTTTATCCAGGAGAAACAGTCGACTACGTTTGTAAAGTTTGTATGGAGAAATGAGTAGGTAGACTGTCCTCTTAACAGTCATTTTATGGCATAAACATATTTTGTCTAATATCTTTATCCAGGGGAGAAACAGTCGACTACGTTTGTATGGAGAAAGAGTAGGTAGACTGTCCTCGTAATATTAACAATAAGAACAGCAACTTTAGGTCTCAGCTGTCATGTATTGCCTACAGCTGTAGTTAGTTACTCGTTACGTTACCTCCAAAAGGTGCGAGTTACAGTGTGGCTACTCGATAGGCTCGCACGCTAGTTTGCAACGTCTAAACGAGCCACAAAGAATTTGTCTAAACTACGGAAAATAGGAAGGCATTGTTTTTAAAAAAACTCACGTCCTAAAAAGAGAACCCGTCAGAGAAGAGTCCTCACTAAAATAATTGTTTACCTTCCCATTGTCATATCATTTAAAGGTCAGACAAGACCTAAACTGAAAATTCTTTTCTTTGTCCCTGAAAATTGTTGTTTTGTGAATATTTTCGTTTGTATTGAAGATGACAATTGTTTTCTACATTTTAGTGTAGTTTAGAACACAAAAACCTCTATGCGTTAGCACATTACCCTAGGCAGGCAAGATCAACTAAGCTATTTTTCTAACAAAAACCTAAATATAAAGGCATTCCAATATCAATCCAAAGAGGAACCCAGTTTTTCAACTCTGCACCATGTAGATTGGAGGTACGAGTGGGTACTACATGATTTACCCACAGGATCGTTTAGACAATAACTTAATATCACTATAATTAGGTACATATTCTACAAGTAGACATTTGCTACAGAAACGTAACTACCGTAGGTACGTAAAAGCTATTTAGTTAGAGATATCGGTTTTGGAAAATAAGTTTAATTCAGGAAAACAGGTGGATTAAAGAGTTCAAAAGACAATTTGAACTAGCTACCGATTTTTCAATCGACCGATAAATATATTGTATTAAGTTAAAGACGCTTGTCTTTAAATTAATAGGAAGTCAGACTCCTACAAAATACCATTTTCAGACAAAAAAAATACAAGTGAATCTATTATCCATTAGTAAAAAAACCCGTTATCTTATCAATTATCATGCGTAAACGTTTCATTTCCGAAAAACAAGTAAAATTACGTTAAAAAAATCAAAGAGATCCTTTTGAGATACGGAACCCTAAAGACTGAATGGACAAATAGAGTTTTGAATAAAAACTAAATAGTTTTTTGTAAATTAATTTTAAATGCTCTAGGCGTATCTATTATACTTTTTAAAATGAAAAATACAAATTTAAGAATTATTGCCCAATTGAAAACCGTCGCCTTGAGTAAATTTTTAAAGGTCGTATTTTTCCTTGAAAAAAAAATAGCTATTTCTAACAAAATAATTGGCAACATTTTTACATATTTTTATCTATAGGTGCTACTAAGTATAATTCGCATTGGAGTAGGTAGGATACATGAGCAAAGTGGTGGCCGTACAATACCGGGAGATTATTTTTTTTATAAAAAAGAATCTGACCTGTCCTGGAAGCGCAGGAGAGCTGCGGAGGCTGCATGGTCTCCGGCATCAATCCGGGGTTAATATTCGTGTAGAACTCCAACATTTTTTTCATAGAGTGCACTCGCGACCGGATCGAGTTACGGTGATCGCGCGCCGCGCTACGATGTTTGTGGCGCAATGAAGCGGGCGCAAGTAGCGGCGCTGAACCACCACGCAACTCGCGCCCATGTCTCCTCTCCACCAATCCCACAACAGCTCCGCCCCAAACCCAACCTACCTATTTATACGATCACTGTAATATTTTGGCGCGCGACTGAAACAACGGCAAATTGTATTTTTTCCTTTAGGAAAAAAAACCTGCCACCAGACAGGCGACACAGTGTGAACGTTTGACATCATTATTAAAATTTTAAAAATGCATATTTAATACGAAATCGGGAACGACATTTTTCAATTTTCTACCTTACCTACCCATTAATTAATGTTTTGTGCTTTTTATGGACCTCCGAATGGACAAAGGGAGTTGTTTTGTGAATATGCTTTTTCAATGCAGTTTCAGTTAGGGTATACCTATCTATGTACTCGTATTAAAAATGAAACAAAAAATTGAGCTGTATTTTAAGGAAGTGTTTTTGATGTTATAATTTTAACTTTCCGTGTATATTTTCGGGCGAATAAATCGATGACGATGAACCCGAGAGGCTGCTGCTGTTTTTTGTTCATCTATCTATAGGTTTTTTTTTTTATTTTTTTTTATTACCTATATTTAAACAAGAAAGTCGTGTTAGTTACACTGTTTATAACTCAAGAACGTCTGAAAATTGGCGGGGTGGTAGCTTAGAACCAGGAGAAGGACAAAGGATACTCTTTTTTCTATTTTTTTTGCCTCTAAGGCGAAACAAAGTTCGCCGGGTCAGCTAGTTTCATAAAAAGTATTGATAGGTATGGAGATGGATAGATGATATTGTATTTGGGTGTGCTGTGCATCTAACAGTCAAAATTATTAGGTAGTATTCGTTTTATGAACAAAATAAAGACAAACAAACAGGCTGACATTGTTTTTATAATACTAAATCTGTATCTTTAAAAGGTTTTGTCCCAACTGACTGACTGCGATCAATGCACAGGCTGGGTGTTTTCTATGTATTATATGTTTGTATTTACAAAAAAAAACAACTATATAATATGTAGTAGGTATATCCGTTGCCTAGTACCCATAGCACAAGCCTAGTGCTTAGTTTGGGGCTAGATTGCGCTGTGTGTAACGTCGTGCAATATTGATTTATTTATTATTTAAAACCTAAACCTAAACTCTCTCTATAGTAGAGAACTGAAATTTAGAGAGAGTGTGTTATTTATGTGTGAGATTCTTCCGATATGAGGTTTTTCGAAATCCCCACGGGATCGATATTTACGCAGATGAAACCGCGGGACACAGCTAGTAATATTATTTCCACCGTAGATTTTTATTTTCGTCCCAAGTCCAATCTATACTAATATTATAAAGAGGTAACATTGGTAACATGTATGTATGTATATTGGGGGTAATCTCCAAAACCGGTAGACCGATTTCAAAAAATCTTTCACCATTAGAAAGCTACATTCACCCTGAGTAACATAGGCTACTTTTAATCCCGATATTCCAACGGAATCGGGACTAACGCGGGTGAAACCGCGGGACGCAGCTAGTCCAATAAAGACTTTCGTCCAAGTCCAATATTAGATTTATCTTAAATACTTGCAGGCACCTAAAGTAATAAAAATGGCATATAGCTGCATTTAAGGGCCCTATTCTGAAAAACTGAAAATTCATGTCGGGCGCATCGAAAATTGTTGATTATTTCATGACGGAATGTCGTAGAACTTTTTTTTGTGTACAGATTGTAGGCGACATTGTTTCCGATATTTTAGTGCAGTTTCCATACAAATATATCGAAACGTATTGAAGCCTATCGACATTTTAGCCAAATCAGACATTTTTTGTCTAAAATTTGGATAGGCTTTGCACCTATAGGAGGTTCTTCTCTTAAAACTACACCAAAATGTAGGAAACAATGTCACCTACAATCTGTGCACAAAAAAAAGTTCTACGACATTCCGTCATGAAATAATCAACAATTTTCGATGAGCCCGACAGGGATTTTCAGTTTCAAGGTCGTTGGCGTATATACTCCTCTTAAATAAACTTTATTATACTCTCCCGTCCTAATGACGAATTTTATAAATATTTTGGATGCCTCACATATTAGCAATTTCTACTATGGTCTAACATCCCTTCATAGACCGACCTTCACCGAGCTGGTTAATGGATGAAAAGTATTTTATATTCAATGAAATAGGTACGTCAATAAATATATTGCAAAAGGGTTGTCTGACAAAGGAGATTGCCAAGTCTCCTAGGCATTTCAGACTCAAAAAAATTAACATAAAAATTAACGTGTCTGAACGGTTTTAGCACAGTTTTAGCACTCTTGTTGTAGTTTTTGTTGTTGTAGTTTTATCCTGTGAAAACTTTTAGTTTTTATTCACCCTAGTTAATTCATTTTTGGCCCCGGACTCTCAGGATGCCAATGACACACGTTACAAATATCAAGTTTCGTTCCAAAACCAAAGAGGTCGAACTAAATTCTTGAACCAAAGAGGTCGGGTAAGCACGCGAACTTTCGAGTTTATCGTAATAGAAATCCTTTATAGATTATTTTGACGTTTTGGTGCAATATGGAAGACGCAATGGTGGAGGCGGTAGTTCAGTAAAACGTTTAATTAGTACCATTTAGGATTCTGGGGTGAAAAAAATGCTGAAATTGCATAAATTAACCTCAAAAAATTAAATATATTTTTACAACTACATAACGTTCTGACACGGCGCCAAAACTGGGTCAATGAATGGACATCCTCTTTTCAGTCTAGATTTTTTTTACTTTTTTTTTAGTTTAGACAAATTCCTGAAATTCCATACCAATCGAAAGTATATGGAATACCCACGGAATATGCATACTTTAGGTTGACTATTTTTTTCCCGGCACAACTCTTGGGTAGGCACTAGGCAGGAATAAATAAACAGGTATGTAAATCGATATTAGTCACTTGCACGGTGCACCGGTCTAGTTGAAGATGAATTGAAGTTAAAGAGTTCATTACGAACCCGGTGCTATATTAGGGTTGTCTGCAAAAAAACAGTCCTGAATTCCGGTTGTCAAATGTTAAAAAATGAAAAAAAAAACATATTTGGACTGAATTTTTTAGACAACCCGTTTGCAAATAAATTTAGTGGCGTAATTTAATTGAATATAAAATACTTTTTATCCCTTAACCAGCTCGGTGAAGGTCGTTCTATGGAGAGATCCTGTACAACTGTAGAAAATATAATAAGAACTTTCCGTAACTGTTTTTTTTTCTGCAATTGAAACCAAGTACCAGTACCTACCAGTAACAAAACATTTTAAAACTGTGCTCGTTGATAAAGAAGATTTTGAATGCGTTTTTTTCTTTAGCTGTGGTATTATGAGAGTTCGGTATGGTATGGGTGCTAGAGTCTTACTAGTGACAGGCACCATGGCCTGCATTGTGATTCGAGTGGGCCAATTGCCCCATTGAGCTGCCACTTGGCCCATCCGCCGCGTAAACAACATCGATGTACGAAACTGATGGATATGATGTGAGTAGATACAGGGATGTGACAAAATGAATCCCTATATAACACCGGTATATAGACGAATTTAAGGCTAAGCGTCCACCTTTCGGCATCGTACGCATTGCATCAAACGGATTATAATATTCTTTGTATAGAAAGTTACAGAAGTGCGTCCACCAATCCGCATCGTACGGATCGCTCGAATCTGCTACCTACTTTCTTTACAAAAATATTACGATCCGTTTGATGCGTACGATGCCGAAAGGTGGACGCTTAGCTTTAGTGAATGAGGAGGAACACTAACTTTTTATCCCGGCAGAGGGCGTTGGTCGACTAATCTTAGGTTTGAATTAAGAACTGTCAAACAGGTGATTTTTACAACTCTCGGCGCCAAATTGGCCATATCGGTCTCAGACCGAAAGAAAAAAAAACTCGACGTTTTCATTAGTGGGGGACTATCATCAAAAAAAATAAAAGATCATCCGACCCCAGCGCCATCTGCTCACAGCTTTGCGTGTGCCACCCCATTGATTATAAATACGAGTGTTAGAGCCTTAGTAAAAGTGCTTGCTTACCGACAAAACTTTCTACTTTGAAAAGGCAAGTATTTTAGTGTTCCTACAAATATAGAAACAATAAAATGGTATTTAATATTTTATACTTAGAAGTATTTTTAAGCAAGTTTAAAAAAGGAAATTTAACTTTAAATAGATATAGAAAAAAATTTACTTAGCTTTATTTCTTTTTAAAACTACAATAAAATGATACAAAATACTTTGCGATGAAATTGTGACTAAAAAGGGATTCTATTCGACTTATTTATTTATTCAATTGACAGTAACTTTATAAATACATAGTTATTTTATTTTCTTGTACACTTATAGCCCTATTAATATACGTGAAAAAGGTCAGAGTAGTAAGAACATACCTTGTCTTACCGTGACTAGAACTTTCAAAGTTGACAGACAGAAATAAGAAATTATAAAATTCTACTAATTCTAATTAAAGATCAGGTTTTTACTTAGCTATTTTTTCAAACACATTAACATTTTAACCTAAAATCTACACTAATATTATAAAGAGGAATGATTTGTATTTGTGTGTGTGTGTGTGTGTTTGTATTCAATAAACTCAAAAACTACTGGACTGATTTCAAAAATTCTTTTACCAATAGAAAGCTACATTATCGAGGAGTAACATAGGCACTTTTGATCCCGATATTCCCGCGGGATCGGGACCTACTCGGGTAAAACCGCGGGACGCAGCTAGTATAATTATAAAGTAAATGGAAAAGTAATCAGCAATCTTAAAATAATCTAGATCTACAGTTTTTTTTATAAATTCACGGATTAGAGTGTAAGAAGAAATATCGTCAATGATAACTTTACAGAAATGGATAATCGGTCGATGGGCAGACCGATTGTTATCAATTTTGACCGAAAGCCACATCCATACATAATCGTCAATCGTTGTAAATCTACAACGAATGATTATTGTGTTTTGATTGGTGTACGCAATGAAAGGCTCGGCATGATGCTTTGTCTCGAGTACCTCGGCGCGCCACTTCAAGTTGCACGGTGCGGTGGTCGCAAATACTGCGCAAGCGACGGGTTGAGCTCAACATCTATAGGAAATATGCTTGAAATAACAAACACAACAATTATTCAATTCAACCCTATACAAGTTGGGATAAAAAGTTTTCCAGCATCCAGCATTTAATGTAGGTACCTGGACTATACTTCTTATTATCTCATCCTACTATATTATAAACGTGAAAGTTTGTGTATAAGTAAGTAAACGAGTGTTTTTTACTCCTTCACGCAAAAACTACTAAAGCGATTGCGATGAAACTTGGTATGTAGGTAGCTGGAGATCTGAGTTACCACATTCTTAATAATATAAGCTAAATAAGATTTTAACCCCACCCATGGGATCAGGGCCGATAATTCTAGAAGAAAATCTGTCATCCATCCGTCCGAAAACTTTATTTTTGGACGATTTTGCCGGACGGATGACAGAATTTCTTTCCTTCGTTCGTACGTTCGTAGAATTAAAGTATCCAGGGTCTGTATCTACTATATAATATTGTTAATGCAAAAGTAACTCTGTCTGTCGCCTTGTTAAGTTTTCGGTCCTAAATCGCTGAATTGAATTTTGGTAATCTATTCCCCGACTCTATTTTGGATTCATACGCGATATGGTAACAGTAGTGTAAGATCTTTTAAAACTGTTTTTGCATACCATTAAAGAAGAGTATTTAGTTCAGGTAGGACACCCTTTGGCTTCTAGCACAGTCGGCTTGAAGGAGGGGTGAGATCAACTTCAATAAAGAGTCTGCACCATATGTGACGTCGATACGGAAAATTCCGGCCGTATACATTCGGACAGTTCGATATAAAATTCTAGAACCGATACATAAGGTTCATTTTCGTTTGTATTAGGGAATCTTATGCGAAAAGGTACCTGCTTTCCCCGTCGTCGTCGTAAACACTGGCTTGTTTCCTTCTACTATAGATTTGGGATCACTGTACAGAAGTGACACTTTTAATACAATGCAGAGCTTTACTGCTTGGCTCATTAGGTACATTAAAGTATGACGATAAATTAGGTCAAGTTAGAGACCTAAGGTTAACAACGCTAACACTAGAGTCATACTCACTAACGGTCATACTCGGATGCGTTCTCAAGGAAAGCCTTGAGAAATACTGTTGTAAATTCAAAGTTAACGACATCAGTCGTTAGGTCTAGTTAAATACATTAGGTTGACACCTCTAAGACTAGATGATCCACACCGGCGTGGGTGGTAACTGGCACACTAAAAAACTGGCACGTGTGCGAGTTTACACTATATTGGATTTCCTATGGGACACTAGCACAAAGACAATTTTAGACCACTATACGAAAAGAAGAAGAAGAATTAAAAGTTAACTAAATTGTAGCAAAGCTTGATTCCTTCGTTAAGGGCTTTAAACTTAGTTCCATTACCTACCTTAAAAAAAATATGAGACAAAAAAATGGTTTTACTTACTTCTATCTTCTTTTTCTTTTCGTGTGGCTTACCTAGTGTTAGTTTTCAGAGCGACTCTAACCTAACCTAACCTAAAGACCGTTTACCTGAAAGTTACTAAACAAAATAAAAGGAACTTAAACTTCATCATAGAATAACCGCAACCGTAGGCACGTTTCGCTGTTTCATCTCGGTAATCCGCAAAGATTGTTGGCTTAAACGATCCAGTAGAGACGAGATGAATCCCCCCTCCCATCCCCTCTCATCACTTCCCTTCTGCACATTATTTTTACAAAAATATAAATCTCAATGAAAGCGGGATCCGAGCCACGTTCCGTCGCGCGCCCTTAATGTGCTAAGGATTAACTTGCGACGAATATTGAATATTTAACTGTATATAAAGATATCATAGTTAAATTACATTACTTTTGTGTGGGGAAACCGGAATTACCGCTGGATTATGGTCATGGGAACGTTTGTCGAAGACCGCGGGATTGATAGAGGCGAGCCGCTCGTCACGAGTTGATAGTGTTTTCGTATATATATTCTGAGTTCGTTGTTTCGCTCGCATAAAAATGTTGCCCGCGGACTGCGGTCTAAATGACTAACGTAAAACTAAAACATATAGGTACCTAATAAACTTTTTAAACTAACACGATTAGAACTCATTTCGACCTTTTCGACATTTTCGACGTTTCGACCAAGACCGTTGCAACATGGTCGAAACGTCGAGGTAAGAGAATTAAAAAGTAAAAATCACGCGATTAAGACCCGGGAAAATATAAAATTAAATAGGTACCTTCTGTAAAAGTTTCATTAATATGAACAATATTTTAGTTGATTTTGTAGTAAACAAAATTATGACAGTGGCTTTACTGGCAATACGGCCGAGAGAAAAAGAAAAACAAATGGAGAAGACAAAAAAAGAAAAGGGCGCGTAGGCGCGTCGGTGTAAAAATTGTTGAAATATGAAACAACATGTCTTGTATTTTACAAAATAGATAACAGTACTGTTATAGATTATTGGATTATAGCTATCAAAGAATTGTATTTGAGTTCATTTGAAGTATGTCTGAATGGAAATAAACAGGTTTTCCAATATAACATGTGAGTATCATTTCTAGACGAACTAGGTTAGTGATGGGTCAACTCGAGTTGCTAACTCGAGTTAACTCGAGTTGCGATCAACTCGAGTCAACTCGAGTTAAACCTTGCGAACTCGAGTTCAATAATAGTACTATTTTTAACAAATTTTAACCTAAAAAAAATGCATAATTGGTGTTTATTTTATTCGATAAATTAATTTTTATTTCGGTCCAATTGCCTAATCTCGGTAAGGAGAGACCGAAGGATTAAAATGTATAAAACTACATGCCGTGGTTTCACACGTGAAAGCTTCGTTCTTGCTGAAATATTGAGATTGAAAAATTTCGATCCTGTGGGAATATCGCGATAAAAAAGTAGACTATGCAATAATTTAAGTCTCAAGCTAATTAGATTCTAAGTCTCATCAGAATCGGTTCGGTTTTTTTTTGGCGTAAAGCGGCAAAGTATGAAAAATAACTAATTGGGTAACTCATGCCTACCAACTCGAGTTGCAACTCGAGTTAACTCGAGTTACGTGCATTTTAACTCGAGTTGACTCGAGTTACGTTTATTCCGAGTTGACCCATCACTAAACTAGGTCCTAAGTTTTGGATCTCGTTACACTTTTAACAATGATTATAATTTACAAACTTTAAATTCATTTTAGATTACCTACTCACGTCTAGTCAATGAGAAAACCCTTTCTTCTACCATAACCACAGAATACATAACAGTACAAGTCCAGAAGTCCCACTCCTACCAGGCCTACCATAACATGAAAGATCGATATGATAAATGGCTTCTATTTCAAAAATGCCTTTGTCTATTATGGCCTTAGCTCAGAGCTGAAAGCTTTTGCCGATATCAAAGAATTCCTTTGTGCTACTCAACTGTGTGACTACTATATGTCAGATTTACGGGAAAAAATGCCAAAGGGAACTGTATTAAAATTCAACACGAACTATTAGCGTCACTGTCCACGGCAGCGTAGCTGCAAAATACGCCTATACGCCTGTGCAGCCCGACGTACGAGCGACATTTGCAGCCGCCGTGGACATACTTTCATGATTTTGTATGAAAACTGCATGCAAGCTGCACGTCGGCGTACGCCAAGCTGCAAATGACGCGTACGCTACGCTGCCGTGGACAGTGACGCTTACTCTTATATTTCCCGCGATATCACTCGCGTAGGTAACCTAATAAATATACTATAAAACCCAGAAAATCGGTATACTTAACATAAATAAACACATTTAAGAAATTATTAGGTAAAATGTACCTACACATCTTAGAAATAAGGCAGACTATAATGTAGAACATTTGTTTAAAGATAATGCATAATTTAAGCATAGATCTTATAATTAAATAGAATTTAAATTTATATTGCAGTGCCCTACTGGGTTCATGATATTGATAAGTCTTTGATTAAGTTATTTGTTAAGAAGCAATTAATAAATTATTTATGATTTAAACAGGATGATCTCGATAAAAAGCCTTACACCTGTCTAGTCTAAACTGTTGAAATGCGGATATTTTAACTTAACACAAAACAAATTTTAATGCCACCATAATAGTCACATCTTGGTACTCGATAACATTCATTAGAGTTGAAACCTAAAAACCGGGCTGACTAATGAAATGACAGGGCTGACCTAGTTTTTTACCGACTGATAAAGTTCTCAATTCGACCGTATATTTTTATGCATTACTTCTAGTATTAGGCTATCAATATTCAGTTGTTTTAACTTGGCACAAAACAAATAAAATCGTTGAACTGCATAAAAACTCGTAAAAAACAACCTAAAGCTACTATGGAGCCATACATTTTTTTTGTTAGAACGTGCAGAGGGCGTAGGCTCATTGCCGAGCTTTGTGTTTATGCAAAAAAGAGCATGCGAAAGCATCACAACAGTTTGGACCGAGCGGGCGTACAAAGGACCTCTCTACTAAAACAAAAGCTTTCACTAGTGAATAAAAAGGTCCGTAATTGTTTTATTAAGAGGATAGTCTCCATTCTCTTTCTCCATACAAACGTAATTTAAATTTTCCTTCCTGGATAAAGACATTAGAGCAAATATGTTTATGCCATATTTTTAACTGTCATGACTATGCATCTACCTTTTAATTTTTTTCTTTTTATTATTTTTTATTATTGTTTTAATTAGGTTAAAAACTGTCACTTCAGATGGCGCTACTGTAGCACGTCTGCCTTTATTTGACACCTTCATAGTTTTTTCGTAAACAAACATGGTTATTTTGAGATAATTTTACAAAATGACGCTTTGTTCAGCTGTGGATTGTAAAAACATAGCAAATCATTTATTCCCCAAAGATGCCAAAAGAAAAAAAACAGTGGATAAAAGCTATGAGGAGAAAAATCGACCTAGTAACTATTTAGGGTTATGTGCTCCCCATTTTAAACCTAATGATTTTTTGAGAGAAATTCCTACACAGGTAAGACGTTTCCTTTCTTAAAACTACTAGTGTAGGTACCTACCTATTGATCGAAGGTTATAATAGTTTACTATTGTAACGATAGTCTGTATGAGAATGTATATTCTCTTAGGAATAGACCATTCCTTAGTTTTTACAGTATTTTCCACCTATCATCAATGATCATCGATCAGTGATCATCACAGACGTTTCTCTCATGCCAAGCTTTGTGTAAATTAGGGTCCTTATCTTACCTTATCCACATTTTCTCATTCATTCAGGTGATGAAAATAAATAAAAAGTATTGAGGAAAACAGCAGTTCCTTCTATATTTTCTTTTACCAAAGTAATTACCGAAATAAAGCCAGAAGACCAATAACGGTTAAACAGACGTCTAGAAAGAAGCAGAAGGAGACAGTGCTTAGATACAGCACCTGAACCTAGCAGAATACAAACCGAAAATAATAAATGCTGCAACTTTAGAGAAAATATTATGAAATGAAGGAAATTTTACTTATAAATTAAAGACATTTTTCGGTTATAATCACATGGTGTTTATTTTATTACTTAAGGCATTGTTTCAACGCTCAACGTTTTGAGACCTTTACATGTCTCTTCTTCAGGATTGACTGAGATGTTTTTGTGATTTGTCATTCTAATGTGTTCAAAAGTTACTGTGAAACTACTGTCTTATCAAAATCTAAAATTAAAAAAGGTATCAAAACGTTCCTGTGTACACATACTCTAGATAGCAAAGTTAGACTAATATTTATTATTAACTATGCTTAGATCGTGTCCGTCAGCTAGGCCGGACCGGGCAACAGATTTACACCAAACTTTACACAAACAGATGTGCTTACAATTTGCCTACAAACCACTTCCAGCGGCACATTCACAATAACTGACTTCTATAGTGCCATTTCAATCTATTTTCAATAAAACTATATAAAGTAGTTTCTTCATTTGTGCTTTGCATTGCACATGAAAGTAGGCATAGTTTCCTTCAAAGGCAACACGAAGAGTAACCAAACTTCTGCTTTCATATAACAGACGACATTTGGGTGGTAGGTACTTGAAACCTCTCCGCAAACTCTTGGATGTGGTGTTTGGACAGCCGAGCGGTGGTAAATTGGTGCTAGCGTTAACATCTCCAAAGTGACTTATATCAGGAAACTCAGGAATTTCGTCATCGAGTTCCTCTTCGACTCCAATAATACTGTTTCTGTCGTACGCCTCTAGCCTAAAACAAAAACATAGAAAATCCATGAAAAAAATACCCTTGTCAACCATTTGTAAACAAAGACTTATTTTTAATAAAATCATAAAAATTACAAGTCGTACGACCCCGAAAATAAGCACGTATACTTATCTCAACATGTAGGTACTTTTTACAAAAGGGTTTTTACATATTTTCAACATATAAATCAGTACAAAGCCTTTTTGTAAAACATAACAAACAAACACTAAAATGCACTTTTTTACTAACCTTTCAGTCAAAGCAGCTTTTTTTCCGCTAGTAGACGCATTCCTTTTTCTCAGCTCCCCTTTTAATTGGATTATACTCCACGTTGAATACATTTTAATTCATAAAATTGCTAAAGACACATGCAATCACAGTTGAAGTTTGGCGGCATCTGGCCGTGCCACACTAGCGCCACCTGCCTCGACCTTTTAGTTTATAACTCCATTAGAAAATAAAAATAAATAAAAAGGTAGATGCATTGTCATGACAGATATAGGTATTATGGCATAACCATATTTGCTCTAATGTCTTTATCCAGGGAGGAAAATGTAAACTACGTTTGTATGGAGAATGAGAATGGAGACTATCCTCTTAATTACAAGTTAAATACACTAGTTGTCGCGAATGCGAAGCAGATATGAACCTAAAAGTAGGATAGTATACTCTGTGGTAAAAATAAGAACTGGCTGGTTGCACGACTGATGCGTTTTGGCGGGAACGTCATGTCAATTCATTGATTCCCGACAGTAGGAAAACGCGGGAGTGTGACGTGGTAACAGTTCTAGTTTGTGCACAGTGGAAAAGGTTTGGTAAACCTATATGCAGTAAGTCAGAATAATATATTATCTTATTAGTAAAGATAATCATGAATTGTGTCGTCTATCTGTGTGTGTGTTTATTATGTGTGTACCCGCGCCAGCAGTCGATACAAGTGCCTGCGGGGCTGTGTCATTCAGGGCTGCTGGTAGGGTGGTGTTTGTTATACATGTGTCTACCCGCGCCACCAGTCGATACAAGTGCCTGCGGGGTTGTGTCATTCAGGGCTGTTGGTACGGTAGACAATCAGTGACGCTTGCGAGGCGATTCAACCAGGACGAAAGCGCCTGTAGGTCAGATTAGACCGCATAGAATCAGTGACGCTTGCGAGGCGATTCAAGCAGGACGAAAGCGCCTGTAGGTCAGATTAGACCGCATACAATCAGTGACGCTTGCGAGGCGATTCAAGCAGGACGAAAGCGCCTGTAGGTCAGATTAGACCGCATACAATCAGTGACGCTTGCGAGGCGATTCAAGCAGGACGAAAGCGCCTGTAGGTCAGATTAGACCGCATACAATCAGTGACGCTTGCGAGGCGTATCAAGCTCCTACACGACTAAGGTGCCTGTGGGTTGGATTCAGTCAATGTAGAACATATTAGCAGCCTGCGGGCTTACATAGTATCAGTGTTCAGAACAGGCGAGGAACGGATGGTTAGAAGGGGTGGAGGAGACCATTCTTGGGGTTACCCCAAAACATTACTGATGCAGTAAGACATCAGTTATAGCTCACACACACACCGATAGACGATAATAATAAATATGATCTAAATGATATAGTTCAAGATATTTCTCTAGTCATCAATATTACGCTTAGTAAGCAACCCAGGCAATACTAGTTTTCCCAATACAGTTGGTATTGGCGACACTAGTTTTTCTAAGGGACTTGTCGGCGCGTCTTGTCGAGCCGTTTGGTGATCACAAGGCTGGTAGTTTCTGGTCCCAAAAATTTCTAATACAGTGGTTTTGAACGTCAGAAATTATAGGTCGAAGAAAACGAGTAGCCTACCCGACTTTGTTTGAACAACTTTATTGATATAGGCTTATATTTTTTTGTAAAAAAAAGCTCCTTAGGTTCTTCTGCCTACAGCCTACCTTTCATCTTTTTTGCTTCTTGTCCATCCAAAGGTTGCCTAGAATGATCGCTTTAATAAGCTATAAGCCGCAAATTGTGCCACCTAGATTTAAGTTGTTTATGTTTTTCTTTCTATTGTATTTATTTTATTTTTTGGTGTTATAATAAAGAATTAATATATCTATCTATCTACAGAAGATAATGCTAAACACCTGAAACATATTGTAACAATAATATTCTGACATTGTATTACTTAACTTTGAACCTCAATTCCGAACACATTCCACGATTATCACATGAAATAAAGAATTAATATATCTATCTATCTACAGAAGATAATGCTAAACACCTGAAACATATTGTAACTATAATATTCTGACATTGTATTACTTAACTTTGAACCTCAATTCCGAACACATTCCACGATTATCACATGAGTAACGTCTTACGTACTTATAAGTTATGTTATTATTAGCGTATATTACGCAACCAAACCTTTAGAAATTCACTAAGCACAATCAAATTCACAGACGGTATTTAAAAAGCACCTGCAAAACAATCTACCATACCAAGTACTAACTTTGACTAAGTCTCGTGTTACGTGACAGGGGAAGCGCTGGGGCTAGTCGTCCGTCCGGAGGGCAGGCGGGACGTCTCCTTGTACCTCGTTTTTATTAGGGTTCTGTACCCAAAGGGTAAAAAGCTACCCTATTATAGGGTACCTTTTTTACCCAGTCTGTTACCAGGCTGTATCCACCCTTCTGTCTGTTACTAGGCTGTAGGTAGACAGTTGAAATTTTCACAGAAGGTGTATTACACAACAACAAATACTAAAAACAAAATAAGACAAATATTTAAGTGAAGCTCCCATACAACAAATGTGATTTTAAAAATATAAACCCGCGTTTAATTTTTCTTCTGGCGCCAGAGTCTCACTATTAGATAACTAAAATGAAATGTTCACGTTGCGTTCACGGATAGGTTGGTCCAGTGTTAATTTTAGAGTTCTTTACCCAATTGTGATAGTGGTATGGAACCCTTCGTGCGCAAGTCCGACTCGCACTTCGCCGCTTTTTTTACACATGTGTAGGCCTTATTGTATGATTCCAAATTTGAATTTTTAAAAAAATAATTAATAACATAAGATTAGCGCGGCAATTATTGTAGCGAGTTCGAAGGTTTAAATTTACTTAACGCAGTTTTAAGCATTTTGTTTAAACAAATTGAAGTTTTAATATTTTTTTTGATTAATTACAATTTAATACAACTGTATGCATCATGCAGCGGCGTCATTTAACAAGAAACGAAATGTTAAGGGCAGTAGGAATGCTCCAAGCTGGGGCTACTCAACGGAGTATTGCCGAGGAGATTGGAACAAGACAAAACGTGATATCAAGATTGTGGTCACGTTGTCGTGCTACTGGTGAAGTGGCTGAAAGGCATCCAGGCGGAAAGCGGATAACTACCCAAAGACAAGACCGATTTTTGCAAGTGGCCGCGAGAAGACAACCAAATGTTACGGCCATGCAGTTGGTTCAAACGCCCCAGTCAGACCACCAGGTGCTTGTCAGTGACCAAACTGTGAGGAGAAGACTGTACGAGGCTAACCTTCATTCTCGCAGGCCGCTTCGTACTCTAGCACTATGCAGAGGAAATCGTGGACGAAGATTACAGTGGGCTAGAGAACATTTGCCTTGGGAAGATATCGAGTGGTCGGTAGTGTTGTTTACCGATGAGTCCCGATTCGGATTTCATCCTGATTCACGTAGAGTACGCGTATGGCGAGCTTCTGGTCGTGACAACCGTCTGCAACACCCTCAGGAGGTCCATCCATACCATGGCGGAACAATTATGGTTTGGGCGGGAATTCGTATTGGTGGAAGAACAGACCTCGTTTGGATCAGAAACACTATGACTGCCGAAAAATACCGTAATCAGGTGCTAGCACCAATAATCTATCCCCATCGACTGCAAATGGGCCAAGTTTTCACGCTCATGCACGACAACGCCCGTCCGCACACTGCGCGAGTGGTGACCAGCTGGCTAGAGGAGCACGACGTGTCGGTCTTAGACTGGCCCGCGCAGTCACCAGACCTAAACCCCATAGAGCACGCGTGGGATATGCTTCAAAGAAGGGCTTTGAGGAATTTGTCTCCAAATGTTGCGACTGAAGAGAAACTTTTTTTGCATCTTAGCAGGACCTGGGACAATATTCCGCAGCAAGATATTGACAACCTGATTCAAAGCATGAAAAACCGTTGCAGGGCCGTGATTAACGTCATGGGTGGTTTCACTGACTACTAATTTTAACTTCAAATAAAAAAACCTAATAATTTCGTTTTACTTTATTTTTTTCCTTAGATAGACATTTAATCTTAAATTTAACATTATTTCACTTTTTGCGTTTTTTAAAATAAAAAAATATTTAAGCATAAAACAATATTTTGTTGTATTTTAAATCATAGTCTGATAAGTAGGCTTTACAAAAATATATACATGTTGTTTGTTAGTAAACACAATTTTTGAGTAAATTGAGAAATTCTGAATATCCCTAGACGGTGTTGATGTGTGTATTAACGGAGTGAAAAGATCAGAATAGCTTTTTATAGATATAAATATCATTGATCATCTTTCGTTATTTTGTTTAAATCTCGATCGTCTTTTATTTGTTGCAATGTCGATTGACTTTTGTTTTCGTTTTGTTCGTCTTTTACTTTTATCAGAGTGACAATTGTCATTGGAAATGAAGATCTAAAAGATCTCTATCTAAAGAAGCTGAAGCTGGTCCAATCCAGTCGTAGTTTGCGTTTTGTGTCAAATTTACAATAACCCATTATTATTGTATTTTTTATTACCTTCCTTTGCCATCGCGATATGTAAATAAATAAATAACCCTAATAGCCTTATTAATCAACGTAGAGTAAGGTTGGAGTAATTTTACCACTTTTGTTTCTGTCTGTCAACTTTGAAACTTCTTTTCTTGACAAAATATGTTCGCACTACTCACTACCTTTCCCCACGTTTATTAATAAGGCTAGAAATAGATAGCCAACCTACAATAAAATATTCATTAGTTAATAGGTCTCAAACCACCCTATCATTTCATTTAAATATTCAGGCTTAAACGAGCTGGAGGCGGATCCGGCGCGTGACTGTCGCGTGACTGTCGCGTGACACAGTTTAACTGTCACAGTCGACCTGCCAGCCTTCACTTGGCTACGTATAATAGCACCAAGGAGGCTACCGCGGTTGTATCGTTAACTCGATGCCGACGCGGTAGTTTGACATCTTTGACAGCGGGGTTTTCAATGGGGTTATAAACTAAAAGGTCGAGGCAGGTGGCGCTAGTGTGGCTTGACCAGATGTCACCAAACTTCAACTGTGATTGCATGTGTATTTAGGAATTTTGTGAATTAAAATGTATTCAACGTGGAGTATAATCCAATTAAAAGGGGAGCTGAGAGAAAGGAATGCGTCTACTAGCGGAAAAAAAGCTGCTTTGATTGAAAGGTTAGTAAAAAAGTGCATTTTAGTGTTTGTTTGTTATTTTTTACAAAAAGGCTTTGTACTGATTTATATGTTGGAAATATGTAAAAACCCTTTTGTAAAAAGTACCTACATGTTGAGATAAGTATACGTGCTTATTTTCGGGGTCGTACGACTTGTAATTTTTATGATTTTATTAAAAATAAGTCTTTGTTTACAAATGGTTGACAATGGTATTTTTTCATGGATTTTCTATGTTTTTGTTTTAGGCTAGAGGTGTACGATAAAAACAGTATTATTGGAGTCGAAGAGGAACTCGATGACGAAATTTCTGAGTTTCCTGATAAAAGTCACTTTAGAGATGTTAACGTTAGCACCAATTTACCACCGCTGTCCCAAACACCACATCCAAGAGTTTGCGGAGAGGTTTTAAGTACCTACCACCCAAAAGTCGTCTGTTATTATGAAAGCAGAAGTTTGGTTACTCTTTGTGTTGCCTTTGAAGGAAACTATGCCTATATACTTTCATGTGCAATGCAAAGGACAAATGAAGAAACTACTTTACATAGTTTTATTGAAAATAGATTGAAATGGCAGTATAGAAGTCAGTCATTGTGAATGTGCCGCTGGAAGTGGTTTGGAGGCACATTGTAAGCACATCTGTTTGTGTAAAGTTCGGTGTAAATCGGTTGCCCGTTCCGGCCTAGCTGACTGACACGCTTTATGCATAGTTAATAATAAATATTAGTCTAACTTTGCTATCTAGCTAGAGTCTGTGTACACAGGAACGTTTTGATACCTTTTTTAATTTTAGATTTTGATAAGACAGTAGTTTCACAGTAACTTTTTAACACATTAGAATGACAAATCACAAAAACATCTCAGTCAATCCTGAAGATGAGACCTGTAAAGGTCTCAAAACGTTGAGCGTTGAAACAATGCCTAAAGTAATAAAATAAACACCATGTGATTATAACCGAAAAATGTCTTCAATTTATAAGTAAAATTTCCTTCATTTCATAATATTTTCTCTAAAGTTGCAGCATTTATTATTTTCGGTTTGTATTCTGCTAGGTCCAGGTGCTGGTGTATCTAAGCACTGTCTCCTTCTGCTTCTTTCTAGACGTCTGTTTAACCGTTGTTGGTTTCCTGGCTTTATTTCGGTAATTACTTTGGTAAAAGAAAATATAGAAGGAACTGCTGTTTTCCTCAATACTTTTTATTTATTTTTATCACCTGAATGAATGAGAAAATGTGGATAAAGTAAGATAAGGACCCTAATTTACACAAAGCTTGGCATGAGAGAAACGTCTGTGATGATCACTGATCGATGATCATTGATGATAGGTGGAAAATACTGTAAAAACTAAGGAATGGTCTATTCCTAGAATAGGTATACATTCTCATACAGACTATCGTTACAATAGTACACTATTATAACCTTAGATCAATAGGTAGGTACCTACACTAGTAGTTTTAAGAAAGGAAACGTCTTACCTGTGTAGGAATTTCTTTCAAAAAAACCATTAGGTTTAAAATGGACAGCACATAACCTTAAATAGTTACTAGGTCGATTTTTTCTCCTCATAGCTTTTATCCACTGCTTTTTTCTTTTAGCATCTTTGGGGAATAAATGATTAGCTATGTTTTTGCAATCCACAGCTGAACAAAGCGTTATTTTGTAAAATTATCTCAAAATAACCATGTTTGTTTACGAAAAAACTATGAAGGTGTCAAATAAAGTCAGACGTGCTACAGTAGCGCCGTCTGAAGTGAGCAAATGGCAGTTTTTAACCCAATTTTAAAACCGCGCATCCATGGCCGTCAGCCGTCGATTTGAAGATTTTCTGTAAAAATCTACAATTCAATTCAATTCTGTCTGTGTTTCATTCATTCAATTTGACTTCGGCATCGGTATGAGTAATCGACGCGTCGATTTGAAATTTTCGCGGTTCGAAATTCGGTTGTCAACTGTCAAATGAATTCGATGCCGATGCTGACGGAAGAACCGCGGTAGCCTCGCAAGTTTGAAAAAGTAAAGTAATTTTAAGTTCTTTGCATCCACTCTGACTTTGCAAATATACCTACTTACTAGTAGTTCAGCTCGCAAGCACTTTATTGGAAAGACCTTATACTCTATTTCAGAAACTTATATCGACAATGTATATTTTCGGTTTCAAAATTAAAGGAGATTTTTTAAGTAAGGTACACGTAGCGTGTACCACAGAATACATAAATAGTACAAGTAGTAGTACTTAGTGCATAAACGACCTATTCTATAAATAGAAGGGAAGTCCGTTTCTACACAGTGAAGCAGTAATTGAGGGAAGGGGGCTGTTCTAATTCTCTATACCTTTCGTGGGCGATAGAGTTAGTACATACTCGTCGCATATTCGGCTGAAACAATTCAAGGTGTGAGGCCCAAGTACCTACAGTGTCGGTAGCGGTCTCCTAGCAGAGAGTCCATTGATGTAACTCCGTCAAAGGATAATTGAGCAATGACTGCAAGTGGTCTCAAAGTGTTAATTGATGGATAAGGTTGGCCATTGCAAAATCAAAATCAAAGTACGTTTATTCATTCCGATATTAGCTGTTTGAAATGTCAGTTTTTATATTTATACTACTGTGTCTTCGGAACGCGACCTCCAATGAGAAGAAGACACAAGAAACTCATGGAGTTTTTTTTTTGTATAATTTTTTTGCAGTAGGTAATCATGTGATTGACATTGTCGCATATATATTATTGAACAAAAGTGGAACTGGATAAATAATCTTTACTTTAATAAGCCTTACTAGGTTGGCAAAGGTTGGCCATTGCCATACAGAGAGGTAATACTGCTAGCATCCTCGGCTAATTTGCACCGGGTACGATCAATTGCGGCTTATTTAATTGACTTTTTTTTATTTTTTATTTGATTGTGTTACGTATGTAATATGTTAATTCTAAAATAAACAAATACAATATTGATAGAAGTACTGACAAAAATATACTGACAGACGAACGAAAATTTAGCCAGGCTTGAAGCAGAGACGTTCCACTTGCTTCTCCTGCTTGCTCGCCCGGGTAATGAACGTGATGAATTATTACAACATTTTCTTTACTTACACAAATTTAAGGTGGTTTTCATAAAAATAGGAAAGTTCCATATTATTATTTTATTCCGCTTAGGTACTAGTTGAAGCTCGATATAAAAAAAAAACTTAATCCTATGATCCTACCTACTCTTTTAGGAAAAAAACAATGTTTTGCAAATTAAATGTAATGGGACTTGCCCCCGGACAAATCGAGTTATTACTCTGGCTAAGTAAAGTCTTTGCCATATTTTCGCAGACGTGGAAACCACTTACAAGTGCGAGACAAATGCATTACTTAGCCAAAGCAATTACTAGACTTGTCTATAAATACGGGTGTAGAATTCTTAGAATTAAATGTTTTTGGATTTCCTACGGCATTAAAATTATCACACTAAATTTTCTATGAAACCCGAAGTAAATAAAATAGTAGACAAGTCTGTTCTTTGTCTCAGCACCCGCTGCGAGGCGCATAATCCAGGGTACGGACTAAGGGGTTGCCGTACAGGCGCTCGCCCGCGCCGGCTCGTCGCTCGTCCAAGCGCACCCGCACGTCACGCTGCGTCCCCCAGAAGATTAAAAAATCGCCACGTTTCACTGTTTATCGGGCGCTTTGGAGTTTGTCCCTCCCTAGGGTGTCCGTAACTGATATCACACGATGATTAAATGTTTCTGATTGAAAACATTTTTATTTGTGTTTAATTGTTAACAATTTTTGTTTTGTAAGTAAGTAGGTACTTCAAAGGGGTATCAATAAGGAGATCGATGTGAAAGTCATTTTGATATCATCCGATTCTATCTACATTCGTGTTGTAATTAATAAATAAATAACATACAGGTAAAAATTCAAAAATACTTTTGTAAATAAATTAAAACTTTATACGTGTAAGTATAGCTTAAATAATATACTTAGGTAGGTAAAGTAGCCGTTCCTTGTAGGTATATCAAACTTAATCTGAATTATGAGGTAGTTTTACTTACAAAAAGAAGAGACTAAACGCTTTTCATAGAACTGAACGGTTTCAACAACCAACATCGGATGACCCTTCGAGAGATTCCCTCGAATGATTCACGAAAATATTCAACGATTTTTTTTAAACTCAGTGTAAATAAATATAGGTATAAAAGTTAATAATGCGCAGTGTGTGTAAGTGAGATGATGCCAGCAAGGGATTTTATTATTAGGGCATTATTGGGATAACCCCTGCGGCGCGGCTCGTTTCCTCAACCCCCTGGCCCCTTACCTCGCACCGGTCCCTCCCTCCTCTCCTAGAAACGGGCCTTTGTCTGTATCTACCTCTTCCCGTTGAGTTTGCTTTCAATTCTGTGCACTTGACCGAGCAAAGCGAGGTCTAAGTGTCAGAATCTGAAGGCGGAGAATGGTTCAAATGCCGTCTTTCTTTGCATTTCAAATGATGTCATTAGCGAAATTATTTAGATTAAGATACCTATTGGTTATTCAATCTCTATCTACCTATAATTACCAATTATTAATGCTGGTTGACCTCGCCTCCAAATTCTACCTACTTATAAATTTGAAAAGACTGCTCAGTAGTGATAATTTTTCCATTATACTAGGTATATACTATACCATCATAAATAAATACACATATGAATGACGAATCCAAGTACAGCCATATTAGAGGAGGGACACGTACTTTTCTCATAAAACTGGCACTTTAAGGCTCAATAATTCGAAAAATAAACCCTTACCTAAATGAAAAATAGTGAAAGAGCTATCTGACGATACCCCTCACGATGAGGTAGACGAGAAATAAAAAACATCCCCCATTTTACATGTTCGGGAGGTGCCAAAAAGTTTTTAATTGTATGATTTTATTGACGTTATCAATATGTATACCTATACCTACCTACACATTTATATTAGTAATCAACGTTTTGTAGTTATCTTCTTCTAATATATAAAATTTACATGTCACAGTGTTAGTTACCGTACTCCTCCGAAACGGCTTGACCGATTTTTATGAAATTTTGTACACGTATTCAGTAGGTCTGAGAATCGGCTACTATCTATAATTTATAAGGCAAAACAACGTTTGCCGGGTCAGCTAGTATTACTATAAAAGTATCTCTGAGCTAACCACGAATCCACCCGTCTACGGACAGACGGACATGACGAAACCATGATAGCCTTATTAATAAACGTGGAGTAAGGTTGGAGTTATTTTACCACTTTTTGGGCCACAAAATTGGGCAGTAATTAATAAAATAATAAAGTCCAAAATTTTTGTTACATAAGTAATATTTATTATGTTTACTTTTAATTAACCCCCGCAGGAAAAAGAGGGGTGTTATAAGTTTGACGTGTCTGTGTGTCTGTCTGTCTGTCTGTCTGTCTGTCGGTCTGTCTGTCTGTCTGTCTGTCTGTCTGTCTGTCTGTCTGTCTGTCTGTCTGTCTGTGTATCTGTCTGTGGCACCGTAGCTCACGAACGGATAAACCGATTTGAATGTAGTTTTTTTTGTTTAATAGGTGTCTTTTGCGCGAGTGTTCTTAGCTATGTTTGATCAAAATCGGTTCAGCCGTTCATAATATATGTTGGTTGAAGCTCGGAAATAAAAACCGAATGTTTTCAAATATGCCCGAGTGGGGTATCAAATAAAAGAGCATTACTGTTGTGACAACAATATGCAAGTTTCATCAAAATCGGTTCAGCCGTTCAAAGTATATGTAGGGTCAAACTCGGAAATAAAAACCGAATGTTTTCAAATATACCCGAGTGGGGTATCAAATAAAAGGACGTGACTTTTGTGACAACAATAAGCATGATTCATCAAAATCACTTTTACAAAAAGGGTGAAATAAAAAATTTAAATTAAAAATTTAAAAAACCCCCGACTTAAAAAATCTTCAAAGTTAAAACAAAACTAAACTTTAAAAAGGCAAAAATAATAACCCGAAAACAAATTTCATGTCTCTGAGTAGGTATGTGGTACCTTACGTTCCCGCGTCGGGGGACGCGGGAATGTGTCACAGAAGTTGATGGTAACCGACTAGTGTCGTGCTTATAGTACCGCGTCCCCCGACGCGGGAATTGTTATTGAAAAAGTCCGGGGCTTAATAGCCCCGTGATACTGGACGTATAACAGAAATAAAAACATAATAAAATGAAAAAAAAAGGTACCTAGATGCATAGTCATGACAGATATACGTTTTATGTTTTATAAACATATTTACTCTAATGTCTTTATCCAGGGAGGAAAATTTAAACTACGTTTGTATGGAGAAAGAGAATGGAGACTATCCTCTTAAACCTAATTTCTGATTATTGGATTAATTTTTCATAAATAACTTGTTATGTAAAACATTACACATTTAGTTCCACTAGCACCGACTATACAGTTAGTTTTTACCCTAGATATAGACAGAAGTTTATTAGGACACACCAGTTGCAAAATTAAATGCAAATAACACCGTGTAGTGTAAACCGGAAACCAGTGTTTATAGAGCTTTAGTCGGAAAACAAACAAGGAGAATGCATAATAACGATTCGCCGTGTCAGTGTGGCGCAGTGGTTAGAGAGCTCGCCCGGCAAGCGAGGGGCGCAGTTTCGAATCTTGATCCGGAAATTTTTGGTCATGAATTTAAATTATTTTTGTAAAATGTTTCTAACCAGACGTTGATAGACGGAAAATCAATTTATATTATTTTAATGTAGTTATAATTATAATACTGTAGTAGATACTTTCCTTGCAATTATAAAATGAGTTTAAGCCCAGACCTGGTTTAAACCATGATTTGGGCATAGTAAAATAATGATTAAACCAGGTCTCTCACTTAAAACTGATTTTATAATAGTATGATTTGAGTTCCGCCAGTGAAAAGAATATAATATCATTAAACGTATGAATTTATATTTTCCCATAGTTAATCGGTGCTGGCTTATGTGGTGTTAGACGGAAAAGCCCCGTGCACACGGCCGCTAGGCGACCGACGCCGGCGGCGAAGTCGATGCACTGTGTCGATGTTTGCCACCAGTTCACAAGTCACGTGACGGAGCACCGTAGCCCCCTGTTTACCGATCGAGCTATTTTATATTGATAGGGATGTAGGGCATTGTGACCCGCTCGATAAATACAATGTGACAACCTTGATCTATGGGACGTGTGTACCTATTATTTTTCACGTACGATTCCACGATTTGATGGTTTGTAAATATTTTCTGACGGCGCGGCGTCCAATGTTATTGGTGCGTTCAATCAATTTGTCGATTGATGCTGGGATTTTGCAATTTGATTTTTGCTTTCACATAAATTGATTGGAAATGTTTTAGTTCAATTATATTACCTACGCTTCGATAGGTGATGGTGCACAAAGAAAAATAAACAATCAGATTGAAAAGGTTTATACAGATCCCAGCAAACATCGAGATTTTTTTGACGTCATCATTTCCCGAGTTGTTTGCCGGGACGCAAATATAAAAAGAACAATTCAATTTTTAAATATTAGATACTTACCTATTATATTGAATTATTGACACGGGTCGAGATAGCATTTTGAATATTTTTCCCGTAATTTAGAGGTAAAATGTTGCATTACCTCGTAACGTTTCATTAGAAACTAACTCAACTTTCTCGAAATCAGTAAAGTTGTTTATAATGTTCATTGTGAGTGAAACATCGCGATGGCAGACAGATAGCGATCGTCGAATCATATCGTAGATACAAAACGGGTCCACGTGTCAGGCGATATTGCCGGCGATTAGACAACAAGTGCCAATATAGACGGTATCAGGCGCGCGGGCGCAGGTTCCCACGCGTGTCTGACACGTGCCTTACCTGCGTCAAAGAGGACTTTTGATAACCTAACTTCCCTAACAGAGAGGACACTGCAAGCCAAATGATTTAAAACTAGAGTATTTATTGTTTGTCATTGAAAAAAAAAACAGAATTATTGTTGACAAATAAACACTTTTTCTGTGTTCATTAGTATTATATCATGAATACTATTCCGATTAATATTTTTTATACAAGGAAGTAGGTATTCTCAAAAATCAGAATATAGACGTTTACTGAGAAATGTCTTTCTTTTTTTCTGCGAACTTTGAATCATCAAAGTTCGTAAACAAAATTGAAATTCGTCCTGATTGTAGGTAAGTAGGTACTTTTCACAAAATATTATTTAGTGACTGGATATTTACCACGTTTTAACAACGAAAACACATTTTAAATAATATTATATAATATTTGTAGTGAAGAGGACCATGTGAGTATACAATCGTATGTCCTATCTATGTATTTTTTTAAGAACTTGTAAAGTAAAATATCTGTTTTATTTGATAATCTTTGGCATTTTGTTTCGAAATGTAAAGTACAAAGAGCTTATTGTGCAAAGCTTTTTCACATATAGTTGGTACTTGTGATGAACACTGTCTGACAAATAGATATACACACTTATTTGTTTTGTTGATGTAGATGGAGGGAGATAAAGACCTCGCATTGCTAAATTAAATAGTTACCTACCTAGAAAAAAAATAGAAATCGTTCTATTTAAATAAAAATATTTTTTGGCTAAAGAATATAATAAAAATTACCTTTAACCAATAAAATATACTTACTTGATTAGCTGTATTATATTAGGTTTAAGAAAACTTGATAAAAAACGTTTTTATCACATATAGGTTTTATGGCTCTAATGTCATTATCCAGGGAGAACTAGTAAACTTACCTCTTGGCACAGTGCAGGAGAGACAGTAAGTAAGGTCTTCAAAGTGCCGAGAAACGATTTTATTAGATTTTCAAATTAGAATTTGATAACGACGACGACACAGAAGCACGATTTACAAAAAAATAAGTCGGTAGGTAGGTATAATTTCACGAATTTACAAAACAATGGTTTAGGTACCTTTAATAAAAATAAATGAAAGCCGAAATGGGTAGAGCAGTTACTTTAAAACCAATAGCAAGTCGCGAAGCACAATATTAAGTATAGCTGCTTGCTTTTGCGAGCGTCTCGCCATCGGCATCGTGGTACAAAGGCGAGGCTCTAGGAATATTGCGAAGTGGCTACAAAAACGGCGGCCGGTGAACCTCATGTAAGTATTTCTTGACTTTTCTATCCTTAAACTTTTTTAATTCAAAAGATTTGTTGGTGCGGGTGTTTTCAGCATATATTTTTATGTATTTACAAAAAAAAAGAGTCGCGGGTTCTAGGTCCCGACTCCTTGAGAATTTCGAAAAATTCTTTATAGTCCTACACATGACAAACAACACACTTTTAACTTAGTACCTAAGCACTTTAAGTAATTTGCAACCGAATCCGCAACTTCCACCATTAGTGTAAACCCATGTCAACTAAAGCTTATTGAACCTTTGCGATTTTTCATATAGTATTTTATTTATTTACTAGTCTTTCCCGCTCAGTCTTGTCGTCCATAATGGAGATATCACGCTGCACGCTAGTCTCGTGGCCATCTCCATATTGATACTCCTGCGCGCCCCGCGGTCCAATCACCTCCGTTGCCTAGCAACGACCGTATACCTTCTCCCCGGGGCACCCACCTCTCAACTATAACATTCATAACAACACTTAATTGGGTTTTCTATTCTCTTGCACGAGCACTTGCCTATACAAGAGAAAAATTTAAAGAACGCCCATGTAGGAGAACTCCAATCGAACATTTTTAATCAAAACTATGCTTTTATGCCAATAGAATCAGTTTCAGTGCAACTGTTGTTAAAGCATTCTTGTTTAATGAAATGTTAGTTAGTTGCAGTAGGTTACGAATGAATACAGCGTGTTTCAAGGATGGTGATTTAAGCTGAAATTGAGTTGTTCTAGACGTCTAGGGAAACAACGTTTGTTCTACGACTTTTGTAAATTTGGAGTAGTTTCAGAATAGTTTGAGTTTAAGGTTTGCTTGAAAATCAGCTGTTCCTTAGAGTTTAAGGTCAATCCTTTTACTTAGTTCGAACTACTACAATCACAGACTCCAATCTATTATCTATACATGAATTGCCTTTCGAAGATATCTGTTTTTTTTTGGTGAATCAAAACCTCAAAATTGTTTCAAATTTTTTAATTATTTTACTTATTTTAGAGTTTTATTTACATCAGGCTTTGCAGCCTTAGCACAGGGTTGTGTTGGCAAGAACCTATTCCTAGTGCCGAACTAAATCAGTCAATAGTTCAATTTATTGAGTGAGTTTTAGCAGCAAGCAACACTTGGTAATATTATATTTGGAATGTGCTTATTAAGCCTTTTTATTCTTCTTCTTTTCGTATAATGATAAGGATCACTTGGTGTGAGAATTTCCGGCCTAAGGACTCTAACTTGACCTAACGACTGCCATCTGAGATAACAAGCGGGAGTCCAGGACAAATGTTTATCGTGCCTTCCCGGGCTTTCATTTGATACCCAACATGGCACTGTTTTGGATAATTATATTTTTTAATCCATGACTTTAATGCATCCAGACGCCACGCCTTAACAAACTTATTGAGACCTAATATAGTCTAGAACTGGCGAACCGTCTAGACTAGACGCTACTAACGATAAATCATTGGTTGATTTGGTTAAATACCTAGTATTGGTATATCTTTGGCACAGACCACGCACAGACAAACTGAGGTTAAAAATCAAACCTCCTTTTGCTGTAGTCGGGTAATTAGTGTAATTCGGGACTAAAAATTGAACAAAAAAAACAAAAACAAAAAAAGACAAAAATATTATTTATTATTCTGAACCATTATTACACTTACTCCAACTATTTATGTATTCTGTGCTTACTCATAAAAAATAATACACTTTGGGTACGGAGTACGGAACCCTAAAAAACGAATATTGCTTTTTAAACGATTTTTTATTAAAAACGTGGTTGCGAGTCCAGGTTGTGAGGTAATTGTCTGTCCACTTCAGCTGTAATCAAATCAAGCTCCTTTTACGTTTTGTTGTCCCACGTCGCTCGTATACATTGTACCTAAAAAATAAAGAATACCTACTCATTCTCTTTTCAAACGAAGTCAACAGGTTGCTCTTTGGCTAAAGACATAGAGAAAATATGTTTATGTTTATGCCATTAAGTCCGTATTTGCCAAAAAAAAAATGGGAAAATTCCGAGAAATATTCGGCAGCAACCGCCAGTAATGTCGGGACTTTGATTTGAGGTAGAAAACCCAGATTAGCGATATGATTACGAAGGTAAGATTAGGAGGGGGAAGTCGGTTATCTTACCTCATTAGTACCAAGTGCAGACTTATATGGTGGAAAGAGTAGTAAAAGTTATGCCTAAAAAACTCGGTCAGCCGCGATTCAGCCTGGGCCCGTCTGAGCTCAGCCCGTTTTTAGGGGAGCAATCGGGCCTGGGAACTTACCTCATCGAGTACCAAGTTGGGACTAATATGGTGGAAAGAGTAGTAAAAGTTATGCTAAAAAAGTCTGTCAGCCTCGAGTCAGCCTGGGCCCGTCTGAACTCAGCCCGTTTTTAGGGGATCAATCGGGGTAGGGACGGGCCCAGGCTGGCTTTAGTCTTATTTTTTAAATAAAAAAAAAAATTAAGTGGTCTTTCGCCACTACCTCCTGTTTGTCATTGACAATAGTCGTCAATGCTTTCTTTTCCTATTTTTGATATGATTGGCTGGCTTTAGTCTACTTTCTACCATGTTAGTCCCAACTTGGTACTCGATGAGGTAAGTTCCCAAACCCGATTGATCCCCTAAAAACGGGCTGAGTTCAGACGGGCCCAGGCTGACTCGAGGCTGACCGACTTTCCACCATATAAGTCTCCACTTGGTACTAATGAGGTAAGATGACCAACTTCCCCCTCCTAGTCTATAAGGATAGCGTTTTGTGGTTACTACGAGTTCCAGGAAACAGGCTGTAGCTTGCTACAACAACGCGTGCTACGACTGCTACGAAATGTAGCACATGCTACAACAATTTGTACCTTTAATATTAATATTGCACAACGTTGCTTGCTTGCTTACTAGCCTCAAGTGAAAGGATATACTGCACACTATACTTTTTTTTTTGTAAATAGGTACATAGGTACTCGTACATATGATACATAGATATATATTTCTTATGTTTTTTTCGCAAGGCATTCTACTAGAAAATGTATACAAGGAGAAATGCATTATCATGAATCCATCCGCGACAGGATTCGAACTTGTAGGTACCCTTCGCTTGCCGGGTGAGCACAACCGCCCAACCTTAGCAGCGCCCCACGGCTTCACCCGCGTATGTCCCGATCTCGCGGACAAGCAAACTTTCGCATTTACGAGTATACTAATATTATAAAGAAGAAAAATTTACTTGTTTGTTTGTAACGAATAGAAACTAGATCTAGATTTTTCAAAAAAATATTTCATCATAGAAAGTTCCATTATCGAGGAGTATCGAGGACTTACGCGGGTGAAACCGCGGGACGGAGCTAGTTTATAATATTAAAGGTATAATATGTAGTATATCCGTTGTCTAGTACCCATAGTACAAGCCTAGTGCTTAGTTTGGGGCTAGATTGCGCTGTGTGTAACGTCGTGCAATATTTATTATTTATTTATTAGTAGAATTTTTCGTCGCATGTGCACGAAAGGCACGCAACGAGCGCCCGCTGGGAACCCCTTGACCATTTGGTCAGCTAACTATCCACGATGGAAGAAGGAACAATGGGACTGATGTAAGTGTTTGCCCAAATTTTCAGACTTTGTCAAAAAAATCGAGGACGCAACTCCTCTGGACATACTTCGATAAATCTTATAAATTAAATTAAACAATGATTAACAGATAACTAAGTCATGTAATGTTTGTTTCTGTTTGTGAACTTTGAAACTTCATGTCACAGTTTAAACAAACGATACATAGTTTTTGAAGATAATATGTACGAATAATACGTGTGGAAAAATATACAGTCGCAGCGAGAATGTCAAAAAAACATTATAACAAGATTTATTGAATACCTAGTCCGAAGTGAGGATCTAAAGTGACATAAAAACTGTTAATTTGCTTCAAAGAATACATCGTTCGATGCTGAACAAGCATTCCTGTCGCGAATGACGCAATAAGGTGTTTACGCGGCTGCGAAGGCAACTATGCACTTTTCATAGGGCTGCCGTGCATGACAATCGTTTATAAGTTCAGTAAGGGGGTAAATAAATAAATATATTGTAAATCTAGCCCCAAATTCTAAGCACTAGGTTTGTACTTTGGGTAGGTACTAGAGAACGGACACCTACACTAAATATTATGCTTTTTTTTTGTTAATCAGAAAATATGATATGATACATAGAAAACACCCAAACCAGAAACTAATATATTAAACTTAAATTGTGTAATAAGGCGTACTATAGCACGTCAAAATATTTTGATGAGAAGAATCCATGGACATGATTGTTAACTGCTCCTGTTCAGATTAAAGATCTGTATTATGACGATTGTAATATAAAACATGATAAAAAAAATAATTGAAAAAAAAACCCCATGAGTTTCTTGTGGTTTCTTCTCATCGGAGGGCGCGTTCCGAAACCTCGGTAAATTAAAATCTCGACGTTTCAAAACGTACGTATGTGTGTATAATATACGTTCTAAATGAATAAAAAATTTTGAGTTTTGAGTTTTTTTGAGTTTTGAGTTTTGACTTTCATGTAAATTTATACTTGCTGTAAGAAATAAAAGGCTTTTTTAATTTTTATTTTTTTATTTTATTTATTTACCTTGACTGTCAGTCTTTCATACCTTGACTGACAGTCTTTCATATTTTGATACCTCTTACTAATCCCGTTTAAGAGCTAAAACATGTTTAGGAATCGATTTATGCAAGCCGACCTTACTATCTATTTCGGCTCATTTCATGGAAGGGTTGGTGACATTGACAAATTGGCATGCGGAATGGGCAGAGCGCGCGAGCGGTAACTGTTCGACGTTCGTGACCGTGGTATGCGAAGTCACGAAACACTGCGTTCGGTGCAACACACCCGTATGGGCACTTGCTTGCTCTATTGCTCTCTGCAGCGGCTACAGGACAGCTATGCTTCGTTTTTAGGATTCCGTAGCCAAATGGCAAAAAACGGAACCCTCATAGATTCGTCATGTCCGTCTGTCCGTCCGTCCGTATGTCACAGACACTTTTTCCGAAACTATAAGAGCTATTATACTGTTGAAACTTGGTAAGTAGATGTATTATGTGAACCGCATTAAGATTTTCACAAAAAAATAGAAAAAACACAATAAATTTTTGGGATTCCCCATACTTAGAACTGAAACTAAAAATATATTTTTGGATAGGTCTTCAAAAATGATATTGAGGTTTCTTATAAGTTAACCCTTCCAGAGTGGTAAAATGTGTCCCCCACCTGTAACTTCTAAAATAAGAGAACGATAAAACAAAAAAAAAATTGATGTACATTACCATGTAAACTTTCACCGAAAAATGGTTTGAACGAGATCTAGTAAGTAGTTTTTTTTAATACGTCATAAATCGTAAACCGCAATTTAACTTTCAAAACTAAACCTAATGAATAGTACGAAACCCTTCGTGCGCGAGTCCGACTCGCACTTGGCCGGTTTTTTGATTGTAGACTATGATTTGACACATCTTCCTAAAGTAAATATGTCAAATACAATGAACGATAACGTCAGATTATAGTTTGAAATTAAAATAAGCGCCATAGTCAGTCATAATATGGCGATAATACGATGATGCTCAGATACTATTATATACCCATAATCCCATAATGATGTTTCATGACCCGACCCGACCTGACCCTTTTGGTAGAAATCGCTTTGAGCGATAAGACCGCCCATTGTGCCACGCAGATTTAAGTTGTTTATGTTTTTTCTTTGAATTGTAATTGTATCTTAGTTTGTAACAATAAAGAGTTAATCTTAAGGTAGCCCATTGTACCACCTAGATTTGAGTTGTTTATTTTTTTTGTTGTTATTATTGGTGTTTACAATAATTAATTGATCGATTAATTTGGGACTGTACACTGAAGTTTAGATAACACACTTTCTATAATTAGAATGTGTTATCTAAGCCTTAACTTCGCCCCAATTTTTGCATTACCAATATTACCACGTCCAAAAATGACGAACAATAATTGTTCGTCATTTTTGGAAATGGTAATACAACAATTATTGTTGATAATTTTGCAAGATACCTATCACAGACCTTTAGGATCAAAATGTTCAACCCGTTTATGTCCCTACATACCTAATACATTTTATTCTGCCCGGTTACGTATGTTTGAAAATAGAATCACCTTGGATTATGGTAGGCAGGTACGATCTATAAATAATTTCTATTTCTAACTCCGAAATGTAATATGGGAAAATTATTTTCGTATTTATTTATTTTTAGGTTAGATAGCTACCTACTTTTATCCTAATTATAATTATTTTTTCTCAGGAATTTATCATTTTCTAGACGCTTAATTAAACTAACATGTTAAAATTAAACAAAAAACAAACGATCATATTAAAAAATCAACATCGTTCTTGTTATCCTTGAGTTATTCCATTTTGAATTCAACAGTTTTATATTTTTTATCTCACACAGCTAAGATATTAACAATACCTCTGTAGTGGCGAAATACCCCACCGATCATAAATCATTATCGATTTTTTTCCTAGATTTACCTAAATTCGAAGTTTCGCATAGATCGGTTCAAAAGTATGACCTGTAAAGCAAGATTTGACTAACATTTGCCAGACGAAAGAAAACGTTGCCGGACTTGAAACAGAGACGCTTCCTGTGGACGTTTCGCTCAGTCGGTCAACTATTTGTGTAAGCAAACAAATAAGTACGATAAAATACAAAAACAAATTCAATAATCCTGTTAGCAATATTTGCTTACCTTGGCTAATAAAATAAGCGTGAAATAAACATTAATCGGATTTACGAGTAGGTACAAGCAAATTTAGATCCCAATCCGTATTTGATATTTGTTATTTGATTGCAACTAATGTTTTATAGCAGATATAGTAGACACAGCGCACAATCGTAAAGTTGCAGTCGACATGTTGTCGCGACAGCATAAATTTAGTTTACGGAACATGGCAGAGTCGCGCCGTTTCACCCGCGTAAGTCCCGATCCTGCGTGATTTTCCAAAAACAATTTCTTAGTGGATACCTACACACCACTAAGAATACACTCTCCAAATATCATGGCTTTAGGACAGCGGTTTGAGCTCTGCGTTGATATATAAGTCGCTACCTTTGGAGTATTTTATTTGGAGTATTTGGTATACAATATACCCGATAGGTACCCACTGCCAGACAGGGTAGATATTATTTTTATAAATATTTTGCATATTTAATACTTAGGTAGGTACTTATTATACGCGTTTTTCTGTGTTATGTTCTATTTGTGTAACTTAATTATATTTCTCTTAATATTACTGCCCCAGCCTATCTATTAGTATAAATGTCGTTCATAGTTGTCGTTAGCCGCTGCAATCATTGTGCACTGTCTGTGCGACATATTGACATACGTGATCGGTATAACAGGTGGCGTAATGCGTCGGATCAGTCTCTACAGAGGGAGCTGTCGTAGGTCAGACGTGCTGTGGCGACCCGTTCTGGGATAAGCAGAGTTGATATTGTACAGTAGCATATGGAGGAGTTATCTCGTCAATACCGTTCTAAAACCAATATTTTACCATAGCACAACGAAAACGCACGTGCTATGGTCGCAGTTCAAGCTTTTCGTAATAAAATGTGTAAACTGTAAATAATAATAATAAGCCCGCAGGGCACCTTGAGTTGCCCGCAGGGCACCTTGAGGCGAGGTGTCGGGGAGTAGCGACCCCGCGGCTACCCGAGTGCTCCAGGGGGAAACCACCGTTCCTCACCTCCGGCTTGCCTTAGTTGGCTGGTCGGAGTGAACACTGACGAGGAAGCGGTCCCCCGCCTCTGGCTTGCCTTCACCGGCTGGTCAGAGTGGAGTCGCGAGAGCAGAAATGCTCGGAGGATGGACACCTCACGTCAGTGATGAGTTGGCCCACTCCACAGGATTACCTAGGATGGTTTAAAATCTGGTGAGGTTGCTCCATCCTTCAGCCACTCACGCCCCTGTTGCCCCCTGGCTGTAATTTGCTCGGCTTAATTAGGGTGGCCCAGTTTGTGAGTTGGCGAGTCTCCGCCTGCCATTTTTACATGTTTATTGAACATTGTTACGGCAGGCGCCATAGTCCCCATAGTTCCCCCCAGTATCCAATCCACTACCAACCCATTTCCATAGCCCAAGTAGTTTTTCACCCGTAGTTTACACAATAGTTCTATCCAAACCGGGGGTTGTCCTTGGTTGCATTTTATAGTGTAGACAGGGATAACCGCAGGTTTGGTGTCCATCACAAAATTTAAATTAAAATGTTACTAAAACAGGCCTCTACGTGTTGGCTTCGGCCCCACGCACGCCTTCCAAAGGTCCGGGTGCTCCATAGCCCCGAGTATCCGTAATGGTAACAACAAATAATAATAATAAGCCCGCAGGGCACCTTGAGGCGAGGTGTCGGGGAGTAGCGACCCCGCGGCTTCCCGAGTGCTCCAGGGGGAAACCACCGTTCCTCACCTCCGGCTTGCCTTAGTTGGCTGGTCGGAGTGAACACTGACGAGGAAGCGGTCCCCCGCCTCTGGCTTGCCTTCACCGGCTGGTCAGAGTGGAGTCGCAAGAGCAGAAATGCTCGGAGGATGGACACCTCACGTCAGTGATGAGTTGGCCCGCTCCACAGGATTACCTAGGATGGTTTAAAATCCGGTGAGGTTCCTCCATCCTTCAGCCACTCGCGCCCCTGTTGCCCCCTGGCTGTAATTTGCTCGGCTTAATTAGGGTGGCCCAGTTTGTGAGTTGGCGAGTCTCCGCCTGCCATTTTTGTACGTGTATTTTTACATTGTTACGGCAGGCGCCATAGTCCCCATAGTTCCCCCCAGTATCCAATCCACTACCAACCCATTCTCATAGCCCAAGTAGTTTTCATCCGTAGTTTACACAATAGTACTATCCAAACCGGGGCTTGTCCTTGGCTGCATTTTATAGTGTAGACAAGGATAACCGCCGGTTTGGTGTCCATTTCATACTTTGCGATTAAAATTGTGACTGAAACGGGCCTCTACGTGTTGGCTTCGGCCCCACGCACGCCTTCCAAATGTCCGGGGCTCCATAGCCCCGTGAAACGGAGACGTTACAAACAATAATAATAATAAATTAAATACACTAATGGCATAGGCTATTCCCGAGAGATCGGGATACGATTTACTCGGGTAAAACCGTGGAGCGCTGCTAGTCGTAGGTGAGGGGGATTAACACGAAAGTTTTTTTTATTTATATAAAAGTTATGAAAAGTATATAAAAGTTAAAAATTAACTAGGTATACCTAAGTAGGTATTTTTATTACAAACAATTATTTTACAATAGTAAGCTGGTGTTTGATCATTATTTGAGGCTAACCGAAGTTTTTTAAGCATAACTTATAGTCTATTTTCCACAACATTCGTCTTAATTTGGTACTCGATGACATAGGGTTAACCCCTCGAATGGGACCATAAAAATGGGCTGACTGAAGACGGACTAAAGAGAAGAAGGGCCAAAAAAAATCCCTTAACAGACTTTACCTGACCTACCGTTTCCTGAAGAAGAGACCGGTAAAGTTCTCGAAATGTTGAGCAATGAAACAATGCTAATAAGTTAAACCTATTAAACACCACGGTATTAAAACCGAAAAATTCGTATAATTTCAGAGTTAATAGTTTTAAAGTGAATTCGAAGAGCGTATAAAACATTTTCATAATCCCAGTAGACCAACTTACCATAAATTCTCAAGCAGTAGATATAAGGTACCTATCTACTCTAGTGAGTATAGACCTAGTGGGTAGGTATAGATCTATTTGTTGGTATAGATATACACATATCTACTGCTTGCGTTGTATCTTTGCAGAACGCACGTGACTTCGTCGTAGTCTTGTCGTCACCGCTGCGATATTAAACTAGGTGCCAGAGGATCTCAAACTTTATACCCGTTCCCTGTTGGCTGCACTACGCAACCACGGACGCTACTTTGCTGTTTTTTTTATACATATCACAAATGAAACTGTTGCATTCCGCGTCTATCTTTTTGTCTGCCTGTTTGTTTTCCGCTAACTTGTAGATTCACTTAGATCAGAGTCTTCGATCAGAGATTTTTTCCCGGAATATTTAAACCTATATTATAGTTACTAGTTACAGTCTCTGTTTTCCTATCTTCTAGCTGTGCTGCCGTATTCCCTATCTACCTACATGCTACTAATATTATTGAGGTGAAAGTTTGTGAATGTGTGTGTTTGTTGCTCCTTCACGTTGAAACCACTTAAGAGGATAGTCTCCATTCTCTTTCTCCATACAAACGTAGTTTAAATTTTCCTCCCTGGATAAAGACATTAGAGCAAATATGTTTATGCCATAAAACTTATATCTGTCATGACTATGCGTCTACCTTTTTATTTTTTTCATTTTATTATTATTTTTTATTATTTTAATTAGAAAATAAAAAATAAATAAAAGGTAGATGCATTGTCATCTATACTATTAGAGATGGGCCGACTGCCGACTAGTCGGCTTTCCCGACTAGTCGGCGACTTCAACCGACTAGTCGGCAACTGACAATTATATAATAAAACCAATATTTATTCAATTAGTAGTACAGTTTAGAAGGTGGGTAGTCAGAAAATCGTAAACAAAACACGTCATAGCTTACATACATCATCTAAACATCTAAAATGTCATAACTATGCCTCAGCTCCATTTTATTTTCCAACTTTTATTTTTATTTCAACCATTGTTTCGAAGTTTCACTACAGCTTTCGCAGTGCAAACTTATTCAAAAATGGCAACAATCGCCGAGTGATCTTGATTAACCCAAATATCTCGGAATTATAATGATCTGCATTGCCGACTAGTCGGCTAGTCTGCTAGTCGGCAGAACCCCTAGTCGGCCCATCTCTAATACTAATATTATAAAGAGGTACTTAACGGTGGTAACATGTATGTATCTATGTATGTATGTATGTATATTGGGGGTAATGTCCGAAACTACTGAACCGATTTCAAAAATTCTTTCACCATTAGAAAGCTACATTTGATCCCGATATTCCCACGGGATCAGGACTTACGCGGGTCAAACCGCGGGAATCTGCTAGTAACAGATAACTCGGTGGCATTGTAGGTATGTAGGCGAGGTTATTTTATGCTTTTTTTTTAAGTCGGCTTCATTTACCTTATTAAATTTGTTTAATAGACATTAAACCATCCCACTTAAAGATACTAACTAGCTTACTAATCAGATTGTTTCATCTTTCCGTTCTAAGAATAAAATAAAATAGAATATCAGTGGCATTGATTATGGTTAGGAGTTTACAAATATTTGGACAATTGTTATCATGCTGTTGCTAAGTATCTTTAGTTATTAGTCTACACTAATATTATGACAGATATAGGTTTTATGGCATAAACATATTTTGCTCTAATGTCTTTATCCAGGGAGGAAAATGTAAACTACGTTTGTATGGAGAAAGAGAATGGAGACTATCCTCTTAACTAATTGGGATGAAATTCAGAATGGAGGTAGCTGCAGACCTGGAATAATACAAACGCTATATTTATTATATTTATTATTTAATACGCTTTATTTATTCTCGATACACCGGAGGATACGGAAGTTGAACGGGACAATGTTAGTAAATTACGAGTGTTAAGTATACTACTCTATTCCCTACTATCTAGTAATGTAGTTGTCAAATTTATTGAGTACATATGAAACGAAAAGTTCTTATTAAAAAAAACGATTAATGGTACATTTTCAATTGGATAAAGTTTGAGATGGTGTGTCTCTTGCTCTAAGAGCGGGAGGGGGCGGAGCGGGCGGCTGTAGCTCGGCGTGCACATTCGCCGAGAATCGTGCCAGAAAAATTTAATTGTGAAATACGACCCTCCTCCGAGAAGAAAGACCCTCACGAATCGGATTCTAAACTTCATATAAAGAAACCAGCGAAAAAATTCTTTTTAAGTTACCCGATTAAAGAGAAAAGGTTTTCTTACCCGACTGCCGAAGGAGGGTTATGTTTTTCAAGCCAATGTGTGTATGCATGTATGTATCCAATTTTTGTTTTGACACTTGCTGTTAGCCGAAACTGAACGGTTCGATGGATTTAAGCATAGGGATATAAGATTCGTGATGACAACGCGTGTGTGATTTCTTTTAATTCTCAAAAAAATATTTAATAAATCATAATATAGCAGAATTTATATAGGGTGATAATGTAGGGCCTAAAAATTGTTTTATCTTTGAATTATATCAAGTGCGGTATTTAAAAAAAGTGTTTTTCATGAACGTAGCGCGTTTATATGGTAGGTACTTAGTTGAGAATTCGATATAATTATAATGAAATGACACTTTCCAACTAGAAAACACTCACTCGTAATCGTAACAATGAGTTTAAAATAGACTAGCTGTGCCCCACGATTGCTACCATGTTTTACATGAGATCTTGAGGCGTACGAGGTCTTGACACAGAAAGCCACTTTCGCAAAAATCTCACCGAGCATGTTACTTTCACCGCAAAATGTTACTTTGGCAGAACGTCACTTTCGTAAATAGTCACTTTCGTAGAACGAGTTGTCTACTGGCTAGGCAGTAACTCGCACGCTAGCTCGCACTGTGTAAACGAGCTAAACAACCAGAAGGAGGAACGCGACGGGTTGTCGGCTTTCGGATTCCGGACTCTCCGGCATTTCAAGATCCATTAGCCCTAGCTATATCTCCCTACACTTTCACTTTCAGGGCACCCATTCTATTACTTAATTTCCTCAACTATGCTTCAGCTCTGCTTAATTTTGTCAAAAACGGTTCAACATTTTTTGTAAATTTTCCACATTTCCGCAAATGCTTTTGAATTGCCAGTGATTTCCAACAAAATTACCCACAATTGCTAAAGCGTTTTAGATAAAAAAAACAGAGCTGTAGCATATTTGAGGCATTTTAGTTATAGAATAGGTCCCAGTGAAGCTCGCACTAAGACTAGTCGCGGCGGTGCCACGTAGCGCTAGTTTCGCGATTTACTTTGTCTTAAGGGGAAAGGATATGATAATCTACTCTTTTCTCTATACAAACTTTACAGACGATTATTTATCAATCTAATTTTAATTTATATTCTAATTAGAAAATAATTAAAAAAAACCGTACGTGTTGTTTTTTTTACTTTCTAATTATATGCCAACCATGGTCATGGCAGATACTATAGGTTTTATGGCATAAACTTATTGCTCTAATGTCTTTATCCCAAGAGGAAACAAAACAGTCGACTTAAAACAATCAATCATTTACCTATTGCTTGCTAAGTGTAACAAGGTTCTTCAAAATAGTTTAGCACTTCACAACTTAGCGCCTTTTCCAGACAATGCAAAAACTTAAAATATCTATCTAAAACTAATCTAATAATAATATTTAATATTCATTGATCACCTCTAGCTCTGCCCAAAATCCAAATATTTTTTTACCGAATAGAAAGCTTTCTCTATGAAGTTATTTTGATTTTTGACGTCTGTATGGAGAACGAGTAGGTATCCTTCCCCTTAACCACACAATTTACGACACTAAATGGCGACACTACGGCGGTGACGCGTATTGCTCTTTTACACTGACACGTGCAATAATCTCGATATCAAAAAAAAGTCACTAAAAACTCTTTACCATAAAATAACAACTATAAAATCACATGATTAAATTACGAACAGTAAAAAGTAAAAACCAAAGCAATTAATCAAAATATCAATTAGGTAACAGCGAGCAGTGTGCATTTCGAGTTCAGTGAGAGGGACGCAACCCGCACCCTGCGCTGCCACCACGTGTGCCCAGGAATGCAGGGGTAGGGCTCCAGGGGTGCATAACAATTGGCGACCGGCATATTGCAGCCACTAATCATATACGCTTTCCTATAAGAATAATTAATAGAATGTGGTGCATGATATATCTACTTTCAACTGGATTAAGATTTAATTTTTCAAGTTTGTCGTTCTTGGAATCGCTAACTCTTAAGCTCAAAATACACGAAGATACTGGCACTGCAACTTTACCTATAGAGTCCACACCTACAGCACACATTATAAAGAAATTCGTGCATGTGTGCTGTACGTGGGGCTCTAAAGGTAAAGTTGCAGTGTCAGTGTCGCCGTGTATTTAGAGCTTTATAGAAGAAAAAATAAAGAAATGAAAAAAAAAGGAAAATAAAATAAACTATGAATGATCTGTGAATTGTAGAATAGATAGCCATTATCTAGTCATCGGCATGCGAACTACTAGGTAAACTATGATAACGTACTCTAGATATTTCTAAAGGAAACCTCGCCTAGGAGGGTGTGGTGTTTGGTCCTATTACAACATTCCTACGCTCGAGCACATCTATAAATATATCTACTTTATTTAGCAACAAAAGACAAAATGACATAAAACCCCCAAAAAAAGGCTATTGTTCGCTACGAACTTCAAATATAATTATACGTTTGTCAGATACCTTCGTAGATGACACCGTTGCACCTTCATGTAAACACTGCCACCAACTTATCTGATCAAGCGGACAAAATCAAAACTAAAAATCGACTATCAGAAATTCGTCAATTCGTAGTAAACTAACGCCACCGCTAACGGCACAGATAACTTTGTCGGAATATAAAGTCAGGGAGGGAAATTAGTCAAGGCTGATGTGTAAGGGAAGGAGGGAGGGCAGTAACGAGCCATGACGCATGATCCCCGTGACATCACGGTTAGACGCCCGATTTGAGCCGCGCACCGCTTGCATTAGATTTGAGCCGCGCACCTATATCTCGCCTCGCCTCGCGCCTCGCCTGCGCACTTAGAGACGACAAATCTGCATGTAATCTTCAATTACACACTTCTATGTAGGCAATGAATTAACGCTAGTGTAGAATATACATGTACGGGGTTTTTATTGCTTTCTTTGAGCAATATGGGTTCAATTGTTTTTGTAGAGAATTGGGCAGATTTACACGTGCCAGTAAAATAGGACAGTAGCATACATACCTACTAGTTACCACCACATTGTCAATACATGTTGCATGCCACTACGCTCATGCAAGTACTTACCTACCTGTCAAGCAGTGATTCCGACAGATGTGAAATTTTCCACACAAACAAATTAAAATAAAATTAGTTTACTTATCGATTCTTCCTTGCATTTAATTACAGTTTGACCTTATACTAATTCCGATTTCTACGCAATAAGTGGAAAACAGGTGTTGGTGTGTTCACAGTTCACACACGTATATTGGGCCTTTTTTCATTACTGGCTTACTAGCTTGTCAAGTTACAAACGTTGTGCATTGGCTTACTAGACTGGCTTTAAAATTGGCACACTGTAGGTGCTCAATTCCATGCGATAGTGAAATAAAAATTAAGCCTAATTTTATAGTTCGTTCTTAAACGAGGCCGTTCGTCAAGCAAGTAGGTAGAGGCAGTGTACAGTGTGGTGTCAGCAGTAGGACACACGTGCGGCACCCCACAGACGCATAAATTTCGCTCGGCCATTGTGCGTCCTGACGTCACACGTTCCCGCGACATACAACATATTGCCGCCGAATATTAGGGCACATTATCTGAGCATTGTACGTACGCACCCTACATAGTTGATGTTACGTGTGTGTGTAAGGATCTAGGGATCGAATTTAGTTATGCCCATCTTTACTGTCATGTTTGTCAATCTTGATTCGGGTGTTTGCTTCTGCTTTATTGCTTTTATTATTAGTTACAAGGTATATCGATGAACTGGAGGTGGAATACAGGTGGCCTTTGCAGTTAAAGATGATGGATGATGATCTAGATGTTTTTAACAACGCAAGCAACTTTAATTCATGCTAAGAGATCTACTCTGTGCGTACAAAACTAAAAAAAACATCTTTTCCACCCACGTATAATTAGAATTGCTTTTTATTTGAGTCTACCTATAAATTAAGTTTGCGACAGCTTTACCGCAGTGGCTATTTACAACTGTCTTCCTTCTAATGTCATATCTAGGTACTGTTAAAGTCGAGATCAATGTTCAAACTTTATTATTTACAAAGTCCAATTAAATATATATGTTATAGGCAATGTGTATGATCCGGCATTGTATAGAATGCCTAGGCATTGTATACATTGCCTAAAACGTTCAGGCAATGTGTATAATACGATTCATTTCATACATTGCCTAGGTATTGTTTAAAATGCCCGAAGCGCATCAGGCAATGTGTATAATGAACGACGGCAGCGGTCGCCGAAGCGCCTAATACTATAAATAAAAACATTATTAACATTTATTTCATATACAGTGCGATTTTTATACATCACGCCTTTTTTATTTACAGAATAAGGCGGTTTGGCGACCGCTGCCGCGGCACGCTCGCTTCGCTCGCTCGCCAAAGCGCTGCGTGTAATCATGTTCTAACATTAACCTAACCTAACCAAGTCGGGGTGCTCCGTTTAGTTTTTCCATGCTTTAGATAGTTAGATAGCATCGGGATTTTAACTGTAAATATGTTAATATTAGATACCTATTCGAATACGTACCCCCCCAAACCCCCTGCTAATATATAAAAGCTTATTTTAGAATTTATAAAGAAATGAACAGGGCGACTTTCTGCAGCAATTTTTTGGTACGGTCAAGTGCACTTAGACCTTTACACTTGCCATTCGATTTTGTCCTAATATCGCAGAAGATAAGAGAGGTGGAAATGTCAAAATGTAAAGCTCTACGTACACTTGACTGTACGTTGTAAATGTAAATGTTTATCCGAAGGGAACTGCTATGTGAGAAACGCTGTCTACACAAAAAAACACGTTACATACATTACCTATGCGTCAACCGGCATTCTATACAATGCCTAGGTATTCCATACATTTCCTAGGTAAAGTGTAAAATAGTTTGAACATTCAATATCATTTCACACATTGCCTGGACGACCCCGGCATTCTATACAATACCTAGGAAATGTATAGAATGCCTGCATTATACACATTGCCTATAACATATATACAAAATAATAAATTAAGATGTATCACCAGGAAGCCAATTACAGAATTTCTTTCACAAACAACTTCTATGTAGATATCTCTTTGTCTGTGATCACCCGCGTAAGTCCCGATCCCGTGATAATATCGGGATCAAAAGTAGCCTTTTTTCTAGAAGAATTTTTAAAATTGGTCCAGTACTTTCGGAGATTACCCTCAATAAACATATATACATACATTATGTTACCAATTTTACCTATCTTCTATACATATAATAAAATCGTAACTCAGCGGTGTCTGTTTTTGGAAGATATAAAAAAAATATAAATTGTATGGGTATCTATTAACGCAGTAGAACCTATTTTTCTGTTTTTCTGGTTGTCTGTTTGTCTGTTTGTCTGTTTGTCTGTTTGTCTGTTTATCTGTTTGTCTGTTTGTGTGTGCCTTTGTGCCCGCTAATCTCAGAAACGGCTTAACCGATTTTAACCAAATTTGGTATTCAGATAGCTTTATACCCCGATTAACATATAGGCTATTTTTTATCCGGCTTTTTAGTCCGGTTATCCGGATAAAGTGTTATTTCTACTTTTACCTAATTAGTTTGAATGTTGTATTGAAGAAGTATGTTGTGTACACATTACTAACCGGATATCCGGTAGGTAATTAAAAAGCCGGATATCCGGCATGTAATTAAAAAAAGCCGGATATCCGGTAATTCCTAAAATACCGTATACCTATGTCTCTCCATATATTCGGATCCTTCGGACATACGGAAATTTATAACCTATATAATGTTTTTAACCGACTTTAAAAAAAGAGGAGCTTCTCAATTCGACCCGCATATTGTTTGTATGGGGATATGTTCACGCCGGACTCCAGCATATGAATATTCTTTTTAGATTTGGAAAGTGAGAGTCTCGAATTGGTCCCACAAATCGTTGGTGAAGATCTGATGAGAACCTTTGGAATGATGAGCAGAATAGCATCCCACAATGCAGTAAATTACTTATTTTTGGACTTCCATCAATAGAATCAGCTTATAAAGAACTCGATACGAATTGATGAACCACCTGAAACTACCTTCTCATCAGAAAACTCCTCAATGATTAAAGTTACGGTTACAATTTTGATATTTTTAGTGGCAGTCGAAAATGCACGAAAAAGGGAAAAAAATATAGCTGAAATCGGGCAGTTTTACTGGGTAGATGCAGATTGCATGTGGTTTACAAGGCACGATGGCAGCTGCGGCAAAGTGTGGATTCCGAGTCGAGGGTACCGCGTTCGAGTCCCGAGTCCCGGGCACGACGTTACGTTTTACCCTCCAGATGTCCCGTAAACCCGCGTCAGCGGGCTCGGAGGTTCTTTCCGCAAGAAAAGGTCCGCGTGGATGACAACCACTGAAAAAATCGCTTAGCCTCTGGTGGTGGCGGTGGACTCGGGGGGGTTTATCACCGGTTTTGGGGGCCACGAGACGGTAGTGTGACCGTGCCGAGGGAGGGGGACGGAGAGGGATTGTCTTTCGGGCAGAGATGAGGCTTGGAAAGGCCGCCGTTGTCGGGGTTGACGGATGTAGTCCATGAGGAATTCCGACTGGCCTCGACACTTGTGGAGCGAGGGACGCCTTTGGGGTTTAGTTGACAAAGTGTGGTAGTGAGCCCATCAAACCGGGTCATTTGCCCCGAGAGTGGCCTGACGGTACACGAGGGGCATCACTCACGTAAAAAAATATTACATTTAGTAAAGCTGCCCGACTTTAGATTATATAACAAATAAGTCGGTTGCTTTGTACAAGCTTATTATTATTATTTTATCCTTTTTTTCAAAGTCGGGTTTCAACTTTTATAGATTTTTGACACTTCTTCTTATAATAATGTGAATAAGCATGCAACAAGTTACATACCGATGTGCAAAAATCACACTTAAACAAACTCATCATGGAATCATGGCATTCTCTTCTGCTCTGTACTTTCCTGGTCGTTCGTTTAAGTGTAGACCTTTGCACAGCGATGGCTAGATGTTCGAAAAACGCTGACGAAGTTGCGGGCACAGCTAGTTTATAATAAAGATATAGATAGAAGAATAGAAGATAAGTATAGATTGGGGCGGGTGTTAAATAAAAATCATTAGTATTAAACAATTTGACAGTCTTTACGAAGAAATTCTATATCGACGGGTAAACGTTCACCTGTCGTCATATCGTGGGCAGCAACACCTGTGAATGACTACAGGTAATGTTCCCAGTGTACCTACCTAAATACCAACAAACTGGTTCTATTATCAAAGATAGGGCGGGCGGGTTTACACAGCGATACTGCGAGTACTGCAACACGATATCCTATCACCACTCGACTCTTGATCGAGATAAAATGGTTACAATTGATTTCCCCGCGATATCGTAGTTCGTATGTTTTATTGTTTCAAATCTACAGAATTAGGGGTCGACTGCGCTATCAGTGATATTTTTATCAATTCCAATAGGTCGATATTTTTTTGTTTGTTTGTACATTAGGTACCTAATAGCGACTCGCTTCGGCTTCACACCTGTGTCTATATCTGTCTATCCTTATCATTACTTAATATTATAATTGCGAAAGTAACTCTGTCTGTCTGTCGGTTACCCGGCTAAACCGCTGAACTGATTTTGATGAATTTTGGTATAGAGACAGATGAGACAGTCGTTTGATCCCGATATTCCCGCTGGATCGCACCTAACGCGGGGGAAACCCGGGGCGCAGCTAGTTAATGTCTTAAACGTCAGAGAAATCGGTAATCCGTTGCCCGTTGCATGGACTTGGATACGTTATATTTATTCACGATAGTAGTAGGGGAAAAGTACATATTACAGCTGAACAGTATTTTACAAGTTCATGTTGTAATTGAAAAAAAGGTTAAATTTTGAACAAATGCCATGAAAAATAAAATATATTGTATAGTTAGTTGTAATTACTTTTTCCAAATTGCAATCTGTGTTATTTTATGGAATTTACGAAACCCTACAATACGCGTAACCCGACAAGGCGTTTGCTTTGCCTTAGTGTTTTATTGCCTTGTTGTTTTAATTGTAGACTACGATGTGAAGTTCAACATCTTAGGAAGTTCAACATTAAGGAAGGTAAATATTTTGGGAAGTTTAACATTTGGAAAGGACAAAATTTTGTAAAGTTCATTTTGGCACAAAAGGAATCTGTCGTTATGGTTCTTTGTATTTGACAAATCGAAGTAGGTATACAATTAAAAACAAATTATATTAGGTAGGTATGGAGTTATAATAAAATTATAACAGACTTTGTTTTCTATTATACATAGATATATTTAATTTACAAAATTAAAAAATATACCTTAATAAAGGTGTTTCAATTTGTACGCAACCCTTCTTTCTGTGACTCTCTCCCTACGATTTATCAAGCTAGTCACAAACAAAAATCAAATTAGATAAATTAGATGGCAACATGTTGTCACCGAAACTCCCTCGACCGTAGTTTCGTCATTCGCTAGTCACAGCAAGCCACGGTGCACAACTATTGAACTGCCTCGCTGAAAGGTATACGAGTGTAAGATATCCCTATCACGATTCATGGGGATTTTATATTATTTTCTTTTAGTTATAAATACTCTCTCATTGATTGTTAGATGGGGTTGCTTATTCTAAATTTAAATTTAAAACCTACCTAGGTCCCTATTGAAGTAAGGTAAGTAAGACGTTTTCATTGTATAAGTAGGTAATCATTATCTCTCATTATGAAATGGTGTTTATTCACAGGAGCCATAGAACTATTTCTTAAGTACATAATGTGTGTCATGTATGTATATAAATCAACAACAATCATCTTCATCATCCGAGTGATGTTCCCGGGATCTCCGGAGCCCCGAGTCTGTTAAATATTGTCTGTGATGTACTTACTCCAAAACCAACATCAATATTTAGTTACTAAAATTGACGTAGATATAGGTACATTATATAGGTATAGTACACTAAACCGGATCTACAACATGTGATTATGGTACCGAATTGCAATTTGAATTGCAGTTAGGTGCCGTAAACACATGTTGTATTCACACGCAAAGCTGTGAGCAGATGGCGCTCTAGTCGACCATGCTTTTTTTTAATTTTGTGGTCTCGCTTGTACCTACTGTGAAGTCTTTGTGTTTTAGTGTTAAAATAATCTAAAAATAATCCATTTATGTCGGTGTCTTGTTTAGTCTCAAAGAAAAACTTCGTAGGAAAAATGCTCCTACTGCTGGTCGCCGCACACAAACGTGCAGTATCATTTGCTATGAAATTTTTAAATCTTATTTGATAGCTGATTCCCACAGGTTTCTATCTACGCTAAACGTTTTTTAGGAAAAGATGGATCCATAGATTCTTCTTCTGTTTTCAGCATTGTTACAACGCTCAACGTTTCGAGACCTTTCCAGGTCTCTTCTTCAGGATAGAATAAGTGTGATTTGTCATTCTAATGTATTAAAAAAAGTTACAGTGAGACTACCGTCTACCGTTGAGCGTTGTAACAATGCTAAACGTAATAAAAACCACGCGATTCAAACCGAAAAATGTCTTTAATTTCAAAGATGGATCCTTTTATTTTTGCAATCTGATGCACTACATTGAGGGATTTTATTTAAATATAGACGTAAACGTAAATGAAAACGCCGAAAGTTGTATAAATACTAACTATTTGACAGTTCGTTCATTCATTGCGTTGATCATTGCGTTGTAACAATGCTAAAAGTAATAAACACCACGCGATTCAAACCGAAAAATGTATTTAATTTCAATACAACATCGCGAAAACAGAAGAAAATTCTATGTAATTTTAATTTAAAAAAAAGCTAAGTATACTACCACAGTTTACCTGGTAGTTGTGCGCCTCGACGCTTATGTACCTACTACTTTCTAAACTGCTGTTTCACATATGCACACATCATGTATTATGTAGTAGATAAAGAACAATTTTCTATAACTCTACAAATACCTAGAGCAAACGCAAAAAAAGGTTAAAAAATCAACGTACCTACTACTTTCGAAAGAAAAACGGTTCAGCTATGCATTTCTTCACATATTTCCGGCATGCAACATGAATGAGACCTATACACATACAACGCAAAAAAATTGTCTCAAAAGCGGATTAGCCGTTTTTAAGAAAAATGACGACAGACAGAAAGTGTAAGAACACTTCTTATCGTATTTGAGTCGGAAAGTACGGTTTGTTGCATTAACAAGTAGTCAACGCAGACAGGTGAGGTGCTAATGTAAGCATCTATCGGTAAAGTTTTCCTTTTCAACATATAAGTATTACCGAAACGACTGTTTTGGTATCCGCTTACAGTAAATGTTCAATTTACATTGTTGGGGTAGGTATTCAAAAATATTTTAAGACTTTAATATGTAATTTTTTACTTTTCTTTTAAATGTCTTCAAAAACGAGGTTTTTTACAAGCTTGCCATGTTATTTCGTGTAATAGTTAGTGAACGATAAATTTTTCAAGTTTAATTTGTACCACATCCTCTAAACTTTGTATATTTCCAAACTTTTTCAATTCTTTTGACAATGTATTCTTATGATAATGTGTGACTTGATGCTAAACTCCAGGGTTGGGTGGGTACAATTATTTTATTTTATGACTCCCTGATAATGTAGCTTACTATTGGTAAAATAATTTTTGAAATCGGTCCAGTGGTTTTGGAGATTACCCCCAATATACATACAAAATACACGTTAACAACTTTACCTCTTTATAATATTAGTATAGATTATTTATAGCAACAAGCTATAATGTCACTAAAGTAAATTGATGGAACAACTGGATTATGGCTAGCAAGAAGTGTTTAGTCAGAAGCTATAAGAGCTTAAAAATACGCCGAAACGCTTTGAGAAAAGATTGGTAAACTAATGAAACGATTACAAAACTTCTTACTTTTTTTTTATCTAGCTAGATATTTCAATGGGATCGGAACTAATGCGAGTGAGTCCGCAGGGCGCTGCTATCTGCTATGAGTTAATAAAGCAGTAGAGTAATACCAAGTTCTAGTCTAAGAGTTCGAAAATTAAACAGCGCGGTAGCCCGAAGCTGCAATTTGACAGCAATCGAGTGGAGAGAAGCAGGCGCGGGCGCGTCGAAGCTTCTGTCAACAGAAAGGTTACGGTAAAAGCGGAATCAAAACTATGCGCAGATGGAAATAATTTCAGCATTTCCACGCCTTTCGACCGGCCGCAGAAAGCAATAAACGCGCTCCTCGAGGCGGTCGACAAACAGAATCGGTGTGTACACTGTACACAGCTTAGCGAAGTCGACGAGGAGGCAAAGTCGCGTGGCAGCCGCGTGTCTAACCCGTGCCACTCGCGTGCCCCACGCCTCCGCACAAATATTGAATACTGGTATCCTGAATACCGCTTTTTGGATATCTCACCTTTATTACGTGTGCACGAAGGATTACCTTCTGCGAAATAAGCGATGGATACAGCAGCCAGCATGCCGCTTATATCAATGAGCAATATGTCCCGATTTCACAGTCGACTTGCCAATGAATTTAGCAATTTTGTAATAGTTTTATTGACTGTTTCTAACTATTGGGGAGGTAAATATAAAAGGTAATGTTATCTATTTTATTACATAGGTATTCTTATTTATTTTTCTTTCTAGCTAGACTCAACTTGCCACTACCAATCTTATTTTCAAGTCTTCGTTTCTAGTTGTCTTACATCCATATTTATAGACGAATCTGAGTAATTTCTTTGGCTAAGCAATGTCTTGTTCGCTCTTATTGGTAATCACTCAGATTCATCTATAAATACGGGTTTTATACTCTTAGACCGAACCGAACTATGAAAATCTATCCATTATGAATTAGGTAGTAAGTACAAAAGTCGTATATTGATAAATAATAGAACTACCTACCTAATAATAATTTTAAATGCGAAAGTAACTGCCAGTTTGTTACGCATCACGCCTAAACCTCTAAACAGATTTTGATGAATTTTGAAATAGAGATAGATTGGACCATGAAGAAGGGCATAGGCTTTTAGTCCCGTAAATCCTGCAGGATCGGAATTTATTTTTTTAATCAGTCATAGCAACTTAGTGTTATGGCACTATTATATTTATTATTCTCTGGTTATGGTAAAAAGGTGGTAGGTAATACTTTTACCACAACTCTTTATGAGATTTGAAAGTAAAGAAAAAAGTCTATGTTCGGCACTGATTACCATTTTCACTCCACTCGTACATTTTCACGAAACTAAATTGATTAAAATAATATACGGCCGAAGTTGAACTATTTTACAATCGCGAAAATAGAAATCAATATTTAACCCACTTTCGCCAACACTTTAATTAACCATACGATGTGAGGGTCAGGCTAAATCAATCGTCATGCATAAGTCCAGGGGCGTCTCTAGGTCATGTAGCGCCCGTGTGCAAATATCTCATTGGCGCCCTCTGTTAAGAGCGATTGGTTTCATATAATAAAATCGTAACTAAGCGAAGTCGGTTTTAGAAAGATATAAAAAAATATAAATTGTATCGGCATCTATTAACGCAGTAAAACCTACTTTTCTGTTTTTCTGGTTGTCTGTTTATCTGTGCCGTTTTGCCCTCTAATCTCAGAAACGGCTTATCCGATTTTAATAAAATTTCGTAGGCAGATAGCTTTAGACCCCGATTAACATATATAGAAAAATCACTTTATCCGGATAACCGGACTTAATATCCGGATATCCGGATATAGTGAATTTTCTACTTTTACTTAATCAGTTTGAATGTGGTAAGTATGTTGTGTGGAATCAACACATGATTACCGGATATCCAGTAATTTAAAAAAACCGGATATCCCGAAATTCCTAAAATACCGTATACTTGTCTCTCCATATAATATGTAGTATATCCGTTGTCTAGTACCCATAGTACAAGCCTAGTGCTTAGTATGGGGCTAGATTGCGCTGTGTGTAACGTCGTGCAATATTTATTTATTTATTTTTATTTTATATATCCGCTTCGAACATATGGAAATTCTTTATAGTGGATGTTTTAACCGACTTTAAAAAAAAAGAGCTTTTCAATTTGACCCGTATATTGTTTTTATGTATATCCACATACAAACAATAAACCTACAGAGTTCACGCCGTACTCCGGCAGGCATATGAAGTCCGATTTATAATTCAATTTTTATTTGGAAAGTGAAACCCGAGATGGTCCCATAAAACTTTGGTGATAATCTGATTAAAACCTTTGAAATTATGAGCAGAATAGTATCCCACCATGCAGTAAATTATACTCATTTTTGGACTTCCATCAATAGAATCGGCTTATAAAGAACTAGGTAAAAATTGATGCACCACCTGAAACCACCTTCTCATCAGAAAACTCCTCAATGATTAAAGTTACGGTTACAATTTTGATGATTTTTAGTGGCAGTCGAAAATGCACTAAAAAAATAGAAAATAAATAAAGCTGAAACCGAGCAGTTTTACTGGGTTAATCCAGAATATTGCATATAGTTTACGAGGTACGATGGCAGCTGGGGCAGATGGTTAACTTCCGAGTCGAGGATACCGCGGTCGAATCACGGACCGGCGCGGCGCATTCACATTATATGGAACGGTGGCCAAGCTAGCCGAGTGACCGCTTAGTTCCGATTCGACGGCTGCGCGTTCGAGTCCCGAGTCCTGGGCACGACGTTACGTTTTACCCTCCAGAGGCGCACGAGGTAGGAAGCCGGGCTTGCCTGGCTTCTAACACGTAAACCCGTAAGCAGGCTCGAGGGTCCTTTTAGCGTAGAAGACCACCTCTATAAAAAATCACCGCAGCCCTTGGTGGTGAACTCGGGAGGGTGTATCACCGGCTTTGGGGGCCTCGAGACGGTGGTCTGACCGTGCCTCTCGGAGAGGGATTGTCTTTCGGGACAGAGACGAAGGCGAAAGGCCGCCGATGTCGGGGTTTATAATTAAAAATGACATTAAATAACCCCCATAGTTCCCGAAATGCGACGAAAAATATAGGTCAATGCAAACCAGAGATTCTGATACGGGGCTAGGTGTAGGCGAGTCGCTCAGGGACGCCGCGGCGCCCCTGAGACCGCTTCGCCCCTGTGCTTTGCACACCCTGCACTATAGGTAGAGACGCCCCTGCATAAGTCAGTTGCACCTGTGGTTTTACCACAATTACGTTAGTAATATGTAAACTGTGCCACAGTTTACCTAATGGTAAGTGTGCTTTGCGGCGCTTACTTTTCTATACAACGGTTTTACTATCTCGCCAGTTCTTTACTCGTCAGATCACTATCTCGCGACGTTCTTTATTCGTCAGTTCACTGCTACCAAGTTTCGTGAATTCGTTAGTTTCTTTATGTGGTCTGTTTATGGAACATTCTTTATTTGGATTGTCATTGTACAGTTTTATACAAATACTATCAGTGTGCCGCGGTTTCACAGGCATAAGTCCCGATCCCGCTGAATTTAACAATGTTAACACCCGACCGATTTGGATGAAAACGTGCTTAGGGATAGTTTAAGTAATGGAGAGTGACATAGGATACATATGATCCTGAAAATCGGGATTATGTGATCGGGATTTTCGTAAGGATGACTTTGCGGGCGCAGCTAATATTACATAATTATACTTCTGCACTGTAGACATACATATTTATGTGCCGTAGGCTGTAGCTGTAGCTAGTGATGGGTCAACTCGGAATAAATGTAACTCGAGTCAACTCGAGTTAAAATGCACGTAACTCGAGTTAGTAGGCATGTGTAACCCAATTAATTATTTTATAAACTTTGCAGCTTTACGCCAAAAAAAACCAAACCGATTCTGATGAGACTTAGTAAAAAATTAGCTGGAGACTCAAATTATTACATACATCCATTTTTTCGCAATATTCCCACGGGATCGAAATTTTTCAATTTCAATATTTCATCAAGAACGAGGCTTACAAAATGTGAAACCACGACATGTAGTTTTTTTAAATTTTAATCCTTTGGTCCTTACCGAGATTAGGCAATAGGACGGAAATAAAAATTAATTTATCGAATAAAATAAACACTAAATATGCGTTTTTATGTTAAAATTTGTTAAAAATAGTACTATTATTGAACTCGAGTTCGCAAGGTTTAACTCGAGTTGACTCGAGTTAATCGCAACTCGAGTTAACTCGAGTTGGCAACTCGAGTTGACCCATCACTAGCTGTAGCGGCTGTAGGCAAACTTTTTGGAAGTTCCTTCCTACTACCTCACCTGCAACATCAAAAAGGTTATTAATTTTATGAAATCGACCTTCACAAAGACCGTCGAATCCCCAAAAAAAAACAAATATTACAAAACAGTGAAAATGTCAATCAGTAAGACATTCAGTAAATTCTTTCAAAAAAATGTAAAAACATAGAATGTAAATTAAATTACTACCTAATCGTTATCGTGTAGGTTTTTTTTTATAATAAAATAACAACATAATCACAAAAAAGATGATATCCTGGTAAATGAATGACTAAATGAAAAAATAAAATCGGTCCAAGACTTGTCCAAGATGGCTGGGTGAGTGCAAAATGCAAAAATCCCTTAGGCTCCAGTCCCACAGGCTGCGACGAGTAGAGTGGCGAGCGGCGATGAGCGAGTGATAAGCCGCTAGTGGCGAGCGGCAAGTAGAGCTAAAAACAAGGTGCGTGCAGTGATGATGACTTATGTAGGAGTTTAAGATGTTTTGTTTTGTGTAAATTAATACTATATAAGTGGCCATATTATGACCACTGGTGATGAGCGACTAGCGAGCGATAGGCCACTAGTGCCAAGCGGCGATGAGTCACGATCCCGTGGGTACCTATTTCGAAAAACCCTTTCTTGTCGGATGCCTACATCATGTGAAGAACACACTCTCCAAATTTCAGCTCTATATTGTCAGCGGTTTAGGCTGTGCGTTGATAGATGGATCAATCAGTCAGTCAGTCAGTACAAAGCCTTTTATAGATGTAGATAAATAGGCAGTCTTGAATAAAATTATTAACTATGTACGCTCTAGGGTCCTTATTTTGAAATGAAGACTAGGTATGTAAAATTGGTTTAACCTTCTTAGGTAGACGAGACACATGTTGAAATATCTACCAAATTATAACTTATTCAATACATTTTCTTGAAGGAAGCCTTCCTTTACACCGACTCCTAGTTTCTTTATCGTTATGGTAATAGTGCAAAGTAACGGTTAAAGTGAAGTTACAAAAAAAAACCCGGCAAGTGCGAAACTCGCGCACGAAGGGTTCCGTACCACTATCACAATTGGGTACCGAACCCTAAAATCGTTTACCAATTTTAAAATTTGATAGGAAAATGTGACATATTTAGCTTTGATTAATTAATTAATTAATTAATTGCTTACTTCCATCATACGACCACACCACTAAAAAAAATAAAATAAAAAAAAAACTTTGCACAAAGAGAATCTGAAACTAATAATTAAGAAACTCTTTGGTAAGTGAAGGCAGACTGGTATATTTGACAGATAGGGTAGCCATTTTGAATTTCATGACCTACTCGATTCGATGTTTTTGAAACACGTTTGTTGTATGGGAGCCCCTCTTAAATATTTGTTTTATTTTGTTTTTAGTATTTGTTGTTGTAGCGGCAACCGAAATACATCTTCTGTGAAAATTTCAACCGTCTAGCTATTACGGTTCATGAGATACAGCCTGGTGACAGACGGACAGACGGACAGACAGCGAAGTCTCAGTAATAGGGTCCCGTTTTTACCCTTTGGGTACGGAACCCTAAAAATACTTCAGGGATGTCCAGCTGTTACTTTAACGTTAACTGTCGTTAAAGAAACTGGCTGCTAGTTATGGTTAAAATCTGAAAAAATGTTTTTATGAAATTTTTCCTCACTCACTTTGCACTCACATCACTCGCGGCGAGGCTCCTCAAGGTGGATATAATAAAAATAAACCATTGTTATGATTAGACTTAGTTTTGCAATAAAGGGGCTACCCTTCCACTTTTCTTCAATAATATATATGCGACAATGTAAATCACATGATTACTGCAAAAAAAATATACAAAAAAAAAACCCATGAGTTTCTTGTGTCTTCTTCTCATGTCATGGAGGTCGCGATCAGAAGACATAGTAGAGTAAATTAAATTAAAAAAAAAATGACATGTCAAAGAGATATCTTGCTAATATCCGAATGAATAAACGTACTTTGTTTTTTTTTTTCTTTTCTTTTACTACAAATCGAAGAGATTAACGTAAAAATGTAATGTGTTAGTTGTTGCACATGCTGCGCTGGAGCTCGTAACGCGGTCCCCGGTGGCGCCGGCGCTGGCGCGGCTACTGGCTTGCCCTTGATATGTCTAGTACCTCGCGATGGCGGCTCTAAGGGAAAGCCCGGCGCTCCTGGTGGGGGTTCTGGTCGCGGCCCTTCCGCCGCACGCTCCAACAATGATGGCTTTCAACTCCTCGATGAAGACTACATCAAGAAACATTTCAAGCTGCCGCCTAGAGCGCAATACCTTGATCCTTTTAGGTTGGTTTCAGTTCAGTACAATTGGTTATTGTAGTTATTTTGGTTTAGCCTGTTTGTCTAGCTTTCCGTTGATATTTCTGGTATAATGCGACAGACGCCCTCCGCTATACTTGGTGTTACCTACTTCTTCTTTTCGTGTAGTGGTGTGGCTCACCTTGTCCACCTTTTCAGGCCGCACTAAGGCCTCTAACTTGACCTAACGACTGCTATCAGAGATAATAACCGGGACCAATTTCTTAACTTGCCTTCCGAAGCACGGAGGAGCTCCAGATGTGCCACACACATCGGTCAGCCATGCAAGTAATGACCGCGCCAAGCGAAGCCTACTTTACTACCTACTTTAATAAGGCTAGTTACTTTAACTTGCCGTTGATATGTCTAGTACCTCGCTACGGAGGTATTCTGGAATAGCCCAGCGCTTCTCGAACCACGTACGCACTACCTATGTGCTTGGTAACAGTTGGTGTACGCAAGTAACGGTTACGGAGTTACTTTCCGCTACGATAGTGAGTACCCGGCTAATTGCCAGAGTTTCTTACAGACGTATTCACAAACGACCTTATGCGTGGACTCAGCTTTTGTTGTAGTTTGTGAATACCTACCTACCTTAGCCTCATGGTTTTGTTAGAAATTATACCGAATTATGCTCTCCATACAAAAAATAACGACCGAACCGCGATAGGAGCCCCAATGATTATAAAGTAGGTACTTATCTACTTTACCTACGTCTACTTATAATTTATTACCCATCACAGACGACCATTGATAACGTTTCCAATGACTCAAGAGGATGCGAAAAACTTCAACATGGCGAGAAAGACAAAGATCAACCAGCAGATCTTGGACGGCTTCCTCGACCCTGGTGAGGCGATCTCCGCGCCGAGCATATTTGTAAGTAACTGTTAATCCAATACTTGCTATCATTCCTTATTATGTTGCTCCTCGCGCAGCTTCTGCGCCGTAACTCGCGCTTATTACAAGATTAATAATTTGAGGGACTCTGTAGGTACCAATTAAGACAAGGTTCCAGAAACGCTGTTATACTGATCACCGCTTTGTTAAATATTAGACTTGCGCTTTGCGCATGGCGAGTAGTTGCGAGTAGTTCGATACCTCCAAATCATAAAGTCGGAAGCTTAAATTGCAACTTTTCAATACGACTATTTTTAAGTTCAATATTGCCTTATTCAGTCGATAAGCGCACATACACAAGCAAACTAGTTTTATCTTAAACGGAATATTCTCTTTAATGCTAGGGTATCCTAAAACATTTGAAATCATACGTATTTTTTTAGATATTAGCCAAAATTTAAAGATACAACCTTTTACGAGATACCTAAATAGTCGTATCTTACAGATACGACTTTAAACTACACAAACGCAACGCGTATATAGTCGTATTTTGTACTAACGACTCTTTGCGTCGGTATTATTTTCTATAATTTGATTGTAAATGATCGTATCTTGAAAATTACGACCGTATGCTATGGAAACTAAGAAATTCGCACTGTTAATATTAAAGAATCTATAGTTTCTAGTGTCTGTTTAGAACGATGTTACACCTTCAACTAGATAGGCCTACTGAGTAGACCTACTAAATCTAGTTTTTAATAAATAATGATATGAAAGGCATATAAAAAAGTATCCATTATTGTCTTCAAATCATTTTGTTAACAAATTAGCACTTAATTACGATAATTCTGCAGGTTCTATGATGCAGGTTGCTTAAACAAACAAATTATTTTAAATTAGGTTTACACGTGATTAAATGATACAAAACTATGAAACAAAAACAAAATGGTGTTATAAAAGAAAAAGATTTTCATTCTGACGAATCAAGGTCACTTTGTTCTTCAGCAACATCAGCAATAGTAGACAAATTTTGAAAAAAAGTATGATATTCCTGTGGTATTACTCGTCCACGACAAAGACTAAGCAAGTCACTGTACTTGGGTCCTGTTATTGGTAAGAGTTCCGAGTAGAGTCTGGTTAAAGAGTGATCCAGTTGCAAATTATTAGGTCTTCGTCTAGCAGTAGCAATTCTTCGAGTAATTAAACTCATTGCGTTTAATTCACCAAAGCTGTACCTAAAATTAACAATATTAGGTTCGTGTGATTCCACTACAACTTCTTTTATCTTAGTCCAGGAAATTCTCTGTTGCCTTGAGTTCTTTGTCCAATTTCTACCATTCAATAAAACTTTAAAGTCATAAAAATCTGTTAAACTCATCTCTATGACATTGTAATGAGGAGGCGTAATCTTAGACCATCGGACTAACGCGTACCACTGTTCTGGAGTGTAAATAAGTTTATTTTTTGAGTTTCGTTCGATCAATGCGTGAACAGAATCTGCCTCATTTTGTGTATGGCCACGTTCTAAAAACCTGTGAGTTATTTTAACTCCATATTAAATATGGAGTTAAAATTAGAACAGAGATCAACTGTTGATCTCTGTTCTGTACGACGTGATCTCTGCTCTGTTGTCATGTAATGTCACGCTGCTGTTTCCCACACCCCTCCCGCGAGTATCTGGCTTCGCTGTTAAGCTTCGTTTTAGAATGTCTCGTTAGTATGGCTAGACCCTACAACTACTGCGAACCACACGACACTCACACTAACCTAGGTTTCTGCTATTATTAGACTATCATAATGATTTGTGCTCTAAATATTGTTTAATCCTAACAACAAACTTCCTTGATTGATTGATTATACTTAATATCACAGATTACCTAGTAGTTGTGCGCCTCGGCGCTTGTAGAAACTACTAGTGTACATAGGCACATGTAGGTAAGTGCTTGATTAAATATCTTATTTTCAGCCTTATGGAAAAACGGAGGCGGAGAAACGCAAAGAAGCCGAAGATGACGAAGAGATCATTTACATACTTCAGTTACCAGACTGGGAGTTCCAATGTCCAGCACATGGTCATAAAATTAGGACACCAAGGCAAATATTTTTTGTTGGTTTTCTTCCCTTCTAGCGCCATCTAGGTCGACGCTAGCTAAACTGTGATGCAATAGCTTCGCCAGTAATCAAATAGATGGGGCTGATTAAAATAATTCGAAAATTGTGTCACAGATGGCGTCGTCACATCTATTTTCGTAGTTATTTGTTTTAGCTACTGTGTGTTGCCAGATAAGTAAAAAAAACTACCCAGTTTTATCCCAGTCCTCCTACTAATCCTATCCTATCCTACTAATATTATAAATGTGAAAGTTTGTATGGATGTTTGGATGTTTGTTACTCTTTCACACAAAAACTACTGAACCGATTGCGATAAAACTTGGAATATAGATAGCTGGACACCTAGAATAACACATAGGCTACTTTTTATCCCGTAATTCCCGCGGAAGCGGACCCCGGGCTCTCGAGAGAGATGCAACCGGGAACAACGCTCGGATGATGATGAATTCCCGCGGGATCGGAACTTACGCGGGTGAAACCGCAGGGCCTAGCTAGTATTACAATAACGGTGAAAAATTGTGTGGATGTACGAGTAGGTATGTTTGTTATTCCTTCACGCAAAAACTAACGAACCGATTGCAATGAAACTTTGTATGCAGATAGATAGATATATATGGATTATCACTTGGCTATTCTCAAATTCCGGTATGGGGATAAAAGTACCGCTATTTTAAACCCCTATCTACCACCGCACTCTCTTTTATAATCCTTCTGTTGCGGACATCTATACTTTATGTATGTTTTAGGTAGGTTACTTTAAAACAAAGCATCTATTCAAAATCTCACGCTTTTATTGGCCATAGTTTTGGAGAAAATTACAAAATCGAGAAAACTCCATAGAAACCATAGAAAAGCCATATCTCCTTTTCAGGTATCGTTTTTTTACTATTTGTTTTATGACATTATATAACTCAACTAAAAGTATTAAATGAATTCACAAAAACTGAAAAAAAATATCTCTTTTGGACAAAAAATCTAAAAAAAGGTAATTTCAGAAAAATAATTTTATGAGGTGAATCCCTGCACGGTCGCACTTAATTTTAATATTACGTATTCATAACACTAATGACTAACTATCAAAAAAAAACCAGACGCGTAAAATTGAAGATCTCGGAATTATTTACATCTAAAGTTTTAACATAGGGTTACCACTCTAACATCCATGTACATGAAGTACTTACTCTGATATTTTCAAAACTTGGTTGTCGAGTTATTTTTGAGTCCTGTTGATTCTACGGTAGAAAAGATCGCTCTTAGCGATAAGGCCGCCCAGTTTTTCTTCAAAATTTTCATTATTATTGTTTTTTTTTCTTCTATGAAGGGCATTATGTGGAATGAGGAGGAACACTAACTTTTTATCCCGGCAGAGGGCGTTGGTCGACTAATCTTAGGTTTGAATTAAGAACTGTCGAACAGGTGATTTTTACAACTCTCGGCTCCAAATTGGCCATATCGGTCTCAGACCGAAAGGAAAAAAAAATTCGGCGTTTTCATTGGTGGGGCACCATCATCAAAAAAAAAAAAAAGATCATCCGACATCAGCGCCATCAGCTTTCAGCTTTGCGTGTACCACCCCATTGGGAAGTGGTCCGCCCTCGTTAGGCTATTGCTAAAACCCAATTGTTTTACATAATGTCTGGTGTCATGTGCATACTTTGTTAGCAATGTTTTGTTTCTATTAATGTACGGAGCACCCCGATTAGGATAGGTTAGGTTAAAGTTAGAACATGATTGTACGCAGCAGCGGTCGCGGCAGCGGTCGCCAAAGCGCCTAATACTATAAATAATACGCTTATTACTCTACGACAAATTACTTCAAACCTACAAGGTCAAACAATAAACGACCTCGGTGGCGCGTCGTGCGAAAGCGCGACTGCAATGCAGGAGGTTGCGGGTTCGATTCCCGCCGGGTGCAAGTATTTATGCTTAAAAAATAAATATTTGTGTCTGGTCTGGGTGTCCCTCTATGTATAATATGTATGTATTTACAAAAGAAAAATAAATATAAGTATTATATCCGTTGTCTAGTCACCGTAACACAAGCTTAGTCGCTTACCACGGGGCTAGATGGCGCTGTGTGTTGTTCGGAGAAATTATTATATTATTTATTAATTATGTGTAACGAGATTTTTTTATGAACTACTCCACTACGAAACTCTTTGATATATTGTCGATGATTTTTACCTGATGTTCGGTTGACCTTCTTTTGAAAGGAGTTGTCTTTGAGTTGTCTAAAATTGCGAAGATTTTGGTAGAGTGCGTTTCATCTTAAAATTCCTATGCCGTTATGTTGGTAGCAAAACAAAAAAGTCTTGCCTTAATATCTTGAATGTGCTATACCCTAAACCTTGAATACAGGAAAATTCGTTCATTCATTCTTCATATACGAATCTCCCTTAATTCAAGGTGGCACATGATTATAAATCATGTACGTGATTTACTATTTTTACCCGGCTGCAAGGAAAGGGTTATGTTTTTCGCACCTATCTTGTATGTTTGTAATATTCTTTATATCCTCGTATCTTCCAAACCCCTCAACAGATTTAGGGTAATTAGGGTATGGTTAGATTCGTCTCATTCCTCCAATGGTTCTTAGATAGGTATAATAAAATAATATTGTAAAAAATAAAAATTGACTGGCTATGTCGAGTTCACACAGACACACAGAAAATGTTCATTTCAACACATTAGAATACAGTAACACTGAAACTGATAAAATAGAGCTTATATATAAGAGATGAGATATTCATACAATCCTTCCAACAAATTCAAAACTTATAAATTATACGTTTTTAATTCGTTGGAAACCTCTACGCACAAAATGCGTCTAGTAATATTTAATCCCAAAAACATGCTTGTAAAAAAAGCAAGTCTCGCAAGTCAGTTCTTCTATCGTAAAAGTTGTGAGATCCATGTAATTCCAAGTCTGTCTTAAGTTATTATTACGTAATTAGCTAATCTAACAACATCTTATAGAGACCATAATGTCAATATTAAAAAAAGTTATGTTTTAAGTAAATAGATTAACTTGTTATTAATTGTACTGTATAATTGTATTCTTAACTAGATTTATCTTTGCTAGAAGTGCCTTTTGATTTTTGATGATCGGTCAGTCAGTGAGTGACAAAATTAAGAAACTTTGACTTCTTTTGAAAAAAATGCTTTCAAAAACTTTAGTACCCGGCGGGATTCGAACCCGCGACTATTGGTAATCCGAACCAACGCGTTAAACCGCTTCGCCACGGGTAGCCCTCCAGCCGGGTCGAATTTAAGAAAGCACCTCTTCGTGTGTTCTTGCGAGTAAGGCCTCGTAGTGACATCTACCGGCGAACTTTGCAGATCGACTCGGCTTGTAACTTCCCATATTACATGGAAATGATTACAATATTAGATGACACATTCCAAACATGTAAACATTATTTCTTAGTGTTAATCCACACTTAGGAATACTGCTTTTGAAAAAATGCTTTCAAAAACTTTAGTACCCTAACTAAGTGTGTATTAACACTAAGAAATAATGTTTACAAACTTTGACTTGTTATATTTTTTTAAACTACTGGTTAAAATAAAATGAAATTTGAAATGTACCGCCTTTATAAAATGCCTGCTTGGTTACAGAAAATTCAGGTTTCTAGTTTTATTCACAACGAAGTTATAGGAGGTCGAAAATGGCTTGAAATGCTTCGAGAAAAAGAAGGTACGGCCGTGCCGCTTTGTTGCTCGACTTGGCGGCACTGCCGTGCCCCCAGATATCAGTCATCCGTAGTATACCAAGTTCCTACCTAATATAATATTAATTTTCACGTTTTTGTATACGATACTTATCTACTTTTAATATTATTTACAATACTTAACATATTTTATAAACTTAAATTTTGTTACAACCCTATTTCCATAGAAATTTTAAAAACCTTAGAAACACTGTAGTTCCTAAATCTTACATGATAATCATTTCATTATTTTTTTAGTCATAGGTAGATAATATAAGCATTTATTAGTGGTAAAATAAAGTGCGACCAGTAAGTAGTTGATTTTTTATCAACGTTTTTTTGAAAGTTACTAATTAGTCGATTTCTCGAATTCTGGGGGAGTTAGAAATTCGGCATTTGCACACATTATACATTGTGATTTGACATTTCAGATGTGTTATAGACACTTCAATAGGTTCAATTTCTCAGGAGTTACAGACAAAAAACGAATTAGGTAAAGTTCATTGACCCTATCAAAAAGGTCTTTATCTTAAAAAATAAGTTATTTTTCATAATAGGTGTTTAACCAAATGCTTTATTATAATCAGATTAACCATTATTGAACATAAAAATGAGCATGTCCGCAACAGAGGGATTATTTAATAGTGTGCCCCGGGTTTAAAATACTAACTTTTTTACAGATTTATTTGGCATTCTTGCAAAAAATCGACGAAAGAAAAGGGATCCGCACCAAAACAAGGTGGGGGACCGTTGAACAAACCCAAACCTTGGCTGCTAAGCAGACACACAGACTTCGATTTATTATCCCAGTGGTAGTAAAACATAACCGTGTGAATATTAATTTATTAGATAGGTAACCTATCAATATTTTTTTGTAACTAATTCTACAAAATAAAGAACGCCTTAGTAATTGGTTGGTATTTTTATTATTAGGTACCTATAGTTATTAAATGAATGATAGATAACCTGAAGACCGCGATTAATAAAACTTCAAGCTTATCATTTTGTACTTTGTAGCCACAGCGTTGCGTAATGACCAGTCCACAGTAATGCAAAATGTCATTAATTCGCGCCGATCGCGATGGTTGTTGAATGCCATTGCATTAATGGGTTAAAATTATTTCAACAATGATCGGCATTGATGTTTTCGTTACTGTGACCTGAACATGACGCAATTTCCAAATATCGTTGAACAAAAGTTGTTCGTATAGACCTCTAGAACAAACCTTTTTCGGCTGAAGGGACGAGCGCGAGTCTGCGCGAGGCAGTATACAATACCGGGTGTCCGAGGAAGGGTATTAAGCCAAAACAGGGTTATTCTAGAGGTCTAGGCGAACAACTTTTGGGAATTCGAAGTAGTTTTCGAAAATTTTGAGTTTAAAGTTTACTTTAAAATCAGCTCTGTTTCTTAGAGTTACAGTTGTCCATTAATTTAGTATATCTGGCAATGAATTACGTGATTTTTAATAATATTCTGAAAGAAATACCAAAAAATCACACTTTTTTCATTGAAGAATTTAGAACGGTATTTTGCACACCTTTAGTAGGTAGGTACATAGGTACCTACCGTTTATCTGCCAAAGCTACTCCAAGCCAAATTTCATAATAGTCCAGCGTCCTTACTACCTGTGCTGTGTATAGAAGCATGCCCTGACAAACTTTCAGCTTCTACAAAATAACCAAGGTCTGGCATCCACGGGCTCAGCGTACTACGTGGGCGATCTGATGCGAACGCGATTGCGAAGCGATCCGATGCGAATTCAATGCGGTGCGGTGCGACGCGGCGACTCTGCCCTACGTGCGCGCGAATCGTCCTACACCATTAACGTTTTCCTCCGCCGCCCGCGCCGCCGCGCCGTTCGCGCGTAAATGTCAAGTCGACAGATCGCGTTCGCTTCAAATCGTGCCGCATCGCACTTTACGTGCATTTGGTCACGTAGGACACTTCAATAGCTATCGACAGTTCCTTGTTTCAGCTAGTGTGGAACGTTAGCCTCAAGTTAAAAAACCCACCTGCTTACAAAACATTAAATAAAAACATATACATAATAAAAACTGAAAAGAATATAAAACAAGTCCAGTAGTCACAGAACATAGCGACTTTAACAGTCGGGACCCATTATTGGAAAGGTATACTTATGATGATCTACATTTTAGGTAGTCAATGGGTCCCGACTGTCAAATTTTAGTATGTTGTTAAACATGTCATTTTATCTTAAAAACCGTCGGGACCCCATCTGTAAAGTGTCTGGAGATATGACGTCATCAAAATAGCGGCCACCGTATTTTGAAAATTGTGAATTATTCTAAGTCTATGAATCCTACATACATGTGTATGGTATGACATGAAAGGGAATTAACTGGACTACATTGCTCTAGTACACAACATCAACTAAATAGTAACAGTTACTAAAATATTTTAAGTTATATTGAAAACACTTCCATAAAAAATCTATATTTTCAACTACAGCATCGGAAGTATAAGGTACAGATAAAAAACATGTACCACAGACATAATGAACAATTCATCACCTATCCAATAAACAAAAAACTAGAACTCGATCGGATAAAAAATTTCTTAGTTACGCCGTTGTTAGTATTCGTATTTGGGACAAAATGGGAGTGCACATTTCTTTTTTTGTGTGTACTTTACCGGATATCTCAGCCGTTGGAGATCTTTTCGCGATGGTTTTTTGTTGTATAAGAAAAGTATTAGCTTCTCGTTGGTTTCATAAAAAAATGGTGATGACCTGATGAGAACCTTCGAAATGATGAGCAGAATAACATCCCAGAGTGCAGTAAATCACTGTTTGCACTTCATTCAATAGAATCAGCTTCTAAAGATAGTTCTTTAGACAGATTGATTGGAGCACCTGGAATCACCTTCTCCTCACAAAACTCCTCAATAATTAAAGTTACGGTTGGAATTTTGATGATTTTTAGTGGCAGTTGAAAATGCACTATTGTATTGAAGGCTATTGTTCAACACACGATAGCCCAACTACCAATCCCAACAACTGCAAAACCCGCATTTCATTTGGAAGCAAATGAAATGTGGAACTTTATGCCAAGTTTAGAGTTTTAGGGTTGCCTGGAAGAGACCGCTCTTAACGGTAAGGCCGCCTATTATGCCACTCAAAATTTTAGTTTCTTTTGTTTTATTAATAGTAATTGTTATTTTTGGTGAGCATAATTAAGCGTTCTATCTGTCTAATCTAATCTATCTATCTATCTTCTATACCCATAGGGTAAAAACGAAACCCTATTGATGAGACTCCGCTGGCTGTCTGTCTGTCTCTCCTCCCGTTCGTTTTTCACCAGGCTGTATCTTATGAACCGTGTGGTACGGAACCCCTCGTGCGAACTATTTAATTTCCTTTGAACGATTTTAAATCATCTGCACCGATTGTAGTATGTGCTTGTGAGGGGTTATGCTCAACATAAAATTAATTTTACGGAGTTGATTCAGATTGTAGTTTGGCTGCCGTACACACTTTTCAGTCTTTTCCAAGTTAATCAGTATGTTCTGCTCCGTGAGAGTAAGCTTCAAATGCTTCGTCTACTAAGTCTCTTATCTTTCAACCATGTTTTCTATGTACTTTTCTAAGGCCAATCTTACAAAGGGATGATACCATATAACAACCTTAATAGCGTAAAACTGAATACACTGTCCGTAATCATCCGAAACATACACGAGCAGCCCCCGAGGATGTTCATGTATGGTGATGATATTCCGTTAGCGGATTCGGATAAGGGACGACGTGTAAATACGTGGAAGACGTGTAAATACGTGGAAAGCAACTCAACGTGGTTTGCAACTCAACGTAGCGAAGACTGAGTACTTGGCTAGCAATACCACAGATCCCACACCTGTCTGTAGACGGTCACATGGTCGAGCGGGTAGACCAGGTTTAGTACTTGGCATCTGTGCTCTATGTGTCCGGATACATCGATTGCGACGTTAAGTCTCGCATTTCGGCAGCTTGGGCTAAGCGGCAAGAGGTAATTGGTATCATCTGTGACCCCAAAATGCCGGTTAAACTGAAGGGACAGTTCTATAAAACAATCATTAGACCTGTCCTTTTGTATGGTAGTGAGGCGTAGCCAGTGCTTGAGCAACATAAGCAGGAACTGCGTGTCACGGCGATGAAGATGCTGCGCTGGATGTGTGGAGTGACGCAAAAAGACCGCGTCAGAAACTCCCGCATCATGGGCAGCCTTCATATCCGAGACATAACACATACATTTTAAGAATGTCGCTTACGGTGGTACGGTCACGTTTTACGAATACCGGCTAGTTACGTGGGAAACAAATTACTATCTTACTATGGCGCCTCCGCCCGACTGCGGCTGATTGGAAAGACCTAAGAAATGCTGGTTTGATGCAACCGGGAATATAGCTCGGATGATGATGATGAACAATCACTAAGTGGAGTAAAAATGGCATCAAGTTCGACATTATTTGGAAGAATGGAGTGTCGAACTTAATACTTCTGGTTTTGCAGTTGTTGGGATCGTGGTTAGGATATCGTGTGTTGAACAATAGCCTTGAATGCATGGAGTCGTTTTGTTTTATTTCGTCCTTTTTAGTGCATTTTCGACTGCCACTAAATATCATCAAAATTCTAACCGTAACTTTAATTATTGAGGAGTTTCGTGAGGAGAAGATGATTGCAGGTGCTCCATCAATCTGTTGCTAGTTCTTTAGAAGCTTATTCTATTGAATGTAGTGCAAACAGTGATGTACTGCACTCTGGGATGTTATTCTGCTCGTCATTCCGAAGGTTCTCATCAGATCATCACCATTTTTTTAATGAAACCAACGAGAAGCTAATACTTTTCTTATACAACAAAAAATCACCGCGAAAAGATCTCCAACGGCTGAGATATCCGGTAAAGTACACACAAAAAAAGAAATGTGCACTCCCATTTTGTCCCAAATACGAATACTAACAACGGCGTAACTAAGAAATTTTTCATCCGTTCGAGTTCTAGTTTTTTGTTTATTGGATAGGTAATGAATTGTTCATTATGTCTGTGGTACATATTTTTTGTCTGTACCTTATACTTCCGATGCTGTAGTTAAAAATATAGATTTTTTATGGAAGTGTTTTCAATATAACTTGAAATATTTTTGTAACTGTTACTATTTAGTTGATGTTGTGTACTAGAGCAATGTAGTCCAGTTAAATCCCTTTCATGTCATACCCTACACATGTATGTAGGGTTCATAGAATTAGAATAAATCACAATTTTCAAATACGGCGGCTGCCATTTTGATGACGTAATATCTCCAGATCCAGACACTTTACAGATGGGGTCCCGACGGTTTTTAAGATAAAATGACATGCTTAACAACATACTATAATTTGGTGCTGGTATCACAAAGTGAACTATTTTCATGCTAAGGGCACCCACTAAGCGGCGCGGTGCGGCGCGCCGCACCGCGCCTCTTCGCGTTCTCATCTGATCGCCCACGTAGGACGCTGTGTAGGCTATAACTATATCGAGTCGAGCAAACACAAATCTGATTAGAATCTACTTGCTTCGATGAAGACTTTTTGGATAGTTCCACTACAAAAAACAGATATTTTAATTATTTTATGTCAAGTCAAGTCACTTAAACGTTATTTATGGCAAAAAATACATAAAAAGTTACAAAATAAATTTATAAGTATATTAATTAAATTATTAGAATCTAAAAAACAGATACTATGGCTGGAAAAGAAAAAGATTTAATAGCGAAATTAGCCGACATGTAAGTCTTGGGTTTTAGAAGGCTTTATTTAGTTCACGTACTTATGAGGTATGGGTGGAGCTGTGGGGTAGAGTTAAGTCTACTCGTAGTCTTTAGAGTCCATCCAAAGCATCACAGTCAAAGACTTTCAATTTATCAAGTTGTAATTTACTTTCAGCCCACTAGCAAAACCTGGATTCGATGCTCTGAATATATCATCTCCTATACTCGTACAAATGAATCCACAAGGAAAGTGGGAGAACGCGAAACCCGATTCACTTGATGAAGAAAGATTACGTGTAGTCGTTCAACATCTCGTCAGTTCTAAAGCAGTTACAGCAGCACAAAGTTATTGTTGTCAGTGCGCAGTGGAGAGCCAGGTAGAGGACTGTTTACATTCGTGTTTAAGCTATGGACTCAGGTCTAGGAGCGTAATCAAGTTGAATGCTGGTTCCCAAAAAATTAAGAACTAGCGAAGTTGTGCGGCGGCACTGCGCTCCAGCGCTTGTAGGTAGCTTCTAAGTACGCAGCTTTGATGAAAACAAAAAACAGCAGATACGTTACCTAGTCTCGGAAAATGAGACGATAAAACTGCGTCTAGCTGACGCACTAGCCTCAGTCGCATGTCGAACCGTTGCCGCGTAAGCACGTGCTTTCACACTGCGATTATCTTTTTGAAATCCATAAGAATGCCTTTTTGCTTATTTACAAATGCCTGAATCATTCTTAAAGACAAATGTTTTTAAATACAATAATTTTATGAAAATGCATGTACGTGTTTCTAGCTCATTTTTCGAAGACGCAATGTTAGAATATACCGTATCTACTATTTTGTTTTCATCTAAGGTACGCAGTGCTGCCGTGCTCCTTGTTAGTTCTCCAAATTCAGGCCCCTAGATTAATCTTGTACATAGCGAGTAGGTAAGCAGGTAAGTAATTACAAACGTACAAAATATTATTTTGTAACTAAATTTCAGAAAGAGAGTGGACAATCAAATTACGTGCCAGTTATAATGATGCCTATTTATCCAGCTGATCAATGCCCTTTCGACATGGAGTGTGAAATGCAAAAGTTAAAGGGCACAGAAACGAAACCGACGAAAAAGTCTGCAAAAGTAGAACAAAAGTCAGATTCTAAAAAGGAAGATGAAAAACAAAAGAAAAAGAAACGTGGTTTTGTGTTGCAAAGACTAACAGATTTTGATTTGCTTTCTCAATGGTAAAAAATAAAAGTTTCGCAAATTGTGATCAGTTTCACTGTTTTTTTGCAAGTTTTTTTTGTTTTTATTGCATAGGTGATAGGTGCGGTAGATACTAAATACGATATTTCAGGTTTCTGTTATATCAGGTACATTATTAATTTTTATTATTATACCTATAGGTACCGCAAGCGGTCGAAGTAATGGAACCATGAAAGCTGCCGCACGGTCAGGTGGTCTTGTGTAATTGGGAATAAATAACATATTATCTTCATGGAAACAGAAAGAAGAACAGACAGAGCGCAGCCGGTTGGGTTCTATTGATAGCTATAGCTATGTATCAATAGAAGCCAACCGGCTCAAATTCTGTGACAGTTACTCCAATTGCATGCAAATGAGAAAATTAACTTAACGGATCGTTAATTTCTTTTAGGGGAAATTTTTCAATATAAAGATGTCTGTCCAATAAAATGGACAGATAACAAATAAATACAACTGATAAAAAAAATGATACATAGAAAAGTTCATAACACAAACGACACACACAATACACTAGCACACACCCAGTGCACAGACAAACTTCATAACTATGCTCTAAACTAAAATAACTAAAAGACTAATTAATATATTTTCTAATTAAGATTTTTACCCATTATTATTACATCATTATTATGTATATAATACAGATTAGGGGAAATTATGACTTGCACTTGCGAGCCGTCGCGTCGGCCGGCATACCTTACACTAAGCTTCGTCCCTCTTTGACCCATTGCATTATTTAATTACTAGCTGCGTCCCGCGGTTTCACCCTTGTAAGTCCCGATCCCGCGGGAATAGAGGAAAGTCTACCTACTCTTTCTCCATACAAACGTAGTCGACAGTTTCCTCCCTGAATAAAGAGACCAAAAATGTTTATGCCTTCAAACCTATATATTCTGTCATTCATGACCATGCTCTAACGTTTTAGTTTTTTAAATTTTCTAATTAGAATAGAAATAAAATTTCAAGTTATTAGAATTAAAAAAAAATCAAAACGTATGGTCATTGCTGTGGCCTAAACATAATTATTTCCTCTAGTGTCTTCATCCAGGAGGAAACAGTCGACTATGTTTGTAAAGTTTGTATGGAGAAAAGAGTAGGTAGACTTTCCCCTCAATCATTCTTGTGTAAGGTATTCAACGCTTCCTGGAGGGTTACTGCGGTTCTTTCGACACGACAACGATACGATAATTCCAGCCGATACCATGATTCTACTGTCACACTGTAGGTTTGACAGTTGAATCATCGTATCGGCTGGAATTATCGTATCGATTTCGTATCGTTTTCCTCCTCGTGTGAGAAAAAGAGTCGGAATATTTGATTTTTTTGTGGATCGACAAGGAATATATTTCTCAGGTATTTATTTATTTATTTCTCTCATTTTTCCTTAGGTGTACTGTGGTAATAGGGTCCCGTTTTTACCCTTTGGGTACGGGACCCTAGTATATCGTTATATGCCTTGCTATAATTTATATTATAGCTACGTGTGTAACGGGATTCTTAACTATCAACCAAAAAAAACTAAATTGAAATCGGTCCATCTGTTCGTGAGCTACGATGCCACAGACAGATACACACACACACACACGGACACACACACAACAGACAGACACGTCAAACTTATAACACCCCTCTTTTTCCGTCGGGGATAAAAATATCGTAGAAGTAGGTGAGGTAGGTACATTCAAATTCCAGGTTTTTAGGCACTGTTTTTGTGAGGTGGTAATACTTTTCAAAAAAGTCCTAAGGAGTGTCTATGGTACAAAGATAGGTGGCGGCAATGAAATCTATCAGTTGTGTGATTTGATCAATAGTTGTGTGACTGTTTCTTTACTGTTTTTTTTTGTTTCATTGAATACTAATAAATTAATCGTGACTAATATAATTAAAAAAACAGACATGTAAAAAATAAGTTATATTTAAGCGTGACTGAGAGTTTGACTGTATGGATTCAATTCGATTTGCATGTACCATAAGAGAAGATTAAAAAAAACGTTTAATATCTATGGTCGATGGCCGACCACGGTGTGAAGTGAGTGTTTGCCAGGCGCTGTTAACAAATGTATTGAACCTAGGCAACACTGATGGAAGCTCTATCTATACCCATAGCTTGGTACTAAGTTGGCATCGCAGAACGATATAATACCTTAAAATCGATGTAGATGGCACAGTACACAGTAGTTCCTTTGGTGTATTGTGTAGATGGCGTGGAAAAACCATAAACACACCGACTAATTTATGTAGATTGCCATGTTATCCAAAGTCTCCGAACATTGGAGTTTATTTCCTATTGATTTTGTAATAAATTTAATGATTTGTTAATTGACTATATAAAATATGTATAATTTAAGAAATTAACCGTTATGTTATACAATAGCTGCAAGTAAATATAATATTTGATATTTGAAAAGAAGAAAAAACAGCGGACTATCTGGACCAATTTAAATTTACTATGAAATATGAAGTTTATGTTAATGGCAACACGGGAAAGTCTTAATAGTCCGGGCGGCGGCTGCAAAATATCAACCTCATCGAATAACTGAAAAATATCACTTTCCACGAAAAAAAGACCTAAACAAAATAAGAAAAAAATTGGTCTGCCGGGGTACAGCTTGGGGGTCCTTCGCAGTGAATTAAAATATGGTCCACCTCGGACCATCATTTTATCTCATGTGGCGAACGAAACCTTCTTCTTGGCTTTAGAATTAATTAATAGAGTCTAAAAAATCATGTCGTCCGAGACCGGTGTTGGAGGGTTCCGCAGACCAACCAATTTTACGAGTCCGGTCGGGAGGTCCATTTTACCTCAGTAACCGAGTTACCGGATGAAACTAAGTTTTTCTAGTGGCTAAAATTATGCTCTTTAAATATAAGTTGGTCTGCCATCTCGCAACCTGGTAGTTGACCGACATCCACGATCTTTGTGCGAGAGCGCAGTTCTGTGTTTCGGATTTTGTCCATTAATTTGACACTCAAAATACTGCGCTCCATCGCTCGCTGGCAAACCCCGAGGCTGGTCTTCTGTGAGTACGTGTCTTGTCCGGGTTGGTTCCGGACGAGAATAGGCCAACCCCAACTCTTCATACTAGGGTGTCGTAGAAGGCGACTGATGGTTCTCACGTATTTTCTTCACGCACATTTTCTAAGGACTTGCTTTAGAGAAATGTATGGAAAAGACAGATTCGAATTTTGAAAACTCTTTGCACACTAGCGTGCAAAATTCACACAGAAATCTGCGTGCAAAACGATTTTTTCCGAAGTTGTGAGGTGAGAAGTATATGTAAAACTGGGTTCTCTTCTCACGGTGCGAGATATCACGAGATAATGAATGATACTTCTAGTCTAAGGTAGCTTGAATATCTCGTATCACTAAACCAGAGCCCTTCACTACGCTCAGAGTTCAATATGACTCCTTTGACATGAGGCATGACTTAGTATCTCGGTTATATACCATGAAATGTTCATAAAAAATATTTTTCCTCAATTAAATACGCTGTTCACAATATATTCAATATTTTTACTATAAAAACATTTAATATTCTGTAACACCTCTGTGTAAATCGTTTAGCTAGTTATCTAGCTTAAAGATTTATTTATGATAAAAACTGCTAGTCCTATCACTGTAATACCTAAAGGTGAAACTATTTTTTTTTAATTATTTATTGCAATATTTATATAGGTCAATATTTATATAGATAGTAAGTTCTTAAAATTAAATGAATCTAGTAAGATTAGGTACATTTTTTACTAAAATAACAGAAATGCTATCTGTTATAGGTAGGTATATATTATTTCTTACTAGGAATAAATGAATTCGCAAACAAATCTATTTTAATTTAACTCTTTACATTCCTCCCTAGAAATAGGTATTTCGATCTGATTTAAAATCAAGATTTTTTACATTTGAAATAGAAAAAATCTTGAAAAATCAAGAAAAAATATTAATGGTTAAAACTGAACTTTCGAAGGTCGGTTGTAGCGACGCTGATAAGAGGTGGTTTTGGGATAAACTCGGCGAGGTCCTTGGGGCTATCTCGTTGTCACAGGGAATCGTTTTGGGTGGTGATCTGCACGGTCATGTGGGTGAAATGGGGGTGGAATTTGAACGTGTTCATGGAGGCTACGGATATTATGAGGAAGGGAAAAAAATCCTACGTAGGTACGTGTGCCATTGCCGACCTGGAACTCGTGAACATACCTTTCTAGAACCTTTTGAATTATTTAATTCGGACATTTCATTCAAAAGATATTGGTGTATGTAGGTACCTATTGGTTCCCGACATATTTTTTCAACTTCATTAAAAAATAATATTAGGGGTTCCTACGTCAAGTTAGTACTGTTGTTTGTACCTTTATTATTCCTTATTGGAATCACTCTTAACTCTTACTAAAGGGCGCCAAGGAGATATTTGCACACGGGCGCTACATGAGCTAGAGACGCCCCTGGTCACACTATAATAAAATAAATTATTTTATTATAGTAGTTACCTACCTATCAGTTTGAACCGAACTTAAAACAAAATGTTCAGAGTTGCGTGTTCATAAGTGGTCGGACTGCAAAAACTACCGCGAGCGAGATGGCAGACCAACTTAATTATGTTTAGAGAGCATAATTTTAGCCACTAGAAAAACTTAGTTTCATCCGGTAACTCGATGAGGTAAAATGGACCTCCCGACCGGACTCGTAAAATTGGTTGGTCTGCGGAACCCTCCAACACCGGTCTTGATTTTTTAGACTCTATTAATTAATTCTAAAGCCAAGAATAATGTTTCGTTCAGTAACCACATGAAATAAAATGATGATCCGAAGTGGACCATATTTTAATTCACTGCGAAGGACCCCCCAAGCAGTACCCCGGCAGACCAATTTTTTTCTTATTTATTTTAGGTCTTCTTTTCGTGGAAAGTGATATTTTCCAGTTATTCGATGAGGTTGATATTTTGCAGCCGCCGCCCGGACTATATCATGGCATGTTGGTTGAATAGTTTGTGTTGAAGAATTATCTTCAATTATCTTGGAAAAACTTATGTTTTCTCCGTTATTACGTTGAGTTGCGTGAACTTTGTTGCTCCGCATTAGTGTTGGTGTATTTTGGAAGCGAAAAATTGACTCTTTGTGTTGTTTATTTTTAAGTGAATATATTGTTTGTGTTGTGAACTTATTTCAATATGGCTTACGTTTATAGAAAATGTGAAAAGCAAAGATAATTTAATGCCTGGCAAAGTGCCGGGCATTAAATTATCTCGGTTTCCTAAACCTGGAAGAAGAAATGCTTTGCGGTAAGTTCTGTTTATACCTACTAACCTAAAAAGTCAGAATCACGATATCTTTGCACCTCCTACGAACCCTAGAAATAGAAAATAACTATATAACGTACATACCCTTACCCATGTATTGTAAATTATTGCAAATTTAAACATAGATAGGTACGTATTTCGTTTTTCAGCTGTGAAATGTGGACAAAATGTTGCTTTCCCAATCCCCCTTTGTCATCTCCGGATTTCCAACCAAAGTTGTTGTAAAGTAGCCGTATTGTTGTATCTATACCTTAATTTTTATCCCTAAGTTTGTAAGAAAAGTTATTTTTATTTTCCAGGATCAGCATTTAATGAATATAATGGGCACAAGTTCATCTCATTCGACGGTTCACGTTAATTCCCAGCCGGGACCGTCCATCTTTGGGAAATTTACAACTACCTACCGCATTGCTAAACCATAAGGTAAGTTTGTACTACATTGAAAAAAAAAATGATTTCCTTCTCTCGATATACCAGGTAGGTAAACTTATTCACCTGTTCTGTTTATACCTACTAACCTAAAAAGTCAGAATCACGATATCTTTGCACCTCCTACGAACCCTAGAAATAGAAAATAACTATATAACGTACATACCCTTACCCATGTATTGTAAATTATTGCAAATTTAAACATAGATAGGTACGTATTTCGTTTTTCAGCTGTGAAATGTGGACAAAATGTTGCTTTCCCAATCCCCCTTTGTCATCTCCGGATTTCCAACCAAAGTTGTTGTAAAGTAGCCGTATTGTTGTATCTATACCTTAATTTTTATCCCTAAGTTTGTAAGAAAAGTTATTTTTATTTTCCAGGATCAGCATTTAATGAATATAATGGGCACAAGTTCATCTCATTCGACGGTTCACGTTAATTCGCAGCCGGGACCGTCCATCTTTGGGAAATTTACAACTACCTACCGCATTGCTAAACCATAAGGTAAGTTTGTACTACATTGAAAAAAAAAATGATTTCCTTCTCTCGATATACCAGGTAGGTAAACTTATTCACCTGTTCTGTTTATACCTACTAACCTAAAAAGTCAGAATCACGATATCTTTGCACCTCCTACGAACCCTAGAAATAGAAAATAACTATATAACGTACATACCCTTACCCATGTATTGTAAATTATTGCAAATTTAAACATAGATAGGTACGTATTTCGTTTTTCAGCTGTGAAATGTGGACAAAATGTTGCTTTCCCAATCCCCCTTTGTCATCTCCGGATTTCCAACCAAAGTTGTTGTAAAGTAGCCGTATTGTTGTATCTATACCTTAATTTTTATCCCTAAGTTTGTAAGAAAAGTTATTTTTATTTTCCAGGATCAGCATTTAATGAATATAATGGGCACAAGTTCATCTCATTCGACGGTTCACGTTAATTCCCAGCCGGGACCGTCCATCTTTGGGAAATTTACAACTACCTACCGCATTGCTAAACCATAAGGTAAGTTTGTACTACATTGAAAAAAAAAAATGATTTCCTTCTCTCGATATACCAGGTAGGTAAACTTATTCACCCTTCGTACTTGAACACTTATGTTTTACGACTTTTTGAAATTCAGACTTTTTTTAAATTTATAAGTATACATAAAGGTTTTTTTGTCAAGACTGAAAACCGTTGTTATTAAAAGTATAGGCAATTAATGTTTGTTGTTACTATTACTCAATAATAATAATAATAGGTAATCTTGGGAAATCTGCCTCAAGTAGTGAGTTTGTCATCCCTAGCTATCAACCTATAATACTAAGTTTCATCACAATTGGTTCAGTAGTATTACATAGGTATACGTGGAGATGTAACAAACATAAACATATTCATACACAGGATTACGGATTTTCACATTTATCATATTAATAGGATAAACTAACAAAACTGGTCATAACACCTATGAAATAATAATTATTATATGAAATATTTTACAGGATCTACTAAATGTGTAGACCAGGGCCGGGCCACTACAACCAGGGCCGTTCGCTGCAGGACCATCAAGTAAGCAAACTACCTATATTTATGCTTAGATTAAAACAAAAACTTGAGAGGTGTCAAGGGACACCTGGATGGAACGAAATTCCTTATAACTATAGCAAAAAGTGTCGTTACAACTTTTGGTCTTAATTTTTTCCGTCTAGCCCCCTTTCGCAACGCGCGATAAGGAACTTCGTTCCAAAAACTAAAGATACGGTACCTAGTCACGGCAAATGAGACGATTAAACTGCATCTAGCTGACGCACTAGCCTCAGTTGTATGTCGAACCGTTGCCGCGTGAGCAAGTGCTGTCTCACTGCGATTATCTTTTTGAAATACATCAGAATGCCTTCTTGCTCGTTTTACAAATGCCTGAATCATTCAGGGAAACACAAAAAAAACATTTTACACATAATTTTACTCAAATAATAAAATAAAATGTATAGTAAAAATACCTATATTTAAAGACAAATGTTTTTAAATACAATAATTATGTGAAAGTGCATATAGGTGTTTCTAACTCATTTTTCAAATACGCAATGTTAGAATAATATGCCGTATCTACTCTTGTTTGTTTTCATCTAAGTATTTATGATCGGTTATTAACAATTAGCCGTGTAGCCCCGGAATAGAATAGGGTTACCCCATCTCATCCCGTGGGTATCGTAAAAGGCGACTGAGGGATCGGAGGGAGAAAAGCAAACCTTAAGTTCTCCCCGCGCGGTGACGGATAAACTGCTTGATCCCTAAAAGGGTTGGTGTCAGGCAAGCGGCCGGCCGTAAAAACATTGCTAAATCTAATTGCAGAAGGTAGATATGGTCAATGATGACTTACCGACCGCGCCGACCCCAAATAAAAAAAAAAACAATGAAGGGTTTAGCGGACCCCGGGGTCCCGAGAGGGATGCAATCGGGAACATCGCTCGGATGAGAAGAATTAACAATAATACATCAGCACAATTGGTTCGTATACATAGGCGAGGTAACAAACATAACCATATTCACACACAGGATTACGGACTTTCGCATTTATTATATTAATAGGATAAAGTAACAAATTGGTCATATTACACCTATGAAACAATAATTTTATGTGAAATATTTTACAGGATCAACTAAATGTTAAGACATCTCAACCAGGGTCGTCCGCTGCAGTTGAAGTTCTGGACCATCAGGAGATAACGATTTATTTGTGATAGGAACTGCTAGTCCTATTAATTTAATACCTAAAGGTGAAACTGTCTGTGTAAGTCTCACACAAAACCGCTGAACCGGTTTTTTAAATGATTTATTTCAATATTTATTTGAATAGGTCAATATTTATATAGGTAGCAGATCTTAAAATCTAAAATTAATGTTATGATATTGAATTTCTGTTATTTGAGTTAAAAATGTAATCTTACTATTAGGAATAAATGAATTCGCAAACAAATCTATTTTAACTCTTTACATTCCCTTCTAGAAATAGGTATTTCGATCCGGTTTAAAATCAAGATTTTTTCTAATAGAAATTACATATCAATAGAACAATAATTATTCTATTGAAATGTAATTTCTTTCTGAATTTCCATTAGAAAAAATCTTGATTTTAAACCAGATCGAAATACCTATTTCTAGAGATTATTAATTGAACTGAACTTTCGAAGGTTCCCGCCAAAAATGCTTGTTGCCAAAATGCTTTGCTAGGCCACGAGATGGCGCTGTAATAAAAAAAAGCAATATAATTTTGTATACATCCATTTCGTATGGTGTCGACATTCTTCTCCGCTAGGAGTATAAGTGTTCGGTGGTGTTTGCAGACGAAATTTTATTGGCTTCCTTCATTGCTTACTTATGTACCTTCAATATTTTTTTCATAACCAAACCTTTACCTCACTTTCAGTTATGTTTCTATAACAAATCCTAATGATCATCAAACGTCTGCAACATAAATTTCAAACAGGTGAGTGAAAAATGATATCGGGCACGTAGTAGTGTAATCCCTCATCCCACTTTTTTTTAAGTTTTCACGCCTTTGAAATCCCAGGCAAAGCTGTATAACTGATGCGTTTCTGCGCATCTCGCCAGTCCTTGCACATGTAGGTCATCGACGCAGCACTCCTGGGGTCCAATTATGCAAAGGTCAGATAATTTCGCCATGAATCGTGGAAATCATGTTTTTTTTGTTTGTTCGGACGGGTGCATGTGAATCCTGTCCTTTGTGAAAAAAAGGGGTTCTCGTGCGACGTTGCGGGTGCGGCGTGCAGCCCTGCACTCATCATGCTCGAATTACTTCCTGTATCGTTGCGATCCACGAGCATTTCTTTGAGACTGCTACAAGTACGCGCGAGAGAATTCGCTGCGTGGTCAGACACTGACGCGAGATGCAACCGTTTATTTCCACCTTTTTTCACCCCGATTCCTTATTAGTTTTGATTGATCAAGTTAGATACCCAATCAAAGTTGTTTTTGTAAAACATCTGAGTGAAGTGGCCTTGATTGTGACATTGGTTTCTTGAACACTGCTTACAAAGTGAAACTGTTTGTTCTTTGCAATGGCCTTGTGCCTCCTACATTGCATTTCGCTTTATAATTTTTATCTCGGAAATCAGGATGTGACTAGGTATAATAAAGCCATGTAAAACAATGCTTCTGTGTTCAAATAATAAAACATCTTGACAATTATTTTTGTTGGCAAGAGGTTAGGTACCTATATTGTAAGTATTTGAAAACAAGATAATTTTTGTTTGTGTCAAGAACTGTATGGTTTTTATAATAATATTGTTTTCTTGTTATCAGTTTGTTACTGCTTGTTAAAGATCAAGCCGTCAAAACTTGTGACATACCTAGTTCTTTTATTATTACAACTGGAATGCTTAAGACCTACAATTTAAAGTCTGAAAACATCTGATATTCATACAAATGACTATGAAAATAAATTTCTGTGTAAACACTTCACTTTGAGCGACCCTAATTGTTTTCCAATGACTTAAGTGCCATGCATTTTATAAATAATTTAAAGTATTTCGTTCCACAATTGCTCACCGCTCAATTTAATAGGAAATAGTTAGAGTTTCAACAGTTATTGATTGGTTATACACTGTGTTCTCAATGTTAGTTAGAGTTTCAACAGTTATTGATTGGTTATACACTGTGTTCTCAATGTGTACTTTGTGAAACAAGAATTATTCATAGTTGAAGAATGAAGGGAAGGAAAGGGGTATGGTATTTATAAGGCTAATTTTCTTTGTTCTTCACATTTGTATTGTTTCTTTCTAATAGGTAAGAGCAATAAAGCTTAGTACTGTTTATTCTACTTAACTCCAAAACAACCAAACTATTCTTATAATTAACAATGCTGTCTTTGTTAGATGTTTCTATGGAAAATAAACTATTTTATCAAATTTGTTTGTTTAGGTTACCTCCTGCCCATGCACCCATAACTACAAGTAATTAAGAAACACGTAAGTAATTCCTATAATGCTTACTGAGCAATTTTATTAAACAAATTCAATACTAAGCCAATTTGATAATAACTTGAATATTTACTTAATGATTTTGTTACAGAGTAGGCCTTACGATGGACCCAGAATGCTCACATTCTGCTTGTGACATCTACGATGAGGCAAGCAGGGCTACGTACGACACCAATGAGAATAAGACTGAGCGATCACCGAAAGGAGAGAAGGGCACGGGTACAGCAACGGGTTCTAGCAGGCAGCCCATTGACGATTTAGAACGGGAAGACTTTGAAGAAGAAAACAGAATCTTAAAGCACTGCCCTGGGGTGGTGGTAGATGGGAAATTACGTTACACGCACAGTTTAAATACTGATGTCGCTAGTACTAGTGGTGGATCTACACTCACGCCTGGTTCCGAAACTGCCTCCGATTACAACCTAGCAGGCTGTAGTCGAGAACCCGATGCCGAACCTGAAGATGAAGATAATACAAGCCCAGATGCAGTTGATGATACAGCTGACGACAGCAACACAACGATTAAGAACATGATACGTAACCCTCGCCGACCTTACAATTTACCTACCACATCTTCCAAAGAAGATTTTATGCAGAAACTGTTGAATAGTAATGTTGAAGAGAAAAAGCACTTTCCTAAAGGGAAACTGTATAGGGCTGAAGCGATGGAGGTTGTTGACTGTGAGTTATCTGAGGCGTCTGAGATCGACGGGGGTGGGCCTTCAGGTCGCACTAGCTCAAATGCATCTAGCATCGGCAGTGTCAGCTCGGACAGCACCGGTGCACCTTCCACTTCAAATGCAGACCGACTGCTGGGCATTGGTGATTCGAGAATCTTCGCAGACCCTGGACCTTCTGCAGGGGTGAGCATAGTTCACTCTGTAATCCTTATCTTTACCAATATTTTATGTTTTCTTTTTTTTTAATTAATTTTTTTTATTTATTTTTTTATTTTGATATGTTTTTATATTTTATTTATTTATTTTTCTTTATTTTTTACTGTAATTAAAATAGAATAAAATAAACCAAATATATTATCATAATATAACTACTTCTAAAGCCCCACTTATGCACTTAATTCTAATAAACAATAGTAAAGTGTATCACTTGTGTACTGTAATTGTACTTTTGTCGTTGCTTTGATCAGTTGTCAAATTAATCTGACTAATGGGGATGTTATCCCAAATAAAAAATCCTAGTAATATAATAACACATTTGGTGAATATCTCACAGCGCCATCCAGCCTCATAGTAAGCTACTAAGCTTGTGTTACTGTGACTAGACAATGGATGAATGTAATACTTTAATTTATTTATCTTTTGTAATTACATACATAATCATTAATCATACATATAGATAATTTTTTACCACCCATTACCACCCCTTGTATTACATACCTACCTACATATTATTGTATTTGTGCTAATATAATATTAATTGTACTGTAGTTATATTATATTGTGTTGTTTTAGAACTACATAGATATGTACCGCAATGAGGATGAGGCAGCGGCCGGGTCAGAAGAGGAGGCCAATGTTGGGGACTTTTGTAACTGCATCTCTTCACATGAGGTAAGTAATATGAAAAAGCTCGGCGAATTCTTTTAGGACTTTGGCAGCTGGGCCCAAGACAAAAAATAGCCTTATGTGGTATATGTCTACTAGGGAAAAAACACAGCTGTTGTGTGCATACCGCACTGGTGAACATGGTAGAAAAACACATGTAATATTACACTGCCTACAAACCACATTAACAAAATTAAGTACTGTCCCCCTCACTGTCCAGATTTCAAGATCAGATGGCATGCCTATTCTCATATTAAAATAATCCAAAATATTTTAATATCATTGCAGTCAAATTGGATGTTTGTCAAAAAACTAGAAATTATTCGATAAAAAATTCTTTGCATTGACATGGTCATGGCTGATATAGGTTTTATAGTATAAATTTAACAATACAGTACAAATATTTAAGGGGAGCTCCCAATAAACATGATTTTTTGATTTTAAACCACAATATCTTGATAATTTTGATAAATATTGAAAATACCCAGAACTATAAACAAACGTTTATGGCCAGCATAAATACTTGTCATAAATAAATACATAAATACATGCCCCCCGATGCGCCACAGAGGCCGTCAACTTTTTACTTAAGTACTCGAAATGATTTTAGCCTTTTTATATTCATAAATAACTAGCTGCTCCCCGCGGTTTCACCCGCGTCAGTCCCGATCCCGTGGGAATATCGGTATCAAACGTATGTTATTCAGGGTGAATGTAGCTTTCTAATGGTGAAAGAATTTTTAAAAACAGTCCAGTAGTTTTGAGTTTATTCATAACACAAATACAAATCTTTCCTCTTTACAATATTGGTATAGAAGTATAGATGAAACCTACTTGTGTAAATCCGGTGGCTCCATCTAGTCAAGAGTTATATAAAATGTTTTTATTCCAGGATGACGATGATGATGAAGACGAGGATGATGAAGAGGACGAAGAAACAGAAGAATTGGAACAGGACAGATATTGGGTAAGTACAATTATATGTCACTAGCTGCGCCCCGCGGTTTCCCGTGTGAATATCGGGATCAAAAGTAGCCTGTTACTTCTCGATAATGTAGGGTATCCTCCTTTTTAGGGTTCCGTACCCAAAGGGTAAAAAAACGGAACACTGTTACTGATACTTCGCTGTCTATCTGTCCGTCTGTCACCAGGCTGTATCTCAACTGTGATAGCAAGACAATTGAAATTGTAACAGTCGATGTATTTCTTTAGCCGCTATAACAACAAATAGATTAAAAAAACACATAAAGACCATTCAACAAACGTGATTTTGACATAAAACGCAACGATACTGTGATGTATTTTTACCACTAGACTGGCGCCAGTGGTAAAATAAATTTTAACGTTCGCATTGCGTTTACGGATTGGTTAGTCCAGTGTTAATTTCAGGGTTCCCTACCCAATTGTGATAGTGGTACGGAAACTTTCGTACGCGACGCGGGTCCGACTCGCACTTGACCGGTTTTTTTTCTCGAAATCATGGTATAAAGTATAGTATGCAACTCTTGAATAAAGTGCCACCATCATGAATTACTACCTACGGTCGTGATTCAGTCGTTAAAATCCTTCACTTGCTCGTGCGTGATTCATCCATTGCCCCTGGCTTTAAATCCGTCCTTTATTAGTTGCATAATATACTATTTATTTTGATTTGTTTGATTTATTTCAATTTTCCTGTCAAATTTATAAATTGGTAGATGTAAACCATTTTAGGGCTCTGTACCCAATTGTGATATTGGTACGGAACCCTTTGTACGCGAGTCTCGTACTTGGCCGGGTTTTATTACTCTTTGGGTACAGAATACTAAAAATAACCTTCAACTGTTACCTCATTACCATTCTTGGGAATCAAAACAAAAACGAGGCGCGAGGTGCATTGCACACAAAAGACAGGGCAGGATCATGCAATCAACGGACTTGCTGTTACTTCTTATTCTTCTTATAAAGATTTATTATGAACATCAAACAGTGTAATATCGCCATATTATTAAGTTTGTTTATTGATAACTGCTATGGACCATTCCCACGGGGCCGATATCCAAGCCCCTCCCAATTACTTAAATAATAAAATAATTATTACTAACTTTCAATTTCTTCGTTGATAAAAAATTTTGCTCGAAAATGTCACTTTAGCTATTACTTTGAATTTTACTTTCGGTTAAAGGAACTCGGGGTAAGCCAGTTCAGTAAGAGAAATGTAAAATCTGTCAGACCAGTAAGTCAAAGAAATAATCGTAAGCAGTCAAATAATTGTAAAATCTGACAGACCAGTAAATCCAAGAAATAATCGTAAGCAGTAAAAGAATTTGTAAAATCTGACAGAAAGTAAGTCAAAGAAATAATCGTCCATTTATGTGATGCATTTTGACTGATCGTCATACAAAGTGTGAATGATCCATAATGGATGTTTTATTCGCCGTCCTATCTGTTGTTTGACTAAGCTATTTGCATGCATTCTAATACCGCTATCTTAATTTATAATTTTGTGGCTTGACGTCGTCGTCAGCCTTGTTGCGTTGTTTTGATAAAGATATTCTAAACATTATTTTTTTAAACTGTTTATAATTACCACACTTGAAAATTTATGCTTTTGAAAAAATTCTTTAAAACATTGTAGTACACGGCGGGACTCGAACCGGCGACTACTGGTAATCCGAACCAGCGGTAAAGCCAAGCCGAAATTAAAAGCGATAAAATTGAAATTTTACTAAAAACGTTGATAGCATTGTTGTAAAAGCAAAGATTTTTTAATTTAAAAATGGGTTATATAACGTTTCTGTTGTATACGGATTCATATTGAAATCAGCGACCAAGGTTGCAAGTTGCAAAAGTTTTCAATTCGAAGCTTATGTACTGAAGTTGTTTTTGTACGAAACTTTGTTGTTTATATAAGTATTAATTACTTACGGTGCAGGGGAAGCCTTTGAAGAAATTCTTACGCAATTTTATTTCAGAAAGTTTATTGATGTTATGAAGTCTGAACAGTACCTACCATTTGGGTAGGAACCGTTCAGACTTCATAACCGTACGTTACCAAAATATGTTAGCATTTCACAACCATTTCTTTTTCAATTTCATTTAGAGGTATTTTTGTACGTAACTTTTTTGTTTATTGTTGATAGGTATGTATTAATTATTTACGGCGAAGGGAAAACTTTTAATTAAACTCATAACATATTGTATTTTCGACCCCTTTACCGTTTGGACTTCAGATTTCACAATGATACCCCCATGTTACGGGTGACACTGTCGAAACTTGTTGAATCAAAGACTCAACATCAGAAATTTCGAAGTAAGTGTTGTGTCGAAGTTCTACTCCTGGCTTCGACACGACACTTCGAAAACATGAACATCGACAAGTCATTGTTTCGACTGTAGTGTGATTCAACATGTTTTAGTTCGATAGATTTCGTGTTGAACACGAGGATAAGAGATAAGATTAAGATTTAAGATAGCGCGCGCGTTTCGCGTTAAGATTTTTGATAGATTGAATTTCTTTGACCGATAATCAGGTCCAATTCCTAAACCATAAGTTAGTGAACTTTAACTTATTTTTCAGTTTTAATCGAGTGGTGATTATTACTTTTAGCATTGTTTCAATGCTTAACGTTTTGAGACCCTTACAGGTCTCAATCCAGAAGAAGAGACCTGTAAAGGTCTTGAAACGTTGAGCATTGAAACAATGCTTAAAGTAATAAACACGACGCGAAAAATGAACATCGTGCGGAAACTTTTATGTCTTAGGGTTCACCACGTCAAGGCTCGAAGGTATGTGGCGTCTTACTGCCTTAACTTTATAAGAGGGTGCTCTGGCTCAGAAACCCTTGCAACAATAGATCTACATATATTAACATATTATGTTAAAGCGTCCTCAACTATAACCAACATTTAGGTGTAAATAGAGGGGTCTGCTGTACCGCTGCTTTTGCCCTACATTGAGCCCCGGACGACTAAAACCTATTTATGTATGTTATAGCGTCCCCAACTATGACCACTTTGGGTATAAACGGAGTGGTCCGCTGTACCGTCAGGCCACTCCCAAGAATGTGTGTGACATGTCCATTAATAAATTTAAAACATATATTAAAAGCAAACTGTACAGGATGGCATACTTTAATACATCGGATTATATTAACGATAAAAATCCATGGAAATGAATACTTTATTGAAAGACGGGGACAGACAGGGGCACGGTCGCGTTCGCGAATGCTTGGTTCGTTCGGCTCCGTTCGGTTCGTCCTGGGGCGTATTCATGGAGTTCTGTGGTAAAGTAGCAGGATAAGTTATGGAAAGGAGTAAATAGATGGTTCTACCTACGAATTTTATAATAAAATTCTAGAGTGTAGGAAAGGAATGCAAGGCACAGAACTCTGGTGGTGGGTCCCGGGGCGGTTTGGGCGGTGTTGGGCGGGTTGTGTGTTTGTGGATGAGATAGTGTTTTAAGTAAATTATTTTTTTATGTTTATTATTTTGTATATTATAACTTATTTGAACAGATAGACAGACAGACAGAGTTACTTTCGCTCTTGTAATGCTAGTAAGGATTATTATAGTAAGTATGGATTATTGCTCCAGTTCCACTTTTCTTCAATAATATTATATATGCGACAATGTAAATCACATGATTACTGCAAAAAAAAAAATATACAAAAAAAAACCCCATGAGTTTCTTGTCTTCTTCTCATGTCATGGAGGTCGCGATCCGAAGACATAGTAGAGTAGATTAAATAAAAAAAAAATGACATGTCAAAGAGATATCTTGCTAATATCCGAATGAATGAAATTTTGATTTTGATTTGATTTTGGAGCAACCGTCTGGGATCTGAGACAGACAGATCGTGTCCCCAAACGCTTATTATTGTTTACATTGTTATGAACTAAAGATAATGTATTTCTTGTAACAGAGGAAGCGTCACCACTACGAGCCGCAGCCAACGCCATCTTCAGCCAAGAAGTTCTGCCCTGAAGGTGCGAGTGTGAACGTGACCGGACCGGACGCCTGGCCGCCCATGCCTACCCCGGGCCCCCTACCAGCCCAGGGCCCGCCTGAAATACACAGCTGGCTCAACAAGTAATTCAATTATTTATATTTTAGTCAACTATAATTAAATCATGGGTTGGAAATTGGATGCAACCCCCCCCAACCTTGGAATTTATTCCATAAATAATTTGATCAATTTAATATTGCACATCCCGTTCTTTGTCTCAATTATGTAGAATTTCGAGAATATAAGATATTAAATCATTTTTCTTTCGTGAAAACATATAATATTGTCAATAGAGAGACACCCAGACCAGAAATAAATATTTATATTTAAGCATAAACACTTGCAATCGACCCACAACCTTCTGCATTGTAATCAGATTCGCCCTCAACTTAGAGGTCGTCAAAGTCAAAACGTATCCATAAAAATGAGTCATGGACTATATTAGTCAAATTTTCTATCTCAACCATTCATTACCATTACAGGTTCCAATCGTGGAGTAATAACGAGAAAATTGTCGCGATCGACGCGTTGATCGGCCGGTGCGGTCCTGGCCAAGTGCGACACATGATGAAGGCAATTGAGCCTCTCTTCCAACGTGACTTCATATCGCTGTTGCCGAAGGAGTTAGCCCTCACCGTTCTCGGATACTTGCAACCCAACGACCTGCTCCAAGCCGCGCAAACTTGCCGATATTGGAGGTAAAACTTCGTCTCTTACTTTGGAAATAGTTTCACTCGGGGTAGATGTATGTTTCAGGTCTTTCCTAGAGACAGTCCTAGTGGATCTAGCCATTCAAACCTGCCTTGCTACTTTGGGCGTTGTCACTCGGTAGCCAGCTGTCGTTGACAACGTAGCGTGACAACTAATGCAATTACACACATTGTTGGGTAATCAATGTATTAAATGTATAAAAACATTGTTATGAAAAAATACCTTGCTTGAACAGGAGCACTTTAGAAGATTTTTATGTATTTTATATTAGCCGCACCTCGCAGTTTCGCGTTTGTCCTTTTCCAAGTGAAATCTATATCTAATTCAATATTTTTTGTGCCGGTTGCAGCTTATTTTATGAAATATTTTAAATTAATGATACATCTTCAAAAATTCACTCGCAGTGATTTTTGAAGATGTACTATAAGAAACAAAAATACGAAGTATATTATTAACTAGCAGCTCCCCGCGGTTTCACCCGCATAAGTCCCGATCCCGTGGGAATATCGGGAACAAAAGTAGCCTATAGCCTTCCTCAATAAATGGACTATCCAACACCGAAAGAATTTTTCAAATCGGACCAGTGGTTCCTGAGATTGGCGCGTTCAAACAAACAAACAAACAAAAAAACAAACAAACTCTTCCGCTTTATAATAGTAATAGATAGATAGATTGTACAATCGGGATTATGATATTATTAGAATTGAATTGTATCTTGTCATACAGGTTCTTAGCTGACGATAATCTGTTATGGAAGGAGCAGTGTCGTCGGATAGGCATCACGACGTTAAAGAAGTTCCCTAAAACCATGCCTCGGTGCGCCTCACCTTGGAAAGCTGCCTACATTCGCCAATCGCTTATCGAGGACAATTGGCTGAACAAGTCGGTCAAAGGGACGATCGAGCTTCGGGGCCACGATGACCACGTCATTACATGTTTGCAGTTCTCTGGGAATAGGATTCTTAGTGGTAGTGATGATACCACCCTTAAGATTTGGTCTGCTATCACTGGAAAGGTAAGTTCTTCATGCAGTTTAATTTAAATTAAAAGCAGTAGGGCAATTCTCGAAAATAATAACTTCAATAACATCGATTAATTCAAATCATCCCAATATTGGGACAGTACTTATAGTTGCTTTGCATTGCAACTACTGAAACTTGTTTCTAACTTTTTTACTTTTTATGATAATAAAACTTATTTTCTAGTGTACCCGGATTCACAAATCGAATGAACAAAATCGGGCTAAGAAAAAAAAACCTTTTTTACAAACACGACTCTAAAAGATAACTTTAATTTATTTTTAAATGTGTTTCTTACACTTGTATGACTGGTTTTTTGAAGAAATGTATTCCAAAAATTTGCATCCGACAAGACTTGAACCTGCAACCTTTACATTCCGTGTACTGCGCTAGCCAATCACACCACAGTTGCCTGTTCTGTCGTGATGAAATTATAAAATCTGCATTTCTTCGCACTTGAGACTGAGGCACGTAGCGACATCTACCAGTGTCTGCAGATTACATGCTTGTACTCAACAGTACGGCTGCAAATATTATAAAATACATTTCTTCAAAAAACCTGTAAATAACTTGGATTAAAACAAAAAACTAAAGATACGTTACCTAGTCTCGGAAAATGAGACGATAAAACTGCGTCTAGCTGACGCACTAGCCTCAGTCGTATGTCGAACCGTTGCCGCGTGAGCACTTGCTGTCACATTGCGATTGTCTTTTTGCCATCCAAAAAGCATTCATATGTCATCCATATGAATGCTTTTTTTTTATTTACAAATGCCTGAATCATTCTTAAAGACAAAGGTTTTAAGAAAATACAATAATTTTATGAAAATGTATGTAGGTGTTTCTAGCTCATTTTTCGAGTACGCAATTTTAAAAAATACCGTATCTACTATTTTTGTTTTTTTATCTAAAATAAATAACTTGTTATCTTCCAGTGTCTCCGCACGCTAGTCGGTCACAGCGGCGGCGTGTGGTCCTCTCAGATGATTGGGCAACTCGTTATCTCCGGCTCGACGGACCGGACCCTGCGTGTATGGAACGCAAAGACCGGGCATTGTCTCAAGGTTCTCGCCGGACACACTTCGACGGTGCGGTGCATGCATCTGCATCAAGATAGGTAACTAGATACCTACTATTAAGTTTAACTTTTGTTAAGGTGGTGCTTCGATTGATTTTTGTTAAGATAGCTACGACTTTTCGGCCTTCGCGACTTGCCGAATCGAAAATGATGCACAAAACCAGTATTTTGTCGATCAAATGTATTATTGACGACCTCTGGCGCGTAAAAATGTAATAGGTTGCGGGTTCGAATTGTTTTTGGTCTGGTTGTCTTATGTATTTACAAAAGATAAGGGTAATATCCGTTCTTTAATCACCAGAACACAAGATTAATAGGGGCTAGCTAGATGGTACTGTGCGATGTTTACAGAATTCATTTATTCATATTTATTAAAAAGAGGTTGGAATAGATTTCGTCTCAAAAGAAAAATCTGTTGTTTTCGTGAATCAAGTAAACCAATCGTGTTAAATAATTAATGGAAAATGAAGCCAAGAGAAGTAAATAAATAAATAGGTACCAAAAAACAACTTCAGTCTGTATGTTCTATAATCTAATATATAAACTTTCCATGTCACAGTGTTAGTTACCGTACTCGTCCGAAACGGCTTGACCGATTTTTATGAGATTTTGTATACGTATTCAGTAGGTCTGAGAATCGGCTACTATCTATAATTTATAAGGCAAAACAACGTTTGCCGGGTCAGCTAGTAATTACATGTAAGTTACCTTGAAATATGGATATCTAAGTATCAAATTTCTTCAATTCGTCTTCTAACCCAAACTGAAACACTTCCATTGTCCTCGAGTTCAATCAGATTTTATCATGAATCTCTTAGTCTACTCGTGTAAAGAACACTAAGATAAAACGTAAGTCTGCACGTGTTACTCGATTATTCTGTGCTATTTAAAGAAATATGTAATAAGTAGGTACATTGTTTACCAAAAGATCAAACGACTATTTAAAAGGCATGAGTGTACCTTTGCGCTGAGAGTCAATCTATACTAATATTATAAAGACGTAATGTTGGTAACATGTATGTATTGTATGTATGTTTTTTCCGGGTAATCTCTGAAACAACACAAATTATTTTACCAATAGAAAGTTACATTATTGAGTAGTAACATAAGCTACTTTTGATTCCAATATTCCCACATGTTCGGGAATTAAGCATGTGAAACCGCGGGACCTAGCTAGTTTTTTAATAGAAACAGATATCTATATCTATAAAAGGCTTTGTCCTGATTGACTGACTGAATGGCTGATTAACGCACAGCCTAAACCGCTGATAGTAGAGGGCTGAAATTTGGAGAGTGTGTCTTTATGTAATGTAGACATCCGATAAGAAAGGAATTTTGAAAATTCTTACGGGACCGGGACTTATGCGGGTATAACCGCGGGACACAGCTAGTAGTCTAAATGTCAGCTATTTTCCCGAGAGTCCAGCTATCTGCATACACCGTTTCATCGCAATCGGTTATGTTGATTTTTTGTGGTTAATTGACATAATCACAAACTTAATTTATTTAGCATCTCATAAAGTACCTATGCACTGCAGATATTTGTAATTAATAGCTCGTTTGCACAGCCCGAGCTGCTACCTTGCCTGTTGACAGCTAGTTCCCCTTGCCTTAGCTGTCTACGTAACTCGTAGGTTACCTTCAAATAGCCAGTTACTACTCGGCAGCCTGTCTCGCACACCAGCTCACACAGCTTATTTGTGTAGATTTCTGCTTCGCGACAGTACATAATTATGCTGTGCTAAAATGTAAAGCGAATTAAATTTTAACTCTGACAGCCAAATATAGAAACGCCACTTCAAATTTAAGGACCACGGTTAAGCCTGCACTGGGCGTTTATAGTAATATTTTCGTCGAAACATGTCTAAGTTGTAGTAGATGCTAAATACAGATGCTAAAATTCAAGGTCTGAGTCACCAACGCCGGTAGACTAATTGGTTATCAAGTCAGTACTCCCTGATTGTAGAGATGCATGGTTCGAATCCCGGGCTGCGTCCGCCATGCGTTATGTTTTTTTTCTAGTAAAGAGTATTTCTTTAAATTTATTCAAAACAGCCTAACAGTTTACCTAGCAGTTACTACGCTTATACCTAGAAGTAAGTTTATTTCATCTGCATTGCGAATGTAATAAAACTATGACTATCTTAAAGTGCTTAGCTGTGCTGTCAATGAACAATCAATGTCCTAACAATCGCTGTTGCAACATGAAATCAATGAAAATTGCTAGTGCTCAAGCAAAGGGTAAACATATTTTTACATATTAACTAGTAAATAATAATAATTCTGTTAGGTTTCTTTAGTACATAAATGCTATAAAAACTACTACGCCGTTTTCTCTGAAAAGTACCTATCAAAGTACATAATGATAAGCTTTTTGTTCCAAAATTCAATTTGCTCAGCTGGATTCGAACACAAAACTTCCCAATCACTAGCCGGACCATCCATCCGTTGTTTTAAGGAGGCTCTAGTTGACTGGGGGGCTATCTGTCGTGAATAATTTTCAGATTTGTACGCCTTGTACTTAATTTGCCTAGATAGTGGGTAGTTCTAACAAACGACATTCGAATTTTAATCCATCTTTTTTCAAGATGTATGAGGAATTTCCCGCCCGATCGTCAGAGACGAGTTTGAAATGGATCACTATCGGGCGACCGTTTTCTTTCTAGTCTCTAATAGAGACCTGTCCAGTTCTATGGCCTTGTAATATAACACATGTGTTTGCGATATTTCAGGGTGGTGTCAGGTTCCCGCGACGCAACTCTGCGCGTGTGGTCCATCCCGGACGGGAGATGTCTTCGTGTGCTGATCGGTCACATGGCAGCGGTTAGATGTGTCCAATACGACGGGAAGGTCGTGGTCTCAGGTGCTTACGACTTCTTCGTCAAAGTGTGGAACCCTGAGACTGGGGAGTGCTTGCATACTCTTGCTGGGCACACTAACAGAGTGTATAGTTTACAGGTATGATATAGGTGCATAGTATAGTAACACGTATATTATAAATAATTCCGCCTCGTAATCGTCCCGGTTCCCGTTATGCTCTAAACTGCAAATAAAAATCTAATTGCTGTTTTGTATTTACAAAAGGAGACCATTGCTCTAAAGAAACATAATCATTAGTTTCCTTACTAGTTATTATCATGTTTGTTATTAGTTATGACGCTAGAGCCACTATTTGTTTCCACTAAATCCTATACTAATATTATAAAGAGGAAAGATTTCTTAGTACGAATTGGCTCCGAAACAACTAAAGCTATTTCAAAAATAGACACTTTCCTCAATAGAAAGCTACATTATCGAAGGGTAACATGCTTCTTTAGATCCCGATATTCCCACGGGATCGAGAGTTACGCGGGTGAAACTGCGGGACGCTGCTATTATGATTGGAATATGGAAAATATTCTATTTTCCTATAATAAATTAAACTATACAAAAAAGGCAGTATTCCATATCTCACATCACTTACCCGCTAATACCCAACATTTGTCCTCAGTTCGACGGCGTGCACGTAGTATCAGGCTCACTAGACACTTCAATCCGCGTATGGGACGTCGAATCAGGGCAACTGAAGCACACGCTCACAGGCCATCAGTCACTCACGTCCGGGATGGAGCTCCACTCCAATATCCTCGTCTCGGGCAATGCTGACTCCACTGTCAAAGTTTGGGACATTACTACGGGCCATTGTCTCCATACACTGTCAGGTAACTTACGAGCTTTAAGATATTAATTGTGCACCTATTTAATTAATATATTTATTTCAGACCAAGTCCATATAAGTACATTTTAGTTATTATAAACTACGGGTCCATATTGGCTCACATAAAATTTTAAGTCCTATTGTTTGTCTTACTACCGATTTGAATTCATAATAATCACTCTTCATAATTTTATCACTCATACTTTTTTTATTCAGACATTTTTATTACTACCATCGGAGCTCATAATAGTTAATGATCATAATTTTTTTATTAATACTGTTACTACCAAGAACAGTTTAAAATCATAATTTTTTTCTTCATAACATTTAATGATCATATTGCTTTAGTTTATAATTATTGTTACTAAGAACATATTTCAACTCATAATATCGTTGTTCAGAATAGCTTACTTTATAACAGACATTTATCATAATTTTTGTATTAATAACGGCAACTTTAACAAAACTTTTTATGAACTACCCCAATCAAACTCTTTGTGAAATTATAAATGGTTTTTGACTTGTGTTCTGGCGATCTTCTTTTTGAAACGGAGTTAACTCATAATGTAATTATATTTTCTATTCTATTATTATATTTCTTCTTAGAAATTACTCTTTAGTTAATAATGTTGTAATAAAAACACTTATGATTTATGATTAAGATATATCAGGTTTTTTTTATTTATAGTAATTAGGCGCTTTGGCGACCGCTGCGCTGCGCGTAATCATGTTCTTACATTAACCTAACCTATCCGAGTCGGTGTGCTCCGTATATTTAATTTCAAAATTCAAGTAAGATGACAATAGTAGTTTTATGACAGTAATAGTTTTTATTTATAACATGATGAAGATGACAGTAATAGTTTTTATTTATAGTAATTAGGCGCTTTGGCGACCGCTGCCGCGGCACGCTCGCTACGCTCGCTCGCCAAAGCGCTGCGCGTAATCATGTTCTTACATTAACCTAACCTATCCGAGTCGGTGTGCTCCGTATATTTTATTTCAAAATTCAAGTAAGATGACAATAGTAGGTGAAACAAATGTATGAATAAAGATATTATGATTTTCAATAATTATGCATAAAACACTTATGATTAAGAAATTTATAAAAATGAATATTAGAATAAAACACATGTATGAATATCAAAGTTATTTATTGGAATGATTATGAGTTTCGAGCATTATGATAAACAAATATATTAAAACAAATATTAGTAAAATGAAGTGTATGAATAGTGATATTATGAATTTCAATTATTATATATTTTAATATTTAGTTTTTAAATTTTTTATGAAGAATGATCATTATGATTATAAATGGTATGTGAAACATTTTCGGACCTCCGATGATAGGAGTTAAAATTTTATGTAAGACGATCCGCCCCCATAAACTACAGTAATAAAATTATATGTGTATGTAGGGTGTGTATGGGGCCCACTAAGATCGTTGGGCCCAAGCCAACCTCACCTGCTAGCTTGGTGCACCTGCTGATAAACGGACGAGGCTCTGGCGCAGACTTTCCCTTCGGGGTTGGGAGGTCAGACGGCAGTCGCTTCCGTAAATGTCGAAATTCGCCAAATCTACATGGAAAGGTCAAATAATGATTGCCACAGAGATAGGGCGCCGTCGCATAACGGCGCGCAGGTGCTTCGCCTGACTCCTGTGGTAAGTGGACGAGGGCTACCGTGCCACGGGCGGGCACGGCCAAAGAGGTTAGCCCCTAAACACAATTTGAAACCCGCTTCGCAACGTGGAACATTGGCACGCTAACCGGACGCGCGAGGGAGCTAGCCGACGTACTTTCCAGGCGGAAGGTGGCCGTGGCGTTCCTGCAGGAGACTCGATGGAAAAGCAGCAGATCCCGGCTCATTGGGAATGGCTACAAGCTGATCTACATCTAGCACCTGGTGGAGAGAACGGGGTGGCTGTGGTGCTCGCTGAGGGGTTGCATAACGATAGCTTAGCGGTGAATCGCTTTAGCGACCGACTTATGTGCGTGAAGGTGCTTATTGGGGGGGTTGCTACTCACTTAGTAAGTGCTTACGCGCCACAGGTCGGTTGTAGCGACGCTGATAAGAGGTCGTTTTGGAATAAACTCGGCGAGGTCCTTGGGGCTATCCCGTTGTCACAGGGAATCGTTTTGGGTGGTGATCTGAATGGTCATGTGGATGAGATGGGGTGGGATTTGAACGCGTTCATGGAGGCTACGGATACGGCAGTCGGAATGCGGAAGGGGAAGAAATTCTGCGTACGTGTGCCACTGCCGACCTGGCACTCGTGAACACATGTTTAAAAAAGAAGCCTGACCACTTGATCACCTACAGGAGCGGGGGGCGCGCTACCCAAATCGATTTTCTAATCACTAGGCGACACCATATCGGCAACGTGGCCAACTGCAAAGTCATACCGGGTGAGAGTCTCACTGCCCAACACCGTATCCTTGTCATGGATCTCTGTGTAAAGCCCAAAGACAAACGACCGGAACCATGTCGGCCCCGAATCAGATGGTGGATGCTTGATGAAGTCAAGTCTCAGATGCTCGCCTCAGCAATCGGCGACAAATGTGCTAATGCTGAAGGCGAATCGGTACAGGAACACTGGGACAGGATTCAGGTGTCTATCGCTGATTCGGCGCGGTCGGTCCTCGGTATGTCTAAGGGAGGACGCAAGTGTGACAAGGAAACTTGGTGGTGGAACGACACAGTCCAGAGGGTGACTAGGGTGAAGAAAGCCCTCTTTAAAAAGTGGCAAGCGTCCAACTCTCCAGAAGATCGCGACGCGTACAGGTCTGCCAAACGTGTCACAAAAAGAGCAGTTGCCAGAGCCAGACGGGACCACTTACAGCCACTGTTCGATAAGTTGGAAATGTCTGAGGGGCAGAAGCTTATTTAAAAGTTGGCACGTTCAAGGATCAAAGCGGCACAGGATATATCCAAGTGCCGCTGTGTAAAAGATCCTAATGGTAACTTGCTACGCGAGGACCTCGCGGTGAAGGAGAGATGGCGGTCCTATTTCCATGAGCTGCGGAATAAGCAGTATAAAGAGGTGCAACCACCGGAACTCCCTCCATATCAAGGACTTGTGCCACTGATTACTCCTGAAGAGGTACGCAAGGCTCTTCGCTGCACAAGAAATCGGAAAGCTGTCGGCGCTGATGGAGTCCCCATCGAAGTATGGAAGGCTCTCGTGGTGTGGCATCTTAACCAACCTTTTTAACCGCATACTGGAGACCGGCAGGATCCCTGCCCAATGGAGACTGAGTGTTATTACTCCAGTGTTCAAGGGCAAGAGCTCTGTGCAGGAGTGTGAAAGTTATCGTGGTATAAAGGTCATGTCCCACACCATGAAGCTCTACGAGCGTATGACTCTCGGATCCGACAGGAGTGCACTGTCTCGGATGGCCAGTATGGTTTCCGCCCCGGTCATGGTACCATGGACCCTGTTTTCGCCCTGAGGATCGTCATGGAGAAATACAGAACGAAGAATACGCCTCTGCATTTTCTGTTCCTGGACTTGCAGAAGGCCTTCGACTGTGTTCCTCGCGTGATGATCTAGTGGGCGCTGCGGTCCAAAGGGGTGCCAGAAACTTATATTGAAACCATTAGGGATATGTACCGAAATTCCGATTCTGTGGTGCGAACTGCTGCTGGAGTCCACCAAGGATCCGTCCTTCTGCGTACACGGTCACATGGTCGAGGGGACAGACCAGTTTAAGTACTTGGGATCTGTGCTTCACGAGTCCGGCGACATCGATTGTGACGTCAAGTCCCGCATTTCGGCAGCTTGAGCCAAGTGGCGAGAGGTAACTGGTGTCATCTGTGACCCGAAAATGCCGGTTAAACTGAAGGGACAGGTCTATAAAACCATCATTAGACCTGTCCTTTTGTATGGTAGTGAGGCGTGGCCAGTGCTTGAGCGACATAAGCAGGAGCTGCATGTCACGGAGATGAAGATGCTGCGCTGGATGTGTGGAGTGACACGAAAAGACCGCGTCAAAACTCCCGCATCAGGGGCAGCCTTCATGTCCGAGACATTGCAGACAAATTGCAAGAATGGCGCTTACGGTGGTACGGCCACGTTCAACGAAAACCGGCTAGTTACGTGGGAAACAAATGTCTTGCTATGGCGCCTCCGCCCGGCCGTGGCAGATTGGGAAAACAAGAAGTGCTGGCTTGACGTCGTAACATCGGATATGCGTGCAAATGGCCTCACTACACGGGATGCCGAAGATCGTGCGAAGTGGAGACGTAAAAGTAGGAAAGCGGAAACTGAGCTCTCGAGAGGGATATGCAACCGGGAACATCGCTCAGATGATGATGATGAATAAAATTAAAATAAAAAGTTGCAATTTCATGTAACTGGCGTACAGATCAATCCAACGACTACCACCGGAGTAGTTTTCGTTATGACTTACTAATTAGACTATGATTTGTCACATCTTCCTGAAGAAAAAAACGTCAAATACAAAGAACTAACAAATTAAAAAATCCCGGCCAAGTGCGAGACTCGCACGAAGGGTTCCGTACCACTATCACAATTGTGTACGGAACCTTAAAATGAACACTGGACTAACTAATTTGGCAACGTAACGCTAACGTTATATATTTTACCATTGGCGCCAGTATTTCTCCAGTCTCACTAGATGGCGTTAGTGCTCAAAATACATCGCGATATCGTTGATCGATGCGATCGATCGTTGCGTTTTCGTGTACTTCAATCACGTTTGTTGCATGGGAGCCCCTTTTAAATATTTGTTTTTTTTTTTTTATATTTGTTGTTTTTGTGGCTACAGAAATACATCTTCTGTGAAAATTTCAACAGTCTAGCTATCACGGTTTATGAGATACAGCCTTGTGACAGATGGACAGAAAGCGGAGTCTCAGTAATAGGGTCCCGTTTTTACCCTTTGGGTACGGAACCCTGAAAACCGTAGTATAGAAGGTATCACTGGTCGAAAGTGTTTGTCAACATTCTTCGTTTTTGACATTTCAGGTCCAAACCGTCACAAATCAGCGGTAACGTGCCTACAATCGAGTAACCGTTTCGTCATAACCTCATCAGACGACGGCACTGTCAAACTATGGGACGTACGCACAGGCGAGTTCATACGTAACCTGGTCGAGTTGAGATCGGGCGGAACAGGCGGCGTAGTCTGGAGAATCCGGGCTTCGGCTACCAAGCTCATATGCGCTGTTGGTTCTAGGAACGGCGCCGAGGAAACTAAACTCCTAGTATTAGACTTCGATATTCCGGGGGCGTGCCGTAAGTGCGAGGAATAGCAAAGACTAAACCGGCGCCTCTTGCGCCGATACGCGAATTTATACGCGCCCTGGCATTGTTGAATATAATATAGAAATACCCACCGCACTTGATGCATACACGTATGTGCGTATGTGTAAGACGTATTTAGGGTTTGTCCTACCAGATGCTCGAAAATTTTGAAAAGAAATCGTGAATTTTGACCCTCTGTCGTTATTTTGTAAGCGAACACTTTGACATTTACTTACGAAGAAGAAAAGCGAAATCGTAATTTCAAAGGAGAGTTGGAATTATTAAAGCCTGCTTAAAGTATTGGTAGTTGAGTAATAAAGTTCTTAAAGCCGCGAAGTACAAAATAATGTGCATTTTACGGGTCTATTTTTCCCCAATACATTTTTTTTTAGAATTTGTCGAGCATACGGTACGAATACCTTAAAGTTTATCTACACATTAAGAGCGTGCTCGGAAAGTGTTACGTAAGGGGCTTAAACTATCACTGTAGTCGTTTTATATAAGCTTCTTCGCTTATGGACTCACTTATGGAAGATTATATAAAACGCTATTGAAGTGAAATCCGCGCACTGTTGCCGTCGCCTGGACTTCAATAAGAACGGGTAATTTTGGTTATAGTCAAATACATGTATAGGTTGCTATAGCCGACTCGTTATAGTTGATTTGTTATAGACTGCGGCGGTGGACAAACGGTCTTACTATGCCCCGTCTACATTCCAAGCATGGCCTTGATTTGTGTAAATATACCTATAAACAATAATGTTTCATTATATACAACAATTTAAACAATACTTATATACAATTTGATTTGTAAATTCAATTTTAACACTATGACATCAGATAATTCATTTCAATATTTCTTTGACATATTTTTATAATTAAAATTTATTCAATTATTATAATTTGATTCAATTTTTAGTTAGGTTTTGTTTTATTGTTTTAAATTGTGCGATTTTGCCGTTATCAGTGAATTAGGAGAGAACTCGCGGGCGCTCGCGAGTTTGACCGCGCGTTCAAAGTCAAGCTTTCGACTATAATGCGGGCTATACATAGTTTGCACAATTATCCGTATCGTATACACATTTCTTAATAAATATAACAATTCAATATATAACCATTTACTATAGCTGTAATTACATTTAAATATAAATGAATAATAATCAATATAGAAGAAATAATTATGGCTACGACGACAAATATTGCCAAATTTCTGTAATAAATAGCATTTTATTACTCCATTTTATTCCAAAGAGTTTATGAAAAAAAAGATCCTGTAATCTAAGGGAGTAAAATAATAATAATCATATTACTAATTAATTAAATGTGATTTCGATTTTAAGGCCGACATTTTACGGCCAATGCAAGCATAGATAGATAGATAGAGTCAATTCCATCAGTCATGCATGAATAATTGTTGATTGTGTATGATCTAATTCTTTATTATGTAATTATAATCAAATAACGGTAACGAATGGTAGTCTATAGGTAACTGACAGCAAAATCACCGAGTATTAATCCTACAGAGAAACAGCTTCATACGAGCCCGCGGCGCAGGTACTTCACTACATGCTGCGCTATGTGTGCGTGACCTCTCTCACCGACAGTGTGCCGACGGGTTCACGTACGTGAGCCGAGTAGGCGCTTCGGGCGGCCTCGGCAAACCAGAGCGGAAAGCGGTGAGAAGTCACGCACACATAGCTGCGGTTGTAGTGGAGTACCTACCGCCGCGGGCTTGTATGAAGCTGTGGCTCTGTAAGATTAATACTCGGTGGCGAAACTGTCTATGTAATTTCCACCTAAGGTTTTCTCTAAGAAACCTTTGGAAAAATGTTGTTTCAGTCAGTTTTACTCCCTTTGACAAGTGATCAAACTTTAGTTATTAAGTTTTAATCTTTACTTTTAAGATTTTTCTCGAACACACTTGTAATGTACAGTGCATTCTTTTATTTCATACTTATTTAACAAACCTTTTTATGTATTACTGTGTCCTATTTTTTAGTCGTTTAAATTCACTGAGTAACTACCTACCTTATCTTTTAACCAACTCAAAACATGAGTAAATGGGGATGGTACCTACATTGTATCGCTAAAGCAATGTGGGGCTCCAACACATTTAAGGAGCACTTGCTCCGATGCTCATTGAGCCAACACCTTCCTTTGGTGTCCTAAATCTGTTACCATTATTTTGCATTAGCAAACGTCTTGGCCTGGATTTTTTAACAGTTCGACCTTCGAACACAGTCTATCATCTCAGTTCTTTTGAGATTATCTTTATTAATCGTAGCCCCACAACGCAGCCGATTTCGGAGCTAACTCCTTGTATGAAGCGGGGTTTTCATTACATAACTGAAGTCACGAAAGTTAAGTCATTTTCACAAAAAAGTTGCGTAGACAGCGATTCTATCTACCTATTTGATAAAATTGTTGCCAGTAACTGCTGCGGGACTGCTTTTGTGAAATTAACTCTATAATGCATATTCGTTAGTTTCGTAATGTAAATCTGGGTTTACAGCTGTCCTACCATGCTGTATATTTGCGTAGCGACCTTTAGTCAACTGATCTACGGAACGTGTAGGACGGACATACAGATATCTCAATGCATGGTTTTTTAAATTTTGCACATATGGCGGTAATATTCATGCGTGTAGAACGGTAATTTTCATGCTAGCATATACAGCGTATTAACAGCTAGTTGCCCATGCGCATTGTCATGTACAATGCGCAAGGGCAACTAGCTGTTTAAGGGAAAGTCTACCTACTCCTTTCTCCGTACAAACTTTACAAACGTAGTCGACTGTTTCCTCCCTAGATAAAGACTTTGGGGGTACGAGATGATGTGTACCTCCAAAGGGGAGATCTTCCACTTGGCAGTTGGTTTTGCCCGGTAGGCCACGGCCCGACGATGTTTCGTCGAGAGTTGTATATGAAAGAGTAGGTAGACTTTCCTCTTAAACATATGTCCCAGGCATGTATATTACTGTCTTTTGATACATTATTGATTGATTTGTGTACATACTCTTTGCCCCTCCTTTATTATAAGTATAGATTGTACATCATATTTATATATCATTTTCGTGTAATTATTTTATATTGCAATTCAAGTAAATTAAAGGGTGCACTATCGATATTTCTTAATTTTGATTATTCTCAAGGAACTTTCCAACAATTATGTTAAATTGAAAACAAGTAGCAATATCCAAAGCTTTCGCAGTTGTTTGTGCCTAAATTAATGGAGTTTAGAATAATTAATTAAAAAATAGATATAGTCTTCGCAAATGCATTCAACCAAACAATAATTATAATATTTTTCATAATATACCCAATATATTCAGTTATTAAGGCCAGACTATTATTATTATAATTGAAATGGGTACAAAATTAATAGTTTATACAAAGATTCTTCTTCTGTTTTCGCGATGTTGTATTGAAATTAAAGACATTTTTCGGTTTGAATCGCGTGGTTTTTATTACTTTTATCATTGCAATTTTGGAACCTGCGTAGACAGGAACGTTTTTGATAACATTTTAATAGTTTTTAATAATAAGACGGTAGTCTCACTGTAACTTTTTTAATACATTAGAATGACAAATCACATCTTAGTCTATCCTGGAGAAGAGACCTGGAAAGGTCTCGAAACGTTGAGCGTTGTAACAATGCTAAAAGTAATAAAAACCACGCGATTCAAACCGAAAAATGTCTTTAATTTCAGTTTATACAAATTTAACAACAATTAATCAATTAATTACATGTAATCAATTATAATTATTTATACAATTATTAATTATAAAATCTTACAAATTATTCTATCAGTCTGTATATAATATAATCAAAATATAGTAGAATATATTTCGATAAATGAATAACATGTTCTTATTGTTCATTTATCGAAGGGCTCACACCGGTCTAAGTCGTGGCATCACGTCGATGGTAGACGGTTTGGAATTCGTTCCACTACATCTTCCTTTCTTTTTAAATAAGCGCGCCACGACTTAGACTACAGCGTCACTTACCATGTGGTCAAAATAACCTATTCGTTATTAAAACAACGATGGTAAAAAATGAGCATTTTAATTGTTCCCACCTTGTGACTAGTGTACCTTAACTTAAACAAAAAATGTTATCTCTTTATCGTGTTTTGATTAATTATTTTCATTTGTGAAATTGTCAATTAAGGGCACACTAGCGACATTTCTTAATTTTTTTAAAGTTTCAATGGACTTTAGAAGTGATACGTTCTAAATTGTGATTTTATCTCAAAAACAACAAGTGAAAATGTCAATTTAAAACAACAAATGAAAGAATAAGCATTTTAGCTCTTCCGAATTAGTGTACCCTTAACGACTTAAACCAGAAAAAAAGTGATGTCTTTATCTTTATTATTTTTATATTTCGATGATGAATTCGGTTCAAAAATAATGTTTTCAGCTTGTCAACTTAATGAAATCTTAAATTATATTAAATCTATACTAATATTATTAATGTGAACGTTTGTATGTTAGTATTTATGTAAGTTTTGTTATTCTCTTCTCGTAAAAACTGAACCGCGACTAAAGATGGCCCACCATACATAACATAAGAAAGTCTGAAGAACCGAACGTTGCCTTCCTTGTCAACCTGGCAGTAAACAATGGGTTGTCAACTATTCATCAGACAAGCGTCAAATCTGATAAACGACGACCAAATATGAAGACGGTTTTCAGTTTAATTTTCTTCTCAATTTAATATTACTTACTAGGCATCGGATATTATTGCAATATTAAGAAAGTTAATAATTTAGTGCGTACTTAATAATTAAAATGATGTTACTTAGTGATTAAAATGATGATATAAAAAGCAATAAGACATGCATATCAGTGGAAATGCCTCTACCTAAAGATTGATTCCCGAAATGGGCCTTACTTGAGTTCTTCCCATTGGTCGTTTTCGACCTCTTAAGTTTTAATTTTACGTGTCACGAAAAAAATACGCAATTGGCATTTATTAGTGCATTATTTTGATTTTTCTATTTAAACTGCCTTTTTAGTGTTATAATAATAAGTTTATAATTTGCTATTTCATTTGTAAATATCCGATGTCTAATTATTAATTACTCTTGATCTTACATTTTATATTGTGACTAATAATAATTACTGTAATTATATTTAACTATTTCCCCTGAAAAATCTTCTATAATATGTACTAACTATAGAACACAGATGATTATATATGTATATTTTAATAATGATGGAATCTAACTTAAAAATTGTATATAAAAGGATATTATTTAACTGTTCGCTGAATCAGTTCAATAATATCAGTAGGTATCACTCACGAAATGTAGAACAAAGAACCTGTTTAAAGTGCTTTGCCCCGTTCCGCATGATAAGTACAATAGAATTTTCTAGCTCTATCCCTCAGTACGTTTAATATATACTTACTATTAATAATAATAAACATAATTTATAGGTACAATATAACCTATCTCATATCTCATGTTTAATGGCCAGCAATTGTCGCATGTAGCTTGTATAAGATATTGTAGAGGTGGCGCGCTCACTCGGGAGACGTTCGTTGTAAATACATAACGCATTATATTTTGGGGCCGTTAAAGTTATAATCTTTGATGGCTGTAAAACTATGAATATGTAAATGAAACAAAGACTGAACGCCTAGATATAGTTGTAATATTTTAAAGTATTAACGAAGTTAGTGTTTCGTGCCAGTCCATCAGAAAGGTACCGGTATTAAAACTGTTTATCGCGAGTTCGATTGGTTTGCGCAAACAACGGTTTTGTTCTGTTTAGTGATCCTATCCAAAAGACACTGCTCATAAACTGTATTTAGAATAACAACCGATCATTATTACAATAATAAGTAACGTCTGTTTGCGCTAACTGCGAAAACTCGTTAACATGTAAATGCCTTGACTGTGACACCGGTAACATCGGTACTGACGGTGTAACCAGTGACGTTGCTACCGCTATCGGTAAAACCGGTTACGTTACTATCAGTAATAACAGTGACATTATCATCGATACTGTCTGTAATAATGATTACATTGGTAACAATTTTGTACATTCCGTCCTAATCCCAATTTTACATTTAGACGTACATTTTTGAGATTCTTATCCTAAAATTTACGGTAAGAATTAGGATGTAATGCATATAATTGATCCTATTTATCGTTGATATTATCGGTAATACTGGTGACATTACCAAAGTAACTGATACCGATAGTGCGATTGTAGTCCCGGTAACGGTAACGTTACTATCGGTAAAGCCGGAATTTTCGTAACTTCAGTACCGGTACGCGTAGCGACGTCCGCTCGCGTCGCGTCAACCAAGTATCTTCTTACGTTAGATATCGATCGACACATTCGATCTTCTTTGTTTGTTCTAGTGCAAGCGGCTTTTGTATCTATAGCTGTTTCTTAATATTATGTTTTAATTAAAATAAATTAGTTACATTGTAATAAAAAATAGTTTAAATTAGATTGTAATGAATCTATAAATATTATACGTTAAGTTATGTTATATTTTGTTTATTTGTACCGTATCGTGAGGTTAGAATGGGTTTGTTCGGTTGTGTTGTACGTTTTCTTAGTAAGTATGTACTGTATCACACAATTAGGTAACCCCGTTTCTTTAAAGATCTGGTGATTATACTATACATTATTGTTTGTAAGCCTCACGAATGTTGCCTTCATATCAAATTGGATTCGAATGAACACCAAACAACTGAGATCAGGCAATCGAAAACCGATCGGATTAATGTATTGTAATTTAGTTTAGACGACGATTCGAATGAAATTAAATGGGGTTGTTTTTAATTCACTGGATTTGTTTAATTTGTTAGTCTTAGTTCGAACAAAACCACAAAAATTTTTTTTAGTATAATTTTTCATCAATTTCTTAATGTTTCGGTTGTTATTCACTATTATTTAATTTATAATGTGTATTTTTTTTCCTTAATTTCGCTTATAGTGTATGTTCTAATTAATTGATTAATAAATTCAATTGTTTTCATTTATATTTTGTTTTTGTTTCGATCTCCTAATTTTGAAGTTCTTGCTCTAATTTTATTGCACACAATTATTTTTTACCCTTAAAAAAATAATTTGCGAATACCTTAACTAGTTTTAATAAGTTAAATACACTACTCTGTCAGGTTTTTTTAAATTGACTTATTCCAATTCGTCATCTTGTGAAAATAACGAATTAAAATAAGTCAAAAAAGGTAGACTAATTAGTTTTACCACAGAATACAGAATAGTACAAAGAACACAATAGTTAATTTCATCTTGTGTCCTGGACATCTTGTAACCCTAGGACCACCTTCTAGCAATTTTCATTTACACTTTGTACCTTCAATAGACGGTAAGTCCCTTTCTTATCAAATGCCTCCATCATATAAAAAACACATTATCCAAATTTCAGCACTCCACTATCAGCGTTTTAGGCCGTGTCTTGATCAGTCGGTGAGTCACTCAGGAGAAAGCATTTTATAGATATAAAGATAGCTTACCATACCGATTAAAAAAACCCTTCCCAAAAAAAACCTATTACCTACCTCTATGTAGGTTCGTGAAGATCGGATAAGATACATAGATAGATAGATGAACGCTTTATTTGCACAACATTAAGTAGGTATAATACAGTCATACATTAAGTATAAAAATATAAAAGCTTAAAAGTAGAAAATTGCACAAATGGGCGGCCTTATCGCTAAAAGCGATTTCTTCCAGGCAACCTTGGGATGGAGATAAACTGTTTAGCTTGAAACGGTAGGTTATGCAGGATAAATAATTGAGTAGAAGACCAAAAAAAAAAAAGAAACAAATATATGAACTATAAAACAATAGACAATATACTAATATTAATATATAAGTAGATATATAAAATACATGTTATACAAAACATTATAATATATACCTACACAAAAATAAGATAAGGCATGCGATCTGTAGAGGAGAAGTAACAATCATGTACTTACATACAATAAAAACGCAAAGACGCTTCGCTCGCTCGGCCAAATATACCTAGCGCGTAGCTACTAGTAGAAATTAGACGCACCAAAGGTCAGCTTCGATGCGCCCTCAAAAAATTATTACGTAATACCCGCAATCCATTCCAAAGTACCGCAACGTTGGAATACATAACAGCTATTACGTAGATTTTACGCTGTATCGTTCAAAGATTTCAGCCATGGCCTGTATTCAAACCAAAAACGCAACGCTACCGCGATGTAACTCGGATGCAGCGACATCTGTTGGCAGATATGCAAAACCGAAGTATTCCATTTTAGTTGAGATGTCGCTCTACAAAACATATTTTTCTTATTCTGAAACCTTCTGCTATAATTATTAGCACCCAAAGAAAACTATTTAATTACGTTGCGCCCTAGTATACAATATTTCTATTTTACAGTAATGTGGATAGAAAATCCGTAAAATTTTACCTAACTGATGGTTCCGAATTATATTGACAATCTAACACTCGTATTTGGGCATATTTACTTTTGAGGGCCACCATACGTAAATTATGGAGGTTTTATAGACATGAGTTTTGAGTCTATTAAAGTCTTTCATAATATTTTCGTATGTTTTTTGAACTAAAAATTATATTTTGTTTCCTACAAATACCTCAATTTCTATGTAAAAATCAATTTTTAAGTGGACACTATAGAAAAATAACGGTCAGTTTGGTGACATTGAAAAACGACTGTAACATTTAAAACAAAGGGTTTTAAACGTAATTGTTACCTTTAATTAATGCAGATTAATTAAATTTATCAAAAAACAATACACACTAATGAGTTACTTATTTTAAATTTCTTAAAATTAAGATTTAAATTCGGTTTGGTGACGAGTGACTCCATTGCAATCATAATTTTCTTTTTAATTTATAAGTTTAGTGACCTATTTCTTAATTTATAAGTTGCATAGGTAAAATAAATTATTTGAAACAATAAAAGAAAAATATATATTATGCAAACTTCAAAACAAAACTGATAAAAGTAAAATAAACCACATAAAAATTGGGACAGTCACCAAACTGACACACCTAAAATCCTTAGGGTGAGGCTACATGATGTACAATACTAAATTAGAACTAAAAGTCGATGTTTTTTCATAGTAACATTTAATCACATAATTTGAAGTATGGTATTAATAATATTAATTTTATTAATTAAAGCAAACATGTCAAACATGCGAATAGGTAATAGAAAGTTATCTATTATTTTTACTTAAACTAACTTATAGCTTAACTATAATGGCACAATAATTGGCAAAAAAAACAAAAATGTAAGGCTAATTAAATAAATTATGATTTAAATGAAATTTAAGAAGTATTTCTTAAATTTCATTTGATTGAGTACACGTATGTACACCTAGCCTTATGAGTCAGTTTGGTGACTTTGGTGGTCCGCCCTATATGTGACGGCATAAAACGTCACTGAACTGACCGTCACATTATACACGTAGCTAATGAGAAAAATGCATTCTAACCTAATTGAATGACATTTTTTTAAATGAACTCCTAAAAACACTTGCTAAATAACACCAAAAACAGATAGTAAATAGTTGGATAGTGTGAGACAAATATAATAATTAAGAAAAAGGCTTCAAATCTGACCTACCAAATCGTGACCAACCGCCAACACCAGCAAGACACCCTATTTTTTCCGCGGATTGAACAGACTGACTGATTTCGCTAAGCTAAAATGATCCCTTGTGGTTAGTGTCACTATTTTTTAAAAATAAAACGGCTTTAAATAAAACGGAATATCCCTTTAGACCCGTCACTTTGCTGACATGTCAGATGACACCGAGTTTTGAGGACTTTACATAAATGTTTTTTTCCACTGTAATATTACAATTGCATTTACAGTTTTAGATAAATGTGACGGAAGAATAGATCCACTATCATGGTAACCAAAACTTGATTATGTTTTTGTAGGAAATTTTACCAGTAAGTTCAATACTTTGAAGCTGACAAGGACTGGGACAAGTCAGAAACGGCTCCCCTGAGTATTTGAATTAACCATAATTGAATTAATTAATCTTAATTACATAAAAATTGATGCTCAGACACATAGTTTAATTTACTCTGCATCGATTGATATACTTATTATAATAACACTCATTATTATTAATATGCAATAAATTTTTAAAAACGTGGGACAGCGTAAAAGTGGGGGTGGCACCCAAAAGTGAAAATGCCCATTTATAGTTAATTCTAAGTAATTACTTGTCTAAGCAATGTATTTGATTTGTCACCTTTTTGTTGACGTTAAAAATCACTTATAAAAGCGAGACTAAGCAATGCCCTGTTTCTACGTGATAGACCTCGCGAGCATGGGAGGTCTACCTATTATTGTCTACTTATTGAAAGGACCAGGAGGGTTACTGCGGTTCGTTTCGATACGACATCGATACGATAATACGATGATTCTACTGTCACATTCTGATAGTAGGGTGACAGTAGAACCATCGTGTTATCGTATCGTTGTCGTATCGAAATGAACCGAAGTAACCCTCCTGACCTACACAAGTAAGTATTTGAAAATGAAAAATGAAAATGAAAAAGGTTTATTAACAGCACCAAACAGGACATTATAAAAACTACCTAAACATACAGAACAGAAGCACTCGCACGGCACGGTGCAGTGAAAGAAAAATAATAAAAACATCATTACAGCGGTTTTCTCATTCATTACATTAGGCATAGGCTGTATCGCGAAAACCAGATGTCGATTGACATAATAGTATATTATGCAACTAGTGAATAAAAGACGGATTTAGTGCGAGGGCCGTAGATGAATCACGAGCAAGTGAAGGATTCTAACGACTGAATAACGACCGTAGGGAGTGATTCATGATGATTGAATAACGAGCGTAGCGAGGGATTCAAGTGTTAGAATCCTGAGCGACGCCAGTGGTTCATGGCCCTCAATGTAAATCCGTACTTTATTCAAGAGTTGCATACTATACTTTATACCATGACTACGAGAAAAAAAACCGGTCAAGTGCGAGTCGGACTCGCGTCACGTACGAAGGTTTCCGTACCACTATCACAATCGGGTACAGAACCCTGAAATGAACATAGGACCGGCAACCAATCCGTGAACGCAATGCATACTTTAAAATTTATTTTACCACTGGCGCCAGTCTCAATTCATCACTAGATGATAAAAAGTGCTAGTGGTAAAAATACATCGAGGCATCGTTGCGTTCTTATCTCAAAATCACGTTGTTGAATGGTCCTTAAATGTTTTTTTATCTATTTGTTGTTATAGCGGCTAAAGAAATACATCTACTGTGAAAATTTCAACTTTTACAGTTTATGAGATAAAGCCTAGTGACAGACGGACAGACAGACGGCAAAGTATCAGTAAAAGTGTTCCGTTTTTATCCTTTGGGTACGGAACCCTAAAAAGAATTTGTATGTCGAGTATTCTTAGCGCAAGGAGTTTGTATCAAGTTTTTTTTCACGCACGGAGGTTGTATATGCATTTAGTTAGATAGACGACGAGTAAATTGTGTTCTAAATTCAAACACCAAACAGCGTGAGTAAAAGTCGTTTTTATTCACTGTTTTGCGTGAATAAAATAAGCTTTTAAGAGTGTGAATGGTATAAATTATTATGATTATTATGATTCGAGAACTTTTTGGCCCCAACGACCATCTGCTCTCCGTGCTATATGTCCTGTCCACTGCCACTTCAAAGAGCCAATCCGTTTGGCTATGTCGGTGACCCTCGTTCTTCTACGTATCTCCTCATTTCTGATTCGATCCCGTAGAGAAACCCCGAGCATAGCTCTCTCCATAGCTCTTTGAGCAACTCTAAGCCTATTCATAAGGCATATAGTGATGCACCACGTTTCGGATCCGTATGTCATCACTGGCAACACACACTGATTGAAGACTTTCGTCTTAAGACACTGAGGTATTTTAGACGTTGCGGAGCTTCCCGAACGCTGCCCATCCGAGCTTGATTCGACGATTGACCTCTTTCTCGAAGTTGAACCTACCTAACTGGACTGTCTGTCCTAGGTATACGTACGGTTTCAGCTTGTGAAAGCTAGTCAAATTACCAATTGATATTAAACTAATATCAATTGGCTAACTCCCACGTATAATTTTATAAAGATATTTATTTAAAAATAATATAATTATTATTGAATCAATTCTTGTAATTGTTACAGTACCTGTGTTTAATAAAATACTTGTATTTATTGTAAACTTGTACTGTGGTTGTTGTATTGACTCTCAAACGTTTCTGTTACGTCAACGTATGATAATAAGTGGGGGATTGTTGGAGAGGAGGTAATGAGGCAACAGTGAGAGACTTAGAGAGTCAGTCTTCAACGAACAGTCAAAGTGTGTACAGCAGTTATTAAGTACTAAGGTAAGATTTGTCAATAATTATATAAGTATGTAGATAAGTTATATAGATAAGTTATATAATGAAGTATATAATATATAATGAAGTACATGAGGTATATACTGAAGTACATAAGGTATATCTTATGTATCTTATGTATTTACATGCTAACAACGAATAAAAAGGTGAAAAATGGTTCCATTCACCACCAGTTGCTTAAATTGGAACTTTTTATCAGTTACCGTTTATTTTAATCGTAAGATACCTCTGATCTTGGAAGAATACTATTCTAGTCAATGTAATTAAAGTACTACATTCATCAGATAGCGAATAGGTCTGATCTAATGCCAAAGAATAGCTTTCTATCAACTAACCGTTCGAGTCTATATCGTAGTTCCCTATTATAAATCTAACATACGCGTCAACAACTTTGAGAGCCGAGTTCTCAACCATAACAGGTACAACATGGGCATTAGACATGACTTTCGTCTTGTCCATGTTCATTTTAAGACCTACCCGCTGGGAGACTTGATTGAGGCCTTCGAGCATCGTACTGAGTTCCTCCATCGACTTTGCCACGACTACAATATCGTCGGCAAACTGAATGTGAGTGATGTACCTATTCGCCGTTAAAATTGATACCCAGTCCTTTCCATTCCAGAAGCTCAAAGGCGTCTTTCAAAGCGGTCGAAAAGAGTTTCGGAGATATCACGTCTCCCTGTCTTACGCCTCTCCTTGAAGTCGGGTTTTAATAAAAAAACTTATTTTACCCTTTTTATTTGTGCATTTTCGACTGCCACTAAAATCATGAAAATAGTAACCGTAACTTTAATCATTGAGATTTCTGATGAGAAGGTGGTTGTCAGGTGCTCCTTCGATTTCTACCTCATTCTTTAGAAGCCGATTTTATTAATAGACTCGGGACTCTCACCTTCCAAATAAAAAAAGAATTATGGAAATCGGAATTCATATGCCGGAGTACACCTACATACACACAAACAATATAGGGGTCGAATTGAGAAGCCTCCTCCTTGTTTGAAATCGGTTACAAAATAGGTTCCAGTGCATTAATAGATACCCATACATTTTATATATTTTTTATATCTTCCAAAAATAGAAACCGCTGAGTTACGATTTTTAAGTAGGCTAGACATCAGCCTCCCTCATAGATCTCCAGATGCTTCGGTCAGTAGAAGTAGTAAGTAGTAATAATATAGATTTGGCTCTTTAGGAATTCTGAATTATTTCTTTGTTTCTCCTTTTCTCATATTGGGATGTCAAACTGTACCTACTGCATGCTCTTCTACTATACGTATGTTAGCTTCAGATACAAATGATGCAAGATTGCCTTGATTTTAATAATTTTCATAAATTCATCTCAAGCGGGGCGTATGTCAAATTCACGTATAATCCTAATGAGGTGGAACACGCAAAGCTGTGAGCAGATGGCGCTCTAGTCGACTGAGCTTTTTTTTAAATTTTGTGGTCTCGCCTGTACTGTGACGTCAAGTTAGAGTCTTTGTGTTTTAGTGTTAAAATTATCTAAAAAAATCCATTTATGTCGGTGGCTTGTTTAGTCTTAAAGACAAACATTGTAGGAAAATAAAGATTTTTCTTCAGATTTGCGATATTTTGATATTGAAATTTAACTCATTTTTCGATTTAAATCACGTGGTATTCCTCGTGTCAGCCTTGACTGACGAGGATACCTGTAAAGGTCGCGAAACGTTGAGCATTGAAACAATGCTAAAAGTAACAAACGCCACGCGATCAAAACCATAGATATAGAATGTAGAAGATAAACAAAGGCGGCACAGAGATGAGCCAAAAAAATGTTCACACATGTGTTTGCATCTATGTGTAAGTTAAAAATAGTGTTGTCCACGATCTACTTTTTCATTATCGATTGTTTCAGTTGGCAGGCCTTTCATACAGAAAGCAATCATATCGATCGTAAGGTTTAGGCTCAAATATTATTATTATCAAATACTAAAAGAAATTAAAACAATTTATATACTTTTAAATATTTATTTATTGCCCTCGGAATATTATAGTTAGGTATAGGTACTCAAAATGAAGAAATTGGTTTCAACCAACAAAGAAGGGCCCAGGCGTTGGTACCGCAAGCGGGGAGGACTCACTACCTCTGAAGGAAGTGTAATATCTCTTTTGACATATTATGAAGACACCGGACGTCTTCGTGACAGTTAAATCTGTAAACAAATAGATAGCTACACATTTTGCATTTAATAAAAGCTATTCCGAGTCAGTATACTTTCCTAACAATCATACTTACAGGCATAGCTGGGCACCGTTAATCAAATAGTAACCTTCGTTAATCGTTAATCCGCTACAAAAATTACATTTCGGAAGAATTAAGTTAACGTTAATCGTTAATCCGTTAATATGTGTAAAAAGTAATTTAATGATCAAACGAAACAAATCTCTTCGTAGTTTTCTCACTCGCACGCGCCGACAATATATATCTACTTTGTTTTTGTTTCACTCGCTGCCACGCGCTGCCCGGCACTTGTCGTTTCCTACTGGTCTGAGAACCTGTTGTTCGCGCCGCGCCGCGGTGCCGTGCGGTAAATAGTAGGCATTGGATTAACGATTAACCGACTTCTGCATATTAACGGAAGATAACGTGTCCGTTAACATTTTTAAAAGTTAATCCGTTAATCAAAATGTTAACTTCGTTATTTACGATTAACGGATTAACGAGTTAATGCCCAGCTATCTTTCATTAGTACACGGCGATTGTATGAAACATTTGTCGTCAAAATGTTTGCTGCAGATAGTGAAGTGAAAGGAGATAGTGGTTCTTAGTAGGAATGGAGATAGTGGTTCTTAGGAGTCCAATCTGGTCTGTTTTTCTATAATTCACATGCATTTTTCACGCAATGCTGGATTGCTTGGAAACCTAGAAAAAAATAGGTAGGTATCAGTTTCGTAATTACCAAGTTTTGAATTTTTGTGTGTAAATAAATTAGTTAAGAATATGAGTAGTAATTTTATTTTAACATGGCTAAAAAACTTTTATTCACTTCATGATGTCACTAAAAATCGATTTTTTTCATCATTACTCATGACAGTTACCACTTTGTTAAACACTAGCGTAAAATACAATTTTCTTTTTTACTTAATATTTTCGCAAATTCTTTTTCTAATAACGAAATATACTTATAGAAAACTATTACAATCAATATACGTACTATTTATTATAATATATAATAGAAGTATTTTTCTGAGCCGATTACTAGCTGAAATTTGACAAAATATGGTATGATAAATTTGCAATGCCAAAATCGTATTTACCTGTGAAAAGTGTATTGCTTTGGATTATTTCCTCTTGTAATATCACATTCACGTACAGAACACGAAACCATAATTGCACAATTCATATTTTTAAAGCTAATAAGGGGTTAATACAAAAAAATCACAATTTTCAGCTCAACGTAGAACAGACTGGGAGGCGGCCCCTAGACCTACAATAACATTGTGCAATACATTTTATTGTACAATAAGATTGAAAGGTGCTTTGCATCCAAACGATCAATATATTGCACAAAAATACAAAGTGCTCAAAGTTTTCGTGTTCATTTGGAGCAACATGTCCAAACAAGACGCAGCTGCAGCTGTGGTTTTGTTGCTGGCTAAACGTAAACGTAAACGAACACGTCGTTGGTGTAAAGAGTGGTACAAGAAAAGACAGAATTTTTTTTATCACGGTCATGATATTCTTTGCTCTTGACTTTCCACAAAGACGGTAATTCTCTGTATAATTGGATGCATTCGATGATAAACACTCTCTCCTTAATTTTTAGATCTTCTTTTCTCGCCATTTTTTTCTCGCCACTCAGCGCGCGTGCACTCCACGTCAAGATGAAACACAGACTAAAAAGTATTGCGCAATACTGACCCTACACGATGCAATGAAAAAAAATGGTACAATAAAAATTAAACTCGCTCAAACTTTTTTTCAATCATTGCGCAATCTTCAATATTTAGCCTAATCGGTCAATAATATTGCACAATTCGTAATATTGCACAATATAATTGATCATCTAGGGGCCGCCTTACTCGGAAAAAACATGACACATTCATACTTCATTCACTGTCTCTTTTTCTCTTGGGCGATTTGAATATGACTTAGGATTTTTCGCTCCCACGCTTTGTGAAAAAGAATTCGATATCTGTGATCAAAATCAAAAAAATAGTTTAATTTCTAGCTTAGAAAATTATTTACCTCTATATTTTAGGAGCGTTGTCTAAAACTGACCTGGTATGATCCATTAAACTGATCTGAAAAGAAAGAGAACAGTTGTACCCATCAGGTGGGATAACTAACTGTTTGAATAGAAGCTCATAGATGATTTAATTATTTATCTGAGGGATCCTGCCATGATCTGGTGAAGTGAGCATGAGGTAGCTTGGTACTGAGACAGGATCCCGTATCTCCTACTCTAATTGACCTATGACACTAAAATAACTTTTTATCCCGATTAAAAAGGATCGAGAATGGGGATAGTTCTATGTAAATCTAAGGAGTACTAATCTAAGCAAATCAAACGAGATTGTGCTCTATTTTCATATATTTAATCGACAACGTTACATCGTGACAATTATAACAAACTTAAATATTATTGAATGTAATGATGAGACACTTATTGATGATAAATAGATACTACACATCCCTCTAGACAAGATAACTTTCCATGCCCTTGGGACTTTCGTAAAGATCCCACATAGGCCCACAAAAATCAGATGTACTCCTACGCCTAATCCATACAAAAAACCATGAAGACCATGGTCTGATCGACTGATGATCATTGAAAGTTATCTTGTCTAAGAGGGCTGGTTGAAAAATACAGATAGGTATCATTCGGTAATTATATAGACTCGAAACGTCAATCAAACAATTATTTAGTAATTTGAGTAGGACATACACCGATATTTACGACTATTGTACTTTAACAAAACAAAAAAACTAAATGCAAATAGATGTTGACGGATAATCATGTTGCCTTTAATAAATCTCATTCGAAATCACTAGGAATACCTAACGTGCCTTATGACACGGTAGGTTTATGTAGATCTCTAATAATTATATTCAGCCGTCGACGAAAAGGAAATTTTAACAAAATACCTACTAGAAAATATTTTTTATTAGTAAGGGAGACTACCTGATGGGCGAGTCAAGGCATGCTC